>JBBPBP010009779.1:29683196-29707740 GCA_037974735.1 Cicer chorassanicum
TCATCTAGTAAGTGCGTTTGTGTCATTTGATTAACATTTAGGTCATTTTCGTCCTCCCTAGCCTTATTCTAATACATTTTGCGTTTTTAACCAATCTTGTGCATCTAATAAGTTCGTTCGTGTCGTTAAATTAACATTCAAGTCATTTTCTTCATCCTTCAGCTTACTCGAATCCATTTAGGGTTTTTAACGAATCTTGTGCATCCAATAACTGTGTTTGTGTCGTTGGATTAACATTTAGGTCATTTTCGTCCTTTCTAGGCTTATACTAATACATTTAGCGTTTTTAACAAATCTTGTGCAATCAATAAGTGCGTCGTGTCGTTAAATTAACATTTAGGTCATTTTATTCATCATTCGGGTTATTCTAATCCATTTAGGGGTTTTAACCAATCTTGTGCATCCAATAACTGCGTTTGTGTCATTGGATTATTATTTAGGTCATTTTTGTGCTCCCTAGGCTTATTCTAATTCATTTAGGGTTTTTAACCAATATTGTGCATCCGATTAGTGCGTTTGTATCATTTGATTAACATTTAGGTCATTTTCGTCCTCCCTAGGCTTATTCTAATCCATTTAGGTTTTCTTACCAATCATGTGCATCCAATAAGTGCGTTTGTTTCAATGGATTAACATCTTGGTCATTTTCGTCATTGTTTGGCTTATTCTAATCCATCTAGGTTTTTAACCAATCTTGTTCATCCAATAAGTGCGTTCGTGTCGTTAAATTAACATTTAGGTCATTTTCTTCATCCTTCGGCTTATTCTAATCCATTTAGGGTTTTTAACCAATCTTTTGCATCCAATAACTGCGTTTGTGTCATATGATTAACATTTAGGTCATTTTTCTTCCTCATTAGTCTTATTCTAATTCATTTAGGGTTTTTAACCAATCTTGTTCATCCAATATGTGCGATTGTGTCATTTGATTAACATTTAGGTCGTTTTCGTCCTCCCTAGGCTTATTCTAATCCATTTAGGGTTTTTAACCAATATTTTGCATCCAATAAGTGCGTTTGTATCCATGGATTAACATTTAGGTCATTTTCGCCCTCCCTAGGCTTATTCTAATTCGTTTAGGGTTTTTAACCAATATTGTGTATCCAACAAGTGCGTTTGTATCATTGAATTAACATTTAGGTCATTTTCGTCCTACCTAGGCTTATTCTAATCCATTTTGGTTTTTTTTACCAATCTTGTGCGTCCAATAAGTGCGTTTGTTTCAATGGATTAACATTTTGGTCATTTTCGTCATCATTCGGCTTATTCTAATCAATCTTGGTTTTTAACCAATCTTGTTCCTCCAATAAGTGCATTTGTGTCATTTGAATAACATTTAGGTCATTTTCGTCCTCTGTAGGCTTATTCGAATCCATTTAAGGTTTTTAACCAATCTTGTGCATCCAATAATTGCTTTTGTGTCGTTGGATTAACATTTAGGTCATTTTCGTCCTCTCTAGGCTTATACTAATACATTTAGCGTTTTTAACCAATCTTGTGCAATCAATAAGTGCGATCGTGTCGTTAAATCAACATTTAGGTCATTTTATTCATCCTTCGGCTTATTCTAATCCATTAAGGGATTTTAACCAATCTTGTGCATCCAATAAGTGCGTTTGTGTCATTGGATTATTATTTAGGTCATTTTCGACCTACATAGGTTTATTCTAAGTCATTTAGGGTTTTTAACCAATATTGTACATCCGATCAGTGCGTTTGTATCATTGAATTAACATTTAAGTCAAATTTTGTCCTCCCTAGGCTTATTTTAATCCATTTAGTGTTTTTAACCAATATTGTGCATCCAAAAAGTGCGTTTGTATCAATGGATTAACATTTAGGTCATTTGCTTCTTTTTAGGCTTATTCTAATACATTTAGGGTTTTTAACCAATCTTGTGCATCCAATAAGTGCGTTTGTGTCATTGCATTTACATTTAGGTTATTTTCGTCCTCCCTAGGCTTATTCTAATCCATTAAGGTTTTTAACCAATCTTGTGCATCCAATAAGTGCATTTGTTTCACTGGATTCAAATTTTGGTCATTTTCTTCATCGTTCAGCTTATTCTAATCCATCCAGGTTTTTAGCCAATCTTCTTCATCCAATAACTGCGTTTGTGTCGTTGGACTAACATTTAGGTCAATTTCGTTCACTCTAGGCTTATTCTAATACATTTAGCGTTTTTAACCAATCTTGTGCAATCAATAAGTGCGATTGTGTCGTTAAATTAACATTTAGGTCATTTTATTCATCATTCGGCTTATTCTAATCCATTTAGGGTTTTTAACCAAACTTGTGCATCCAATACGTGTGTTTGTGTCTTTGGATTACTATTTAGGTCACTTTCGTCCTCCCTAGACTTATTCTAATTCATTTAGGGTTTTTAACCAATATTGTGCATCCGATAAGTGCGTTTGTATCATTGGATTAACATTTAGGTCATTTTCGTCCTCCCTAAGATTATTCTAATCCATTTAGGGTTTTTAACCAATCTTGTGCATCCAATAACTGCGTTAGTGTCGTTGGATTAACATTTAGGTCATTTTCGTCCTCTCTAGGCTTATACTAATACCTTCAACATTTTTAACCAATCTTGTGCAATCAATAAGTGCAATCGTGTCATTAAATTAATATTTAGTTCATTTTATTCATCCTTCGGCTTATTTTAATCCATTTAGGGTTTTTAACATATCTTGTGTATCCAATAAGTGCATTTGTGTCATTGGATTATTATTTAGGTCATTTTCGTCCTCCATAGGCTTATTCTAATTCATTTAGGGTTTTTAACCAATATTGTGCATCCGATTAGTGCGTTTGTATCATTGGATTAACATTTAGGTCATTTTCGTCCTCCCTAGGCTTATTCTAATCCATTTAGGGTTTTTAACCAATATTGTGCATGCAATAGGTGCGTTTGTATCATTGGATTAACATTTAGGTCATTTTTGTCCTCCCTAAACTTATTCTAATCCATATAGGGTTTTTAAACAATCTTGTTCATCGAATAAGTGCATTTGTATCCTTTGATTAACACTTAGGTCATTTTCTTCCTTTTTTGACTTATTCTAAACCATTTAGGGTTTTTAACCAGTCTTGTGCATCCAATAAGTGCGTTTGTGTCATTGGATTAACATTTAAGTTATTTTCGTCCTCCCTAGGCTTATTCTAATCCATTAAGGTTTTTAACCTATCTTGTGCATCCAATAAGTGCGTTTGTTTCAGTGGATTAAAATTTTGGTCATTTTCGTCATCGTTCGGCTTATTCTAATCCATCTAGGTTTTTAACCAATCTTCTTCATCTAGTAAGTGCGTTTGTGTCATTTGATTAACATTTAGGTCATTTTCGTCCTCCCTAGCCTTATTCTAATACATTTTGCGTTTTTAACCAATCTTGTGCATCTAATAAGTTCGTTCGTGTCGTTAAATTAACATTCAAGTCATTTTCTTCATCCTTCAGCTTACTCGAATCCATTTAGGGTTTTTAACGAATCTTGTGCATCCAATAACTGTGTTTGTGTCGTTGGATTAACATTTAGGTCATTTTCGTCCTTTCTAGGCTTATACTAATACATTTAGCGTTTTTAACAAATCTTGTGCAATCAATAAGTGCGTCGTGTCGTTAAATTAACATTTAGGTCATTTTATTCATCATTCGGGTTATTCTAATCCATTTAGGGGTTTTAACCAATCTTGTGCATCCAATAACTGCGTTTGTGTCATTGGATTATTATTTAGGTCATTTTTGTGCTCCCTAGGCTTATTCTAATTCATTTAGGGTTTTTAACCAATATTGTGCATCCGATTAGTGCGTTTGTATCATTTGATTAACATTTAGGTCATTTTCGTCCTCCCTAGGCTTATTCTAATCCATTTAGGTTTTCTTACCAATCTTGTACATCCAATAAGTGCGTTTGTTTCAATGGATTAATATTTTGGTCATTTTCGTCATTGTTTGGCTTATTCTAATCCATCTAGGTTTTTAACCAATCTTGTTCATCCAATAAGTGCGTTCGTGTCGTTAAATTAACATTTAAGTCATTTTCTTCATCCTTCGGCTTATTCTAATCCATTTAGGGTTTTTAACCAATCTTTTGCATCCAATAACTGAGTTTGTGTCATAGGATTAACATTTAGGTCATTTTTCGTCCTCATTAGCCTTATTCTAGTTCATTTAGGGTTTTTAACCAATCTTGTCCATCCAATATGTGTGTTTGTGTCATTTGATTAACATTTTGGTCATTTTCGTCGTCCCTAAGATTATTCTAATACATTTAGGGTTTTTAACCAATATTGTGCATCCAATAAGTGCGTTTGTATCAATGGATTAACATTTAGGTCATTTTCGTCCTCTACGGACTTATTCTAATCCATTTAGGGTTTTTAACCAATCTGGTGCGTCCAAAAAGTGCATTTGTTTTAGTGGATTAACATTTTGGTCATTTTTGTCATCGTTCGACATATTCTAATCCATTTTATGTTTTTAACTAATCTTGGGCATCAAATAAGTGCGTTTGTGTCATTAGATTAAAATTTTGGTCATTTTAGTCCTCCGTAGGCTTAATCGAATTCATTTAGGTTTTTAACCAATCATGTGCATCCAATAAGTGCGTTTGTATTAATAGATTAACATTTTGATCATTTTGGTCCTCAGTAGGCTTAATCTAATTCATTTAATGTTTTTAACCAATCTTGTGCATCCAATAAGTGAGTTTGTGTCATTGGATTAACATTTAGGTCATTTTCTTCTTTTTAGGCTTATTCTAATACATTTAGGGTTTTTAACCAATCTTGTACATCCAATAAGTGCGTTTGTGTCATTGCATTTACATTTAGGTTATTTTCGTCCTCCCTAGGCTTATTCTAATCCATTAAGGTTTTTAACCAATCTTGTGCATCCAATAAGTGCATTTGTTTCACTGGATTAACATTTTGGTCATTTTCTTCATCGTTCAGCTTATTCTAATCCATCTAGGTTTTTAGCCAATCTTCTTCATCCAATAACTGCGTTTGTGTCGTTGGATTAACATTTAGGTCAATTTCTTCATCTCTAGGCTTATACTAATACATTTAGCATTTTTAACCAATCTTGTGCAATCAATAAGTGCGATCGTGTCGTTAAATTAACATTTAGGTCATTTTATTCATCATTCGGCTTATTCTAATCCATTTAGGGTTTTTAACCAAACTTGTGCATCCAATAAGTGCGTTTGTGTCATTGGATTACTATTGAGGTCACTTTCGTCCTCCATAGACTTATTCTAATTCATTTAGGGTTTTTAACCAATATTGTGCATCCGATAAGTGCGTTTGTGTCATTGGATTAACATTTAGGTCATTTTCGTCCTCCCTAAGATTATTCTAATCCATTTAGGTTTTCTTACCAATCTTGTGCATCCAATAAGTGCGTTTGTTTCAATGGATTAACATTTTGGTCATTTTCGTTATCGTTCGGCTTATTCTAATCCATCTAGGTTTTTAACCAATCTTTTTCATCCAATAAGTGGGTTTGTGTCATTTGATTAACATTTAGGTGATTTTTGTCCTCCGTAGGCTTTTTCTATTCCATTTAGGGTTTTTAACCAATTTTGTGCATCCAATAAGTGTGTTTGTTTCAGTGGATTAACATTTTGGTCATTTTCATCATCGTACAACTTATTCTAATCCATCTAGGTTTTTAACCAATCTTCTTCATCCAATGAGTCCGGTTGTTTCGTTAAATTAACATTCAAGTCATTTTCTTCATCCTTCAGCTTATTCGAATCCATTTAGGGTTTTTAACCAATCTTTTGCATCCAATAACTGCGTTAGTGTTGTTGGATTAACATTTAGGTCATTTTTGTCCTCTCTAGGCTTATACTAATACATTTAACGTTTTTAACCAATCTTGTGCAATCAATAAGTGCAATCATGTCATTAAATTACCATTTAGGTCATTTTATTCATCCTTCGCCTTATTCTAATCCATTTAGTGTTTTTAACATATCTTGTGTATCCAATAAGTGCGTTTGTGTCATTGGGTTATTATTTAGGTCATTTTCGTCCTCCATCGGCCTTTTCTAATTCATTTAGGGTTTCTAACCAATATTGTGCATCCGATAAGTGCGTTTGTATCATTGGATTATTATTTAGCTCATTTTGTCCTCCCTAGGCTTATTCTATTCCATTTAGGGCATTTAACCAATCTTGTGCATCTAATAACTTCGTTAGTGTCGTTGGATTAACAATGAGGTCATTTCGTCCTCCCTAGGTTTATTCTAATCCATTAAGGTTATTAACCAATATTGTGCATCCAATAAGTGGGTTTGTATCAATGGATTAACATATAGGTCATTTTCTTCCTCCATGGGCTTATTCTAATCCATTTAGGGTTTTTAACCAGTCTTGTGCATCCAAAAAGTGTGTTTGTTTCAGTGGATTAACTTTTTGGTCATTTTCGTCATCGTTCGGCATATTCTAATCCATTTTAGGTTTTTAACCAATCTTGTGCATCCAATAAGTGCGTTTGTGTCATTAGATTAACATTTTGGTCATTTTGGTTCTCCGTAGGCTTAATCTAATTCATTTAATGTTTTTAACCAATCTTGTGCATCCAATAAGTGAGTTTGTGTCATTGGATTAACATTTAGTTCATTTGCTTCCTTTTTAGGCTTATTCTAATACATTTAGGGTTTTTAACCAATCTTGTGTATCCAACAAGTGCGTTTGTGTCATTGCATTAACATTTAGGTTATTTTCGTCCTCCCTAGGCTTAGTCTAATCCATTAAGTTTTTAACCAATCTTTTGCATCCAATAAGTGATTTTTGTTTCAGTGGATTAACATTTTGGTCATTTTCGTCATCTTTCGGCTTATTCTAATCCATCTAGGTTTTTAGCCAATCTTCTACATGCAATAACAGCGTTTGTGTCGTTGGATCAACATTTAGGTCAATTTCGTCCTCTCTAGGCTTATACTAATACATTTAGCGTTTTTAACCAATCTTGTGCAATCAATAAGTGCGATCGTGTTGTTAAATTAACATTGAGGTCATTTTATTCATCATTCGGCTTATTCGAATCCATTTAGGGTTTTTAACCAAACTTCTGCATCCAATAAGTGCGTTTGTGTCATTGGATTATTATTTAGGTCACTTTCGTCCTCCCTAGACTTATTCTAATTCATATAGGGTTTTTTAACCAATATTGTGCATCCGATAAGTGCGTTTATATCATTGGATTAACATTTAGGTCATTTTCGTCCTCCCTAGGCTTATTCGAATCCATTTAGGGTTTTTAACCAATCTTGTGCATCCAATAACTGCGTTAGTGTCGTTGGATTAACATTTAGGTCATTTTCGTCCACTCTAGGCTTATACTAATACATTTAACGTTTTTGACCAATCTTGTGCAATCAATAAGTGCAATCGTGTCATTAAATTGATATTTAGGTCATTTTATTCATCCTTCGGCTTATTTTAATCTATTTTGGGTTTTTAACATATCTTGTGTATCCAATAAGTGCATTTGTGTCATTGGATTATTATTTAGGTCATTTTCGTCCTCCATAGACTTATTCTAATTCATTTAGGGTTTTTAACCAATATTGTGCATCCGATTAGTGTGTTTGTGTCATTGGATTAACATTTAGGTCATTTTCGTCCTCCCTAGGCTTATTCTAATCCATTTAGGGTTTTTAACCAATATTGTGCATGCAATAGGTGCGTTTGTATCATTGGATTAACATTTAGGTCATTTTTGTCCTCCCTACGCTTATTCTAATCCATATAGGGTTTTTAAACAATCTTGTTCATCGAATAAGTGCATTTGTATCCTTTGACTAACATTTAGGTCATTTTCTTCCTTTTTTTGACTTATTCTAAACCATTTAGGGTTTTTAACAAATCTTGTGCATCCAATAAGTGCGTTTGTGTCATTGGATTAACATTTAGGTTATTTTCGTCCTCCCTAGGCTTATTATAATCCATTAAGGTTTTTAACCTATCTTGTGCATCCAATAAGTGCGTTTGTTTCAGTGGATTAAAATTTTGGTCATTTTCGCCATCGTTCGGCTTATTCTAATCCATCTAGGTTTTTAACCAATCTTCTTCATCCAGTAAGTGCGTTTGTGTCATTTGATTAACATTTAGGTCATTTTCGTCCTCCCTAGCCTTATTCTAATACATTTTGCGTTTTTAACCAATCTTGTGCATCTAATAAGTTCGTTCGTGTCGTTAAATTAACATTCAAGTCATTTTCTTCATCCTTCAGCTTATTCGAATCCACTAATGGTTTTTAACCAATCTTGTGCATCCAATAACATCGTTTGTGTCGTTGGATTAACATTTAGGTCATTTTCGTCCTTTCTAGGCTTATACTAATACATTTAGTGTTTTTAACAAATCTTGTGTAATCAATAAGTGCGTCGTGTCGTTAAATTAACATTTAGGTCATTTTATTCATCATTCGGGTTATTCTAATCCATTTAGGGGTTTTAGCCAATCTTGTGCATCCAATAACTACGTTTGTGTCATTGGATTATTATTTAGGTCATTTTTGTGCTCCCTAGGCTTATTCTAATTCATTTAGGGTTTTAACCAATAATGTGCATCCGATTAGTGAGTTTGTATCATTTGATTAACATTTAGGTCATTTTCGTACTCCCTAGGCTTATTCTAATCCATTTAGGTTTTCTTACCAATCTTGTGCATCCAATAAGTGCGTTTGTTTCAATGGATTAACATTTTGGTCATTGTCGTCATCGTTCAGCTTATTCTAACCCATCTAAGTTTTTAACCAATCTTGTTCATCCAATAAGTGCGTTGGTGTCATTTGATTTACATTTAGGTCATTTTCGTCCTCCGTAGGCTTCTTCAATTCCATTTAGGGTTTTTAACCAATCTTGTGCATCTCATAAGTGTGTTTGTTTCAGTGGATTAACATTTTGGCCATTTTCATCATCGGTCGACTTATTCTAATCCATCTAGGTTTTTAACCAATCTACTTCATGCAATAAGTGTGTTTGTGTCATTGGATTAACATTTAGGTCATTATCAACCTGGCAAGCCTTATTCTAATACATTCAGCGTTTTTAACCAATTTTGTGCATCCAATAAGTTCGTTCGTCTCGTTAAATTAACAATCAAATCATTTTCTTCATCCTTCAGCTTATTCGAATCCACTAATGGTTTTTAACCAATCTTGTGCATCCAATAATATCGTTTGTGTCGTTGGATTAACATTTAGTTCATTTTCGTCCTCTCTAGGCTAATACTAATACATTTAGCGTTTTTAACCAATCTTGTGCAATCAATAAGTGCGTCGTGTCATTAAATTAACATTTAGGTCATTTTATTCATCCTTCGGTTTATTCTAATCCATTTAGGGTTTTTAACCAATCTTGTGCATCCAATAAGTGCGTTTGTGTCATTGGATTATTATTTAGGTCATTGTCGTTCTCCCTAGGCTTATTCTAATTCTTATAGGATTTTTAACCAATATTGTGCATCCGATAAGTGCGTTTGTATCATTGGATTAACATTTAGGTCATTTTCGCCCTCCCTAGGCTTAATCTAATCCATTTAGGGTTTTTAACCAATATTGTGCATCCAATAAGTGCGTTTGCATCATTGGATTAACATTTAGGTCATTTTTGTCCTCCCTAGGATTATTGTAATCCATTTAGGGTTTTTAACCAATATTGTGCATCCAATAAGTGCGTTTGTGTCATTGGATTAACATTTAGGTCATTTTCGTCCTCGCTAGGCTTATTCTAATTTATTAAGGGTTTTTGACCAATATTGTGCATACAATAAGTGTGTTTGTATCATTGGATTAATATTTAGGTCATTTTTGTCCTCCCTACGCTTATTCTTATCCATTTAGGGTTTTTAAACAATCTTGTTCATCGAATAAGTGCATTTGTGTCCTTTGATTAACATTTAAGTCATTTTCTTCCTTTTTTTGGCTTATTCTAATCCATTTAGGGTTTTTAACCAATCTTGTGCAGCCAATAAGTGCGTTTGTTACATTGGATTATCATTTTGGTTATTTTTGTCCTCTCTAGGCTTATTCTAATACATTTAGCGTTTTTATCCAATCTTGTCCATCCAATAAGTTCGTTCGTGTCGTTAAATTAACATTCAAGTCATTTTCTTCATCCTTCAACTTATTGGATTCCATTTAGGGTTTTTAACCAAACTTGTGCATCCAATAACTGCGTTTGTGTCGTTGGATTATTATTTAGGTCATTTTCGTCCTCTCTAGGCTTATACAAATACATTTAGCGTTTTTAACAAATCTTGTGCATCCAATAAGTGCGTTTGTGTCGTTGGATTATTATTTAGGTCATTTTCGTCCTCCCTAGGCTTATTCTAATTCATTTAGGGTTTTTAACCAATATTGTGCATCCAACAAGGGCGTTTGTATGATTGAATTAACATTTAGGTCATTTTCGTCCTCCCGAGGCTTATTCTAATCCATTTAGGTTTTTTTACCAATCTTGTGCATCCAATAAGTGCGTTTGTTTCAATGGATTAACATTTTGGTCATTTTCGTCATCGTTCGAGTGATTCTAATCAATCTAGGTTTTTAACCAATCTTGTTCCTCCAATAAGTGCATTTGTGTCATTTGAATAACATTTAGGTCATTTTCGTCCTCCGTAGGCTTATTTTAATCCATTTAGGGTTTTTAACCAATATTGTGCATCCAATAAGTGCGTTTGTATCATTGGATTATTATTTAGGTCATTTTTGTGCTCCCTACGCTTATTCTAATCCATTTAGGGTTTTTAAACAATCTTGTTCATCGAATAAGTGCATTTGTGTCCTTTGATTAATATTTAAGTCATTTTCTTCCTTTTTTTGGCTTAATCTAATCCATTTAGGGTTGTAACCAATCTTGTGCATCCAATAAGTGCGTTTGTTACATTGGATTATCATTTTGGTTATTTTTGTCCTCCCTAGGCTTATTCTAATACATTTAGCGTTTTTATCCAATCTTGTGCATCCGATAAGTGCGTTTGTATCATTGGATTAACATTTAGGTCATTTTTGTCCTCCCTACGCTTATTCTAATCCATTTAGGGTTTTTAAACAATCTTGTTCATCGAATAAGTGCATTTGTGTCCTTTGATTAATATTTAAGTCATTTTCTTCCTTTTTTTGGCTTAATCTAATCCATTTAGGGTTTTTAACCAATCTTGTGCATCCAATAAGTGCGTTTGTTACATTGGATTATCATTTTGGTTATTTTTGTCCTCCCTAGGCTTATTCTAATACATTTAGCGTTTTTATCCAATCTTGTGCATCCAATAAGTTCGTTCGTGTCGTTAAATTAACATTCAAGTCATTTTCTTCATCCTTCAGCTTATTGGATTCCATTTAAGGTTTTTAACCAATCTTGTGCATCCAATAACTGCGTTTTTGTAGTTGGATTAACATTTAGGTCATTTTCGTACTCTCTAGGCTTATACTAATACATTTAGCGTTGTTAACAAATCTTGTGCATCCAATAAGTGCGTTTGTGTCGTTGGATTATTATTTAGGTCATTTTCGTCCTCCCTAGGCTTATTCTAATTCATTTAGGGTTTTTAACGAATATTGTGCATCCAACAAGTGCGTTTGTATCATTGAATGAACATGTAGGTCATTTTTCGTCCTCCCTAGGCTTATTCTAATCCATTTAGGTTTTTTTTACCAATCTTGTGCATCCAATAAGTGCGATTGTTTCAATAGGTTAACATTTTGGTCATTTTCGTCATCGTTCGACTCATTCTAATCAATCTAGGTTTTTAACCAATCTTGTTCCTCCAATAAGTGCGTTTGTGTCATTTGAATAACATTTAGGTCATTTTCGTCCTTCGTAGGCTTATTCTAATCCATTTAGGGTTTTTAACCAATATTTTGCATCCAATAAGTGCGTTACTATCATTGGATTATTATTTAGGTCATTTTTGTGCTCCCTAGGCTTATTCTAATTCATTTAGGATTTTTAACCAATATTGTGTATCCGATAAGTGCGTTTGTATCATTGGATTAACATTTAGGTCATTTTCGCCCTCCCTAGGCTTAATCTAATCCATTTAGGGTTTTTAACCAATATTGTGCATCCAATAAGTGCGTTTGTATCATTGGATTAACATTTAGGTCATTTTTTTCCTCCATAGGATTATTGTAATCCATTTAGGGTTTTTAACCAATATTGTGAATCCAATAAGTGCGTTTGTGTCATTGGATTAACATTTAGGTCATTTTCGTCCTCGCTAGGCTTATTCTAATTCATTAAGGGTTTTTGACCAATATTGTGCATGCAATTAGTGCGTTTGTATCATTTGATTAACATTTAGGTCATTTTTGTCCTCCCTACGCTTATTCTAATCCATTTAGGGTTTTTAAACAATCTTGTTCATCGAATAAGTGCATTTGTGTCCTTTGATTAACATTTAAGTCATTTTCTTCCTTTTTTTTGGCTTATTCTAATCCATTTAGGGTTTTTAACCAATCTTGTGCATCCAATAAGTGCGTTTGTTACATTGGATTATCATTTTGGTTATTTTTGTCCTCTCTAGGCTTATTCTAATACATTTAGCAATTTTATTCAATCTTGTGCATCCAATAAGTTCGTTCGTGTCGTTAAATCAACATTCAAGTCATTTTCTTCATACCTCAGCTTATTGGATTCCATTTAGGGTTTTTAACCAAACTTGTGCATCCAATAACTGCGTTTGTGTCGTTGGATTAACATTTAGGTCATTTTCGTCCTCTCTAGGCTAATACTAATACATTTAGCGTTTTTAACAAATCTTGTGCATCCAAAAAGTACGTTTGTGTCGTTGGATTATTATTTAGGTCATTTTCGTCCTCCCTTGGCTTATTCTAATTCATTTAGGGTTTTTAACCAATATTGTGCATCCAACAAGTGCGTTTGTATCATTGAATTAACATTTAGGTCATTTTCGTCCTCCCTAGGCTTATTCTAATCCATATAGGTTTTTTTTTACCAATCTTGTGCCTCCAATAAGTGCCTTTGTTTCAATGGATTAACATTTTGGTCATTTTCGTCATCGTTCGACTTATTCTAATCAATATAGGTTTTTAACCAATCTTGTTCCTCCAATAAGTGCATTTGTGTCATTTGAATAACATTTAGGTCATTTTCGTCCTCCGTAGGCTTATTCTAATCCATTTAGGGTTTTTAACCAATATTGTGCATCCAATAAGTGCGTTTGTATCATTGGATTATTATTTAGGTCATTTTTGTGATCCCTAGGCTCATTCTAATTCATTTAGGGTTTTTAACCAATATTGTGCATCCGATAAGTGCGTTTGTATAATTGGATTAACATTATGGTCATTTTTGTCTTCCCTACGCTTATTCTAATCCATTTAGTGTTTTTAAACAATCTTGTTCATCGAATAAGTGCATTTGTGTCCTTTGATTAACATTTAAGTCATTTTACTTCGTTTTTTTGGCTTATTCTAATCCATTTAGGGTTTTTAACCAATCTTGTGCATCCAATAAGTGCGTTTGTTACATTGGATTATCATTTTGGTTATTTTTGTCCTCCCTAGGCTTATTCTAATACATTTAGCATTTTTATCCAATCTTGTGCATCAATAAGTTCGTTCGTGTCGTTAAATTAACATTCAAGTCATTTTCTTCATCCTTCAGCTTATTGGATTCCATTTAGGGTTTTTAATCAATCTTGTGCATCCAATAACTGCGTTTGTGTCGTTGGATTAACATTTAGGTCATTTTCGTACTCTCTAGGCTTATACTAATACATTTAGCGTTTTTAACAAATCTTGTGCATCCAATAAGTGCGTTTGTGTCGTTGGTTTATTATTTAGGTCATTTTCGTCCTCCTTAGGCTTATTCTAATTCATTTAGGGTTTTTAACCATTATTGTGCATCCAACAAGTGCGTTTGTATCATTGAATTAACATTTAGGTCATTTTCGTCCTCCCTAGGCTTATTCTAATCCATTTAGGTTTTTTTACCAATCCTGTGCATCCAATAAGTGCGTTTGTTTCAATGGATTAACATTTTGGTCATTTTCGTCATCGTTTGACTTATTCTAATCAGTCTAGGTTTTTAACCAATCTTGTTCCTCCAATAAGTGCATTTGTGACATTTGAATAACATTTAGGTCATTTTCGTCCTCCGTAGCCTTATTGTAATACATTTAGGGTTTTTAACCAATATTGTGCATCCAATAAGTGCGTTTGTATCATTGGATTATTATTTAGGTCATTTTTGTGCTCCCTAGGCTTATTCTAATTCATTTAGGATTTTTAACCATTATTGTGCATCCGATAAGTGCGTTTGTATCATTGGACTAACATTTAGGTCATTTTCGCCCCCCCTAGGCTTAATCTAATCCATTTAGGGTTTTTAACCAATATTCTGCATACAATAAGTGCGTTTGTATCATTGGATTAACATTTAGGTCATTTTTGTCCTCCCTAGGATTATTGTAATCCATTTAGGGTTTTTAGCCAAACTTGTGCATCCAATAACTGCGTTTGTGTCGTTGGATTAACATTTAGGTCATTTGCGTCCTCTCTAGGCTTATACTAATACATTTAGCATTTTTAACAAATCTTGTGCATCCAATAAGTGCGTTTGTGTCGTTGGATTGTTATTTAGGTCATTTTCGTCCTCCCTAGGCTTATTCTAATTCATTTAGGGTTTTTAACCAATATTGTTCATCCAACAAGTGCGTTTGTATCATTGAATTAACATTTAGGTCATTTTCGTCCTCCCTAGGCTTATTCTAATCCATTAAGGTTTTTTTACCAATCTTGTACATCCAATAAGTGCGTTTGTTTCAATGGATTAACATTTTGGTCATTTTCGTCATCGTTCGACTTATTCTAATCAATCTAGGTTTTTAACCAATCTTGTTCCTCCAATAAGTGCATTTGTGTCATTTGAATAACATTTAGGTCATTTTCGTCCTCCGTAGGCTTATTTTAATCCATTTAGGGATTTTAATTAATATTGTGCATCCAATAAGTGCGTTTGTATCATTGGATTATTATTTAGGTCATTTTTGTGCTCCCTAGGCTTAGTCTAATTCACTTAGGGTTTTTAACCAATATTGTGCATCCGATAAGTGCGTTTGTATCATTTGATTAACATTTAGGTCATTTTCGTCCTCCCTAGGCTTATTCTAATCCATTTAGGTTTTTTTACCAATCTTGTGCATCCAATAAGTGCGTTTGTTTCAATGGATTAACATTTTGGTCATTTTCATCATCGTTCGGCTTATTCTAACCCATCTAGGTTTTTAACCAATCTTGTTCAATCAATAAGTGCGTTTGTGTCATTTAATTTTCATTTAGGTCATTTTCGTCCTCCGTAGGCTTCTTCTATTCCATTTCGGGTTTTTAGCCAATCTTGTGCATCTTATAAGTGTGTTTGTTTCAGTGGATTAACATTTTGGTCATTTTCATCATCGTTCAACTTATTCTAATCCATCTAGGTTTTTAACCAATCTTCTTCATCCAATAAGTTCGTTCGTGTCGTTAAAATAACATTCAAGTCATCTTCTTCATCCAATAAGCGCGTTTGTGTCATTTGATTAATATTTAGGTCATTTTCGTCCTCCCTAGCCTTATTCTAATACATTCAGCGTTTTTAACCAATTTTGTGCATCCAATAAGTTCGTTCGTCTTGTTAAATTAACATTCAAATCATTTTCTTCATCCTTCAGCTTATTCGAATCCATTAATGGTTTTTAACCAATCTTGTGCATCCAATAACTGCGTTTGTGTTGTTGGATTAACATTTAGGTCATTTTATTCATCCTTCGGCTTATTCTAATTCATTTAGGGTTGTTAACCAATCTTGTGCATCTAATAAGTGTGTTTGTGTCATTGGATTATTGTTTAGGACATTTTGGTCCTCCTTAGGCTTATTCTAATTCATTTTAGGTTTTTAACCAATATTGTGCATTCGATATGTGCGTTTGTATCATTGGATTAACATTTAGGTCATTTTCATCCTCCCTAGGCTTATTCTAATCCATTTAGGTTTTTTTACCAATCTTGTGTATCCAATAAGTGCGTTTGTTTCAATGGATTAACATTTTGGTCATTTTCGTCATCGTCCAGCTTATTCTAATCCATCTAGGTTTTTAAACAATCTTGTTCATCCAATAAGAGCGTGTGTGTCATTTGATAAACATTTTGGTCATTTTCGTCCTCCACAGGCTTCTTCTATTCCATTTAGGGTTTTTAACCAATCTTGTGCTTCCAATAAGTGTGTTTGTTTCAGTGGAGTAACATTTAGGTCATTTTCGTCATCGTTCGGCTTATTCTAATCCATCTAGGTTTTTAACCAATCTTTTTCATCCAATAAGTTTGTTCGTGTCTTTAAATTAACATTCAAGTCATTTTCTTCATCCTTTAGATTATTCGAATCCATTTAGGGTTTTTAACCAATCATATGCATCCAATAACTGCGTTAGTGTTGTTGGATTAACATTTAGTTTATTTTCGTCCTCTCTAGGCTTCTACTATTACATTTAGCGTTTTTAACCAATCTTGTGCAATCAATAAGTGCGATCGGGTCATTAAATTAACATTTAGGTCATTTTATTCATCCTTCAGCTTATTCTAATCCATTTAGGGTTTTTAACCAATCTTATGCATCCAATAAGTGCGTTGGTGTCATTGGATTATTATTTAGGTCAATTTCGTCCTCGATAGGCTTATTCTAATTCATTAAGGGTTTTTAACCAATATTGTGCATCCGATAAGTGCGTTTGTGTCATTGGATTAACATTTAGGTCATATTCGTCCTCCCTAGGCTTATTCTAATCCATTTAGGGGTTTTAACCAATATTGTGTATCCAATAAGTGCATTTTTATCAATGGATTAACATTTAGGTCATTTTCGTCTTCCATGGGCTTATTCTAATCCATTTAGGGTTTTTTACCAATCTTGTGCTTCCAAAAAGTGCGTTTGTATCAATGGATTAACATTTGGGTCATTTTCGTCATCGTTCGGCATATTCTAATCCATTTTAGGTTTTTAACCAATCTTGTGCATCCAATAAGTGCGTTTGTGTCATTAGATTAACATTTTGGTCATTTTGGTCCTCCGTAGGCTTAATCTAATTCATTTAGTGTTTTTAACCAATCTTGTGCATCCATTAAGTGCGTTTGTGTCGTTGAATTAGCATTTAGGTCATTTTTGTCCTCCCTAGGCTTATTCTAATCCATTAAGGTTTTTAACCAACCTTGTGCATCCAATAAGTCCGTTTGTTTTAGTGGATTAACATTTTGGTCATTTTCGTCATCGTTCGGCTTATTCTAATCCATCTAGGTTTTAAACCAATCTTCTTCATCCAATAAGTGCGTTTGTGTCATTTGAAAAACATTTAGGTCATTTTCCTATTCCTAGGCATATTCTAATACAATTAGCTTTTTTAACCAATCTTGTGCTTCCAATAAGTTCGTTCGTGTCGTTAAATAACATTCAAGTCATTTTCTTCAACCTTTAGCATTTTCAAATCCATTTAGGGTTTTTAACCAATCTTGTGCTTCCAATAACTGCGTTTGTGTCGTTGGATTAACATTTAGGTCATTTTCGTCCTCTCTAGGCTTATACTAATTCATTTAGCGTTTTTAACCAATCTTGTGGAAACAAAAGGGGGATGGTGTCTTTAAATTAACATTTAGGTCATTTTATTCATCATTCGGCTTATTCTAATCCATTTTGGGGTTTTAACCAATCTTGTGCATCCAATAAGTGTGTTTGTGTGATTGTATTATTATTTAGGTCATTTTCGTCCTCTGTAGGCTTATTCTAGTTTATTTAGGGTTTTTAACCAATATTGTCCATCCGATAAGTGCGCTTGTATCATTCTATTAACGTTTAGGTTATTTTCGTCTTCTCTTGGCGTATTCTAATCCGTTTAGGTTTTTTTTACCAATCTTGTGCATCCAATAAGTACGTTTGTTTCAATGGATTAACATTTTGGTCATTTTCGTCATCTTTGGGCTTATTCCAACCCATCTAGTTTTTTAACCAATCTTCTTCAATCAATAAGTGCGTTTGTGTCATTGAATTTACATTTAGGTCATTTTCGTCCTCCGTAGGATTCTTCTATTCCATTTCGGGTTTTTAGCCAATCTTGTGCATCTTATAAGTGTGTTTGTTTAAGTGGATTAACATTTTGGTCATTTTCATCATCGTTCAACTTATTCTAATCCATCTAGGTTTTTAACCAATCTTCTTCATCCAATAAGCGCGTTTGTGTCATTTGATTAATATTTAGGTCATTTTCGTCCTCCCTCGCCTTATTCTAATACATTCAGCGTTTTTAAACAAATTTTTTGCATCCAATAAGTTCGTTCGTCTCGTTAAATTAACATTCAAATCATTTTCTTCATCCTTCAGCTTATTCGAATCCTTTAATGGTTTTTAACCAATCTTGTGCATCCAATAACTGCGTTTGTGTTGTTGGATTAACATTTAGGTCATTTTCAACATCTCTAGGCTTATACTAATGCATTTAGCGTTTTTAACCAATCTTGTGCAATCAATATGTGCGATCGTGTCGTTAAATTAACATTTAGGTCATTTTATTCATCCTTCGGCTTATTCTAATCCATTTAGGGTTTTTAACTAATCTTGTGCATCCAATAAGTGCGTTTGTGTCATTGGATTATTATTTAGGACATTTTGGTCCTCCTTAGGCTTATTCTAATTCATTTAGGGTTTTTAACTAATATTGTGCATCCGATATGTGCGTTTGTATCATTGGATTAACATTTAGGTCATTTTCATCCTCCCTTTGCTTATTCTAATCCATTTAGGTTTTTTTTACCAATCTTGTGTATCCAATAAGTGCGTTTGTTTCAATGGATTAACATTTTTTTGTCATTTTCGTCATCGTCCAGCTTATTCTAATCCATCTAGGTTTTTAAACAATCTTGTTCATCCAATAAGAGCGTGTGTGTCATTAGATAAACATTTAGGTCATTTTCGTCCTCCATAGGCTTCTTCTATTCCATTTAGGGTTTTTAACCAATCTTGTGCATCCAATAAGTGTGTTTGTTTCAGTGGAGTAACATTTTGGTCATTTTCGTCATTGTTCGGCTTATTCTAATCCATCTAGGTTTTTAACCAATCTTTTTCATCCAATAAGTTTGTTCGTGTCTTTAAATTAACATTCAAGTCATTTTCTTCATCCTTTAGCTTATTCGAATCTATTTAGGGTTTTTAACGAATCTTGTGCATCCAATAACTGCGTTAGTGTCGTTGGATTAATATTTAGTTTATTTTCGTCCTCTCTAGGCTTATACTAATACATTTAGCGTTTTTAACCAATCTTGTGCAATGAATAAGTGCGATCGGGTCATTAAATTAACATTTAGGTCATTTTATTCATCCTTCGGCTTATTCTAATCCATTTAGGGTTTTTAACCAATCTTGTGCATCCAATAAGTGCGTTGGTGTCATTGGATTATTATTTAGGTCAATTTCGTCCTCGATAGACTTATTCTAATTCATTTCGGGGTTCTAACCAATATTGTGCATCCGATAAGTGCGTTTGTATCATTGGATTAACATTTAAGTCATTTTCATCCTCCCTAGGCTTATTCTAATGCATTTAGGATTCTTAACCAATATATGGCATCTGATAAGTGTGTTTTTATCATTGGATTAACATTTAGGTCATTTTCGTCCTCCCTAGACTTATTCTAATCCATTTAGGTTTTTTTACCAATCGTGTGCATCCAATAAGTGCGTTTTTTCAATGGATTAACATTGTGGTCATTTTCGTCATCGTTCGGCTTATTCTAATCCATCTAGGTTTTTAACCAATCTTGTTCATCCAATAAGTGCGTGTGTGATTTGATTAACATTTAGGTCATTTTCGTACTCCCTAGGCTTATTCTAATCCATTTAGGGTTTTTAACCAATCTTGTGCATCCAATAAGTGTGTTTGTTTCAGTGGATTAACATTTTGGTCATTTTCATCATCGTTCGGCTTATTCTAATACATCTAGGTTTTTAACCAATCTTCTTCATCCAATAAGTTCGTTCGTGTCGTTAAATTAACATTCAAGTCATTTTCTTCATCCTTCAGCTTATTCGAATCCATTTAGGGTTTTTAACCAATCTTGTGCATCCAATAACTGCGTTAGCATTGTTGGATTAATATTTAGGTCATTTTCGTCCTCTCTAGGCTTATACTAATACATTTAGCGTTTTTAACCAATCTTGTGCAATCAATAAATGCGATCGTGTCATTAAATTAACATTTAGGTCATTTTATTCATCATTCGGCTTATTCTAATCCATTTAGGGGTTTTAACCAATCTTGTGCATCCAATAAGTGCGTTTGTGTGATTGTATTATTATTTAGGTCATTTTCGTCCTCCCTAGGCGTATTCTAATTCATTAAGGGTTTTTAACCTATATTGTGGATCCGATAAGTGCGTTTGTATCATTCGATTAACATTTAGGTTATTTTCGTCTTCTCTAGTCGTATTCTAATCCGTTTAGGTTTTTTTACCAATCTTGTGCATCCAATAAGTGCGTTTGTTTCAATGGATTAACATTTTGGTCATTTTCGTCATCGTTCGGCTTATTCTAATACATGTAGGTGTTTAACCAATCTTCTTCATCCAATAAGTTCGTTCATGTCGTTAAATTAACATTCAAGTTATTTTCTTCATCCTTCAACTTATTCAAATCCATTTAGGGTTTTTAACCAATCTTGTGCATCCAATAACTGCGTTAGCATTGTTGGATTAACATTTAGGTCATTTTCGTCCTCTCTAGGCTTATACTAATACATTTAGCGTTTTTAACCAATCTTGTGCAATCAATCAATGCGATCGTGTCATTAAATTAACATTTAGGTCATTTTATTCATCGTTCGGCTTATTCTAATCCATTTAGGGTTTTTAACTAATCTTGTGCATCCAATAAGTGCGTTTGTGTCATTGGATTATTATTTAGGACATTTTGGTCCTCCTTAGGCTTATTCTAATTCATTTAGGGTTTTTAACTAATATTGTGCATCCGATATGTGCGTTTGTATCATTGGATTAACATTTAGATCATTTTCATCCTCCCTAGGCTTATTCTAATCCATTTAGGTTTTTTTACCAATCTTGTGTATCCAATAAGTGCGTTTGTTTCAATGGATTAACATTTTTTGTCATTTTCGTCATCGTCCAGCTTATTCTAATCCATCTAGGTTTTTAAACAATCTTGTTCATCCAATAAGAGCGTGTGTGTCATTTGATAAACATTTAGGTCATTTTCGTCCTTCATAGGCTTCTTCTATTCCTTTTAGGGTTTTTAACCAATCTTGTGCATCCAATAAGTGTGTTTGTTTCAGTGGAGTAACATTTTGGTCATTTTCGTCATTGTTCGGCTTATTCTAATCCATCTAGGTTTTTAACCAATCTTTTTCATCCAATAAGTTTGTTCGTGTCTTTAAATTAACATTCAAGTCATTTTCTTCATCCTTTAGCTTATTCGAATCTATTTAGGGTTTTTAACCAATCTTGTGCATCCAATAACTGCGTTAGTGTCGTTGGATTAATATTTAGTTTATTTTCGTACTCTCTAGGCTTATACTAATACATTTAGCGTTTTTAACCAATCTTGTGCAATGAATAAGTGCGATCGGGTCATTAAATTAACATTTAGGTCATTTTATTCATCCTTCGGCTTATTCTAATCCATTTAGGGTTTTTAACCAATCTTGTGCATCCAATAAGTGCGTTTGTGTCATTGGATTAACATTTAGGTCAATTTCGTCCTCCCTAGGCTTATTCTAATCCATTTAGGGTTTTTAACCAATATTGTGTATCCAATAAGTGCATTTGTATCAATGGATTAACATTTATGTCATTTTCGTCTTCCATGGGCTTATTCTAATCCATTTAGGGTTTTTTTTACCAATCTTGTGCGTCCAAAAAGTGCGTTTGTTTCAATGGATTAACATTTTGGTCATTTTCGTCATCGTTCGGCATATTCTATTCCATTTTAGGTTTTTAACCAATCTTGTGCATCCAATAAGCGCGTTTGTGTCATTAGATTAACATTTTGGTCCTCCGTAGGCTTAATCTAATTCATTTAGTGTTTTTAACCAATCTTGTGCATCCAATAAGTGCGTTTGTGTCGTTGAATTAACATTTAGGTCATTTTTGTCCTCGCTAGGCTTATTCTAATTCATTTAGGGTTTTTAACCAATATTATGCATTTGTATCATTGGATTAACATTTAGGTCATTTTTGTCCTCCCTACGCTTATTCTAATCCATTTAGGATTTTTAAACAATCTTGTTCATCGAATAAGTGCATTTGTGTCCTTTGCTTAACATTTAGGTCATTTTCTTCCTTTTTTTAGCTTATTCTAATCCATTTAGGGTTTTTAACCAATCTTGTGCATCCAATAAATGTGTTTGTGTCATTGGATTGACATTTAGGTTATTTTTGTCTTCCCTAGGCTTATTCTAATCCATTAAGGTTTTTAACCAACCTTGTGCATCCAATAAGTCCGTTTGTTTTAGTGGATTAACATTTTGGTCATTTTCGTCATCGTTCGGCTTATTCTAATCCATCTAGGTTTTAAACCAATCTTCTTCATCCAATAAGTGCGTTTGTGTCATTTCATTAACATTTAGGTCATTTTCGTATTCCTAGGATTATTCTATTACATTTAGCTTTTTTAACCAATCTTGTGCCTCCAATAAGTTCGTTCGTGTCGTTAAATTAACATTCAAGTCATTTTCTTCAACCTTCAGCTTATTCGAATCCATTTAGGGTTTTTAACCAATCTTGTGCTTCCAATAACTGCGTTTGTGTCGTTGGATTAACATTTAGGTTATTTTCGTCCTCTCTAGGCTTATACTAATACATTTAGCGTTTTTAACCAATCTTGTGCAATCAAAAGGGGGTTCGTGTCCTTAAATTAACATTTAGGTCATTTTATTCATCATTCGGCTTATTCTAATCCATTTAGGGGTTTTAACCAATCTTGTGCATCCAATAAGTGCGTTTGTGTGATTGTATTATTATTTAGGTCATTTCGTCCTCCCTAGGCTTATTCTAATTCATTAAGGGTTTTTAACCAATATTGTGAATCTGATAAGTGCGTTTGTATCATTCGATTAATATTTAGGTTATTTTCGTCTTCTCTAGGCGTATTCTAATCCGTTTAGGTTTTTTACCAATCTTGGGCATCCAATAACTGCGTTTGCTTCAATGGATTAACATTTTGGTCATTTTCGTCATCGTTCGGCTTATTCTAAACCATCTAGGTTTTTAACCAATCTTGTTCATCCAATAAGTGCGGTTGTGTCATTTGATTAACATTTAGGTCATTTTCGTTCTCCTTAGGCTTCTTCTATTCCATTTAGGGTTCCAATAAGTGTGTTTGTTTCAGTGGATTAACATTTTGGTAATTTTCGTCATCGTTCGACTTTTTCTAATCCATCTAGGTTTTTAACCAATCTTCTTCATCCAATAAGTGCGTTTGTGTCATTTGATTAACATTTAGATCATTTTCGTCCTCCGTA
The DNA here is from genome assembly GCA_037974735.1 of Cicer chorassanicum. Lineage (NCBI taxonomy): Eukaryota > Viridiplantae > Streptophyta > Magnoliopsida > Fabales > Fabaceae > Cicer > Cicer chorassanicum. The sequence continues at coordinate 29,706,729 of JBBPBP010009779.1, forward strand.
GGCTTATTCTAATACATTTAGTGTTTTTAACAAATGTTGTGCATCCAATAAGTTCATTTGTGTCGTTAAATTAACATTCATGTCATTTTCTTCATCCTTCAGCTTATTCGAATCCATTTAGGGTTTTTAACCAATCTTGTGCATCCAATAACTGCGTTTGTGTCGTTGGATTAACATTTAGGTTATTTTCGTCCTCTCTAGGCTTATACTAATACATTTAGCGTTTTTAACTAATCTTGTGCAATCAATAAGTGCGATCGTGTCGTTAAACTAACATTTAGGTCATTTTACTCATCTTTCGGCTTATTCTAATCCATTTAGTGTTTTTAACCAATCTTGTGCATCCAATAAGTGCGTTTGTGTCATTGGATTATTATTTAGGTCATTTTCGTCCTCCCTAGGCTGATTCTAATTCATTTAGGGTTTTTAACCAATATTGTGCATCCCATAAGTGCGTTTGTATAATTGGATTAACATTTAGGTCATTTTCATCCTCCCTAGGCTTATTCTAATCCATTTAGGGCTCGTTTGATGGACCGGATAGGATAGACACATAATATGATAAGGAGCAGGTTGGAGACACGATAAGATATGGGTAGGATAAAAAGTTATCATGTCATGTGTTTGATGTATACATGATAACAAACTTGATAAGATTAGTTTATCCTATTCAACGTTTGATACACAACAGATAACAAGATGATATGATTTATATTTTGATAAAATGACAAATTTGTCCTTTAAATTTATTTAATTTTTTTTCTTTCAAAATAACATTCATATATTTTTTATAAATAAATAAAAATGCTAAAAAATGTAAATAGTTTATGAAGTTATTTTATATACTTGAAAAAATTGTGATTTCTCTATCCATCACAATTGAAGAATGACTCACTATCATAAAAATTGTAATTTTTTTATCTATCACAATTGAATAATGACTCACTATCATAAAAATATAAATAATTTATGAAGTAATTTTATATACTTGAAAAAAAATTGTGATTTCTCT
>JBBPBP010009779.1:29708157-29728359 GCA_037974735.1 Cicer chorassanicum
AAAAAAGCATAACAGATAAATGGTGTTTTACTTTTTATTTTTCATTTTTTTAATTCTCTAGTCAAAGACTGTTTTAAAAAATTAAAGTTGCAAACAAAATTTTTAAAATTTTCTTTTTAAAAACAATTTTTTAAAATTTATTTATAAAATAGTTTTTAAAAACTAAAAAGTAAAACACAATCAAACAAGCCCTTACTATCATAACATTATCTCAAAATGATAATAATTATTTAATTTCATCAATTTTTTTTTATATTAGTATAGAATAAAATAAATAAGAAAACAACCACAAACATCATATATATATATATATATATATATATATATATGAAAAAAGGAAATCAACTTAAAGTCACCAATCATAAAATCAATTAGAAAATTATTTTATCAAAACAATAAAGCAAATTAGGGCAAATTAAAAAAAAAATGGATGAGTGCCACAGTGATATTGGAACGCGACTCGTTGAGGTCAGGGGAAGAGAGAAACGCAAATAAGGATATCCGCTATTATTTTAACCCACCTTAAAATAAGGATAAGAAAATACGGCTGCAACCTGATTATTTAAATTTTTTGATTATTGTATCATATCCGATTGGTGAATAAAAAAAGGATTAAGGAGGAATAGGATACGTGTATCATATCGTGTATCGTTATCGTGTCCATCAAACGGGCCCTTAGGGTTTTTAACCAATCTTGTGAATCCAATAAGTGTGTTTGTTTTAGTGGATTCACATTTTGGTCATTTTCGTCATCGTTCGGCTTATTCTAATAAATCAAGGATTTTAACCAATCTTCTTCATCCAATAAGTGCATTCGTGTCGTTAAATTAACATTTAGGTCATTTTCTTCATCCTTCGACTTATTCTAATCCATTTAGGGTTGTTAACGAATCTTGTGCATCCAATAACTGCGTTTGTGTCGTTGGATTAACATTTAGGTCATTTTCGTCCTCTATAGGCTTATACTAATAAATTTAGCGTTTTTAACCAATCTTGTGCAATCAATAAGTGCGTTCCTGTCATTAAATTAACATTTAGGACATTTTATTCAACCTTCGGCTTATTCTAATCCATTTAGGGGTTTTAACCAATATTGTGCATCCGATAAGTGTGTTTATATCATTGGATTAACATTTAGGTCATCTTCGTCCTCCCAAGGCTTAGTCTAATCCATTTAGGGTTTTTAACCAATCTTGTGCATCCAAAAAGTGCCTTTGTTTCAGTGGATTAACATTTTGGTCATTCTCGTCATTGTTCGGCTTATTCTAATCCTATTAAGGTTTTTAACCTATCTTGTGCATCCAATAAGTGCGTCTGTGTCATTAGATTAACATTTTGGTCATTTTCGTCCTCCATAGGCCTAATCTAATTCATTTAGGGTTTTTAACTAATCTTGTGCATCCAATAAGTGCGTTTGTGTTATTAGATTAACATTTTGGTCATTTTCTTCCTCCATAGGCTTAATCTAATTCATTTAGGGTTTTTAAACAATCTTGTTCATCGAATAAGTGCATTTGTGTCCATGGATTAACATTTAGGTCATTTTCTTCCTTTTTAGGCATATTCTAATCCATTTAGTGTTTTTAACCATCCAATAAGTGCGTTTGTGTCATTGGATTAACATTTAGGTTATTTTTGTCTTCCTTAGGCTTATTCTAATCCATTAAGGTTTTTAACCAATCTTGTGCATCCAATAAGTGCGTTTGTTTCAGTGGATTATTTTTAGGTCATTTTTGTCTTCCCTAAGCTTATTCTAATCCATTTAGGGTTTTTAACCAATCTTGTTCATCAAATAAGTGCGTTTGTGTCATTGAATTATAATTTAGGTCATTTTCTTTCTCCCTAGGCTTATTCTAACCCATTTAGAGTTTTTAACCAATTTTGTGCATCCAATAAGAGCGTTTTTTTCGGTGGATTAACATTTTGGTCATTTTCGTCCCTACTAGGCTTATTCTAATACATTTAACGTTTTTAATCAATCTTGTGCATCCAATAGTTGCGTTCGTGTTGTTAAATTAACATTAAGGACATTTTCTTCATTTTGGTCATTTTCGTTCTCCCTAGGCTTATTCTAATCAATCTAGGGGTTTTAACCAATCTTGTTCATCAAATAAGTGCGTTTGTATCATTGGATTAACATTTAGGTCATTTTCGTCCTCCCTAGGCTTATTCTAATTCATTTAGGGTTTTTAACCAATCTTGTGTATCCAATAAGTGTGTTTGTGTCATTGGATTATCATTAAGGTCATTTTCATCCTCCCTAGGCTTATTCTAATCCATTTAGTGTTTTTAACCAATCTTGTGTATCCAATAAGTGCGTTTGTGTCATTAGATTAACATTTTGGTCATTTTCTTTCTCCATAGGCTTATTCAAATCCATCAGGGTTTTTAACCAATCTTGTGCATCCAATAAGTGCGTTTGTTTCATTTGATTAACATTTAGGTCATTTTCGTCTTCCCTAGTCTTATTCTAATCCATCTAGGGGTTTTAACCAATCTTGTTCATCCAATAAGTGCGTTTGTGTCATTTGATTAACATTTAGGTCATTTTCGTCCTCCCTAGGCTTATTCTAATCCATTTAGGATTTTTAAAGAATATTGTGCATCTAATAAGTTCGTTTGTGTCATTGGATTAACATTTAGGTCAATTTTGCCCTCGCTAGGCTGATTCTAATTCATTTAGGGTTTTTAACCAACATTGTGCATCCAATAAGTGCGTTCGTATCAATGGATTAATATTCAGGTCAATTTTGTCCTCCCTAGACTTATTCTATTTCATTTAGGGTTTTTAACCAATATTGTGCATCTAATAAGTGCGTTTCTGTCATTGAATTATCATTTAGGTTATTTTCTTTCTCCCAAGGATTATTCTAATCCATTTAGGGTTTTTAACCAATCTTGTGAATCCAATAAGTGCGTTTGTTTCAGTGGATTAACATTTTGGTCATTTTCCTCCCTTGTAGGATTATTCTAATAGATTTAACGTTTTTAATCAATAATTGCGTTCGTGTTGTTAAATTAACAATTAGGTCATTTTCTTCATCCTTCGGCTTATTCGAATCCATTTAGGGTTTTTAACCAATCTTCTGCATCCAATAAGTGCGTTTGTGTCAATTGATGAACATTTTGGTCATTTTTCGTTCTTCTTTGGCTTATTCTAATCCATATAGGGGTTTTAACCAATCTTGTTCATCAAATAAGTGCGTTTGTGTCATTGGATTAACATTTAGATCATTTTCGTCCTCCCTATGCTTATTCTAATCCATCTATGGTTTTTAACCAATCTTGTGGATCCAATAAGTGCGTTTTTATTCAGTGGATTAATATTTTGGTCATTTTCGTCAACGTTCGACTTATTCTAATCCCTTTAACGTTTTTAACCAATCTTGTGCATCCAATAAGTGCGTTTGTGTCATTAGATTAACATTTTGGTCATTTTCGTCCTCCGTAGGCTTAATCTGATTCATTTAGGGTTGTTAACCAATCTTGTGCATCCAAAAAGTGTGTTTGTGTCATTGGACTATCATTAAGGTCATTTTCATCCTCCCTAGGCTTATTCTAATGCATTTAGTGTTTTTAACCAATCTTGGGCATCCAATAAGTGCGTTTGTGTCGATAGATTAACATTTTGCTCATTTTCGTCCTCCCTAAGCTTATTCTAATCCATTTAGGATTTTTAAAGAATATTGTGCATCCAATAAGTGCGTTTGACTCATTGGATTAACATTTAGGTCAATTTTGCCCTCGCTAGGCTGATTCTAATTCATTTAGGGTTTTTAACCAACATTGTGCATCCAATAAGTGCGTTCGTATCAATGGATTAATATTTAGGTCAATTTTGTCCTCCCTAGACTTATTCTATTTCATTTAGGGTTTTTAACTAATATTGTGCATCTAATAAGTGCGTTTCTGTCATTGAATTATCATTTAGGTTATTTTCTTTCTCCCAAGGTTTATTCTAATCCATTTAGGGTTTTTAACCAATCTTGTGAATCCAATAAGTGCATTTGTTTCAGTGGATAAACATTTTGGTCATTTTCCTCCCTTGTAGGATTATTCTAATAGATTTAACGTTTTTAATCAATAATTGCGTTCGTGTTGTTAAATTAACAATTAGGTCATTTTCTTCATCCTTCGGCTTATTCGAATCCATTTAGGGTTTTTAACCAATCTTCTGCATCCAATAAGTGCGTTTGTGTCAATTGATGAACATTTTGGTCATTTTTCGTTCTTCTTTGGCTTATTCTAATCCATATAGGGGTTTTAACCAATCTTGTTCATCAAATAAGTGCGTTTGTGTCATTGGATTAACATTTAGGTCATTTTCGTCCTCCCTATGCTTATTCTAATCCGTCTATGGTTTTTAACCAATCTTGTGCATCCAATAAGTGCGTTTTTATTCAGTGGATTAATATTTTGGTCATTTTCGTCAACGTTCGACTTATTCTAATTCCTTTAAGGTTTTTAACCAATCTTGTGCATCCAATAAGTGCGTTTGTGTCATTAGATTAACATTTTGGTCATTTTCGTCCTCCGTAGGCTTAATCTGATTCATTTAGGGTTGTTAACCAATCTTGTGCATCCAAAAAGTGTGTTTGTGTCATTGGACTATCATTAAGGTCATTTTCATCCTCCCTAGGCTTATTCTAATGCATTTAGTGTTTTTAACCAATCTTGGGCATCCAATAAGTGCGTTTGTGTCGATAGATTAACATTTTGCTCATTTTCGTCCTCCCTAGGCTTAATCTAATTTATTTAGGGTTTTTAACCAATCTTGTGCATCCAATAAGTGCGTTTGACTCATTGGATTAACATTTAGGTCATTTTCGTCTTCCCTAGGCTTATTCTAATCCATCTTGGGGTTTTAACCTATCTTGTTCATCCAATAAGTGCGTTTATGTCATTTGATTAACATTTAGGTCATTTTCGTCCTCCCTAGGCTTATTCTAATCCATTTAGGTTTTCTTACCAATCTTGTGCATCCAATAAGTACGTTTGTTTCAATGGATTAACATTTTGGTCATTTTCGTCATCGTTCGGCTTATTGTAACCCATCTAAGTTTTTAACCAATCTTGTTCATCCAATAAGTGCATTTGTGTCATTTGATTTACATTTAGGTCATTTTCGTCCTCCGTAGGCTTCTTCAATTCCATTTAGGGTTTTTAACCAATCTTGTGCATCTCATAAGTGTGTTTGTTTCAGTGGAATAACATTTTGGCCATTTCATCATCGGTCGACTTATTCTAATCCATCTAGGTTTTTAACCAAATTTACTTCATGCAACAAGTGTGTTTGTGTCATTTGATTAACATTTAGGTCATTTTCAACCTCCCTAGCCTTATTCTAATACATTCAGCGTTTTTAACCTATTTTGTGCATCCAATAAGTTCGTTCGTCTCGTTAAAATTCAAATCATTTTCTTCATCCTTCAGCTTATTCGAATCCACTAATGGTTTTTAACCAATCTTGTCCATCCAATAACATCGTTTGTGTCATGGATTAACATTTAGGTCATTTTCGTCCTCTCTAGGCTAATACTAATACATTTAGCGTTTTTAACCAATCTTGTGCAATCAATAAGTGCGTCGTGTCATTAAATTAACATTTAGGTCATTTTATTCATCCTTCGGCTTATTCTAATCCAATTAGGGTTTTTAACCAATCTTGTGCAACCAATAAGTGCGTTTGTATCATTGGATTAACATTTAGGTCATTTTCGCCCTCCCTAGGCTTAATCTAATCCATTTAGGGTTTTTAACCAATATTGTGCATCCAATAAGTGCGTTTGTGTCATTGGATTAACATTTAAATCATTTTTGTCCTCGCTAGGCTTATTCTAATTCATTAAGGGTTTTTGACCAATATTGTGCATGCAATAAGTGCGTTTGTATCATTGGATTAACATTTAGGTCATTTTTGTCCTCCCTATGCTTATTTTAATCCATTTAGGGTTTTTAAACAATCTTGTTCATCGAATAAGTGCATTTGTGTCCTTTGATTAACATTTAATTCATTTTCTTCCTTTTTTTTGGCTTATTCTAATCCATTTAGGGTTTTTAACCAATCTTGTGCATCCAATAAGTTCGTTCGTGTCGTTAAATTAACATTCAAGTCATATTCTTGATACCTCAGCTTATTGGATTCCATTAAGGGTTTTTAACCAAACTTGTGCATCCAATAACTGCGTTTGTGTCGTTGGATTAACATTTAGGTCATTTTCGTCCTCTCTACGCTTTTACTAATACATTTAGCGTTTTTAACAAATCTTGTGCATCCAATAAGTGCGTTTGTGTCGTTGGATTATTATTTAGGTCATTTTCGTCCTCCCTAGGCTTATTCTAATTCATTTAGGGTTTTTAACGAATATTGTGCATCCAACAAGTGCGTTTGTATCATTGAATTAACATTTAGGTCATTTTTCGTCCTCCCTAGGCTTATTCTAATCCATTTAGGTTTTTTTACCAATCTTGTGCATCCAATAAGTGCGTTTGTTTCAATAGGTTAACCTTTTGGTCATTTTCGTCATCGTTCGACTTATTCTAATCAATCTAGGTTTTTAACCAATCTTTTCCTCCAATCTAGGTTTTTAACATTTAGGTCATTTTCGTCCTTCTTAGGCTTATTCTAATCCATTTAGGGTTTTTAACCAATATTGTGCATCCAATAAGTGCGTTTCTATCATTGGATTATTATTTAGGTCATTTTTGTGCTCCCTAGGCTTATTCTAATTCATTTAGGATTTTTAACCAATATTGTGCATCCGATAAGTGCGTTTGTATCATTGGATTAACATTTAGGTCATTTTCGCCCTCCCTAGGCTTAATCTAATCCATTTAGGGTTTTTAACCAATATTGTGCATCCAATAAGTGCGTTTGTATCATTGGATTAACATTTAGGTCATTTTTGTCCTCCCTAGGATTATTGTAATCCATTTAGGGTTTTTAACCAATATTGCGCATCCAATAAGGGCGTTTGTGTCATTTGATTTACATATAGGTCATTTTCGTCCTCCGTAGGCTTCTTCAATTCCATTTAGGGTTTTTAACCAATCTTGTGCATCTCATAAGTGCGTTTGTTTCAGTGGAATAACATTTAGGTCATTTTTGTCCTCCCTACGCTTATTTTAATCCATTTAGGGTTTTTAAACAATCTTGTTCATCGAATAAGTGCATTTGTGTCCTTTGATTAACATTTAATTCATTTTCTTCCTTTTTTTTGGCTTATTCTAATCCATTTAGGGTTTTTAACCAATCTTGTGCATCCAATAAGTGCGTTTATACATTGGATTATCATTTTGGTTATTTTTGTCTTGTCTAGGCTTATTCTAATACATTTAGCAATTTTATCCAATCTTGTGCATCCAATAAGTTTGTTCGTGTCGTTAAATTAACATTCAAGTCATTTTCTTCATACCTCAGCTTATTGGATTCCATTTAGGGTTTTTAACCAAACTTGTGCATCCAATAACTGCGTTTGTGTTGTTGGATTAACATTTAGGTCATTTTCGTCCTCTCTACGCTTATACTAGTACATTTAGCGTTTTTAACAAATCTTGTGCATCCAATAAGTGCGTTTGTGTCGTTGGATTATTATTTAGGTCATTTTCGTCCTCCCTTGGCTTATTCTAATTCATTTAGGGTTTTTAACCAATATTGTGCATCCAACAAGTGCGTTTGTATCATTGAATTAACATTTAGGTCATTTTCGTCCTCCCTAGGCTTATTCTAATCCATATAGGTTTTTTTCACCAATCTTGTGCATCCAACAAGTGCCTTTGTTTCAATGGATTAACATTTTGGTCATTTTCGTCATCGTTCGACTTATTCTAATCAATATAGGTTTTTAACCAATCTTGTTCCTCCAATAAGTGCATTTGTGTCATTTGAATAACATTTAGGTCATTTTCGTCCTCCGTAGGCTTATTCTAATCCATTTAGGGTTTTTAACCAATATTGTGCATCCAATAAGTGCGTTTGTGTCATTGGATTATTATTTAGGTCATTTTTGTGATCCCTAGGCTTATTCTAATTCATTTAGGGTTTTTAACAAATATTGTGCATCCGATAAGTGCGTTTGTATAATTGGATTAACATTTAGGTCATTTTTGTCTTCCCTACGCTTATTCTAATTCATTTAGTGTTTTTAAACAATCTTGTTCATCGAATAAGTGCATTTGTGTCCTTTGATTAACATTTAAGTCATTTTTTTCCTTTTTTTGGCTTATTCTAATCCATTTAGTGTTTTTAAACAATCTTGTGCATCCAATAAGTGCGTTTGTTACATTGGATTATCATTTTGGTTATTTTTGTCCTCCCTAGGCTTATTCTAATACATTTAGCGTTTTTATCCAATCTTGGGCATCCAATAAGTTCGTTCGTGTCGTTAAATTAACATTCAAGTCATTTTCTTCATCCTTCAGCTTATTGGATTCCATTTAGGGTTTTTAATCAATCTTGTGCATCCAATAACTTCGTTTGTGTCGTTGGATTAACATTTAGGTCATTTTCGTACTCTCTAGGCTTATACTAATACATTTAGCGTTTTTAACAAATCTTGTGCATCCAATAAGTGCGTTTGTGTCATTGGTTTATAATTTAGGTCATTTTCGTCCTCCTTAGGCTTATTCTAATTCATTTAGGGTTTTTAACTGATATTGTGCATCCAACAAGTGCGTTTGTATCATTGAATTAACATTTAGGTCATTTTCGTCCTCCCTAGGCTTATTCTAATCAATTTAGGTTTTTTTTACCAATCTTGTGCATCCAATAAGTGCGTTTGTTTCAATGGATTAACATTTTGGTCATTTTCGTCATCGTTCGACTTATTCTAATCAATCTAGGTTTTAACCAATCTTGTTCCTCCAATAAGTGCATTTGTGACATTTGAATAACATTTAGGTCATTTTCGTCCTCCGTAGGCTTATTCTAATACATTTAGGGTTTTTAACCAATATTGTGCATCCAATAAGTGCGTTAGTATCATTGGATTATTATTTAGGTCATTTTTGTGCTCCCTAGGCTTATTCTAATTCATTTAGGATTTTTAACCAATATTGTGCATCCGATAAGGGCGTTTGTATCATTGGACTAACATTTAGGTCATTTTCGCCCTCCCTAGGCTTAATCAAATCCATTTAGGGTTTTTAACCGATATTGTGCATACAATAAGTGCGTTTGTATCATTGGATTAACATTTAGGTCATTTTTGTCCTCCCTAGGATTATTGTAATCCATTTAGGGTTTTTAACCAATATTGTGCATCCAATAACTGTGTTTGTGTCATTGGATTAACATTTAGGTCATTTTCGTCCTCGCTAGGCTTATTCTAATTCATTAAGGGTTTTTGACCAATATTGTGCATGCAATAAGTGCGTTTGTTTCATTGGATTAACATTTAGGTCATTTTTGTCCTCCCTACGCTTATTCTAATCCATTAAGGGTTTTTAAACAATCTTGTTCATCGAATAAGTGCATTTGTGTCCTTTGATTAACATTTAAGTCATTTTCTTCCTTTTTATGGCTTATTCTAATCCATTTAGGGTTTTTAACCAATCTTGTGCATCCAATAAGTGCGTTTGTTACATTGGATTATCATTTTGGTTATTTTTGTCCTCTCTAGGCTTATTCTTATACATTTAGCAATTTTATCCAATCTTGTGCATCCAATAAGTTCGTTCATGTCGTTAAATTAACATTCAAGTCATTTTCTTCATCCTTCAGCTTATTGGATTCCATTTAGGGTTTTTAACCAAACTTGTGCATCCAATAACTGCGTTTGTGTCGTTGGATTAACATTTTGGTCATTTGCGTCCTCTCTAGGCTTATACTAATACATTTAGGGTTTTTAACCAATCTTGTGCATCCAATAACTGCATTTGTGTCGGTGGATTAACATTTAGGTCGTTTTCGTACTCTCTAGCATTATACTAATACATTTTGCGTTTTTAACATTTATAAGTGCGTTCGTATCAATGGATTAACATTTATGTCACTTTCGGTCCTCCCTAGGCTTATTCAAATTCAATTAGGGTTTTTAACCAGTCTTGTGCAATCAATAAGTGCGATCGTGTCGTTAAATTTACAGTTAGGTCATTTTATTCATCCTTCGGCTTATTGTATTCCATTGGGGGTTTTTAACCTATCTTGTGCATCCAATAAGTGCTTTTGTGTCGTTGGATTATTATTTAGGTCATTTTCATCCTCCCTAGGCTTATTCTCATTCATTTAGGGTATTTAACCAATATTGTTCATCCGATAAGTCCGTTTGTATCATTGGATTAACATTTAAGTAATTTTCGTCCTCGCTATGCTTATTCTAATCCATTTAGGGTTTTTAACCAATCTTGTGCATCCAATAAGTGCGTTTGTTTCAATGGATTAACATTTTGGTCATTTTCGTCATCGTTCGGCTTATTCTAATCCATTTAACCAATCTTGTGCTTACAATACGTGTGTTTGTGTCATTGGATTATCATAAAGGTCATTTTCATCATCCCTAGACTTACTCTAATGCATTTAGTGGCTTTAAACAATCTTGTGCATCCAATAAGTGCGTTTGTGTTATTAGATTAACATTTTGGTCATTTTCGTCCTCCCTAGGCTTAATCTAATTCATTTAGGGTTTTAAACAAACTTGTGCATCCAATAAGTGCGTTTGTCTCATTGGAAAAACATTTAGGTCATTTTCTTTCTCCCTAGGCTTATTCTAATCCATTTAGGGTTTTTAATCAATCTTGTGCATCCAATAAGTTCGTTTGTTTCATTGGATTAACATTTTGTTCATTTTTGTCATTGTTCTGCATATACTAATCCTTTTTAGGATTTTAACAAATCTTGTGCATCCAATAAGTTCGTTTGTGTAATTTGATTAACATTTAGGTCATTTTCGTCCTCCCTAGGCTTATTCTAATCCATTTAGGGGTTTTAAACAATATTATGCATCCATTAAGTGCGTTTGTGTCGTTGAATTAACATTTAGACCAATATTGTGCATCGAATAAGTGCGTTTGTATCATAGGATTAACATTTAGGTCATTTTTGTCCTCCCTAGGCTTATTCTAATCCATTTAGTGTTTTTAAACATTCTTGTTCATCGAATAAGTGCGTTTGTGTCATTTGATTAATATTTAGGTCATTTTCTTCCTCCTAAGGCTTATTCTAATGCATTTATGCTTTTTAACCAATCTTGTGCATCCAATAAGTGCGTTTGTGTCATTCAATTATCATTTAGGTCATTTTCGTCCTCCCTAGGCTTATTTTAATCCATTTAGGGTTTTTAACCAATCTTGTGCATCCAATAAGTGCGTTTGTGTTATTGGATTAACATTTAGGTCATTTTAATCCTCCCTAAGCTTATGCCAATACATTTAGTGTTTTTAACCAATATTGTGTATCCAATAAGTGCGTTTGTACATTGGATTAACATTTAGGTCATTTTTGTGTTCCCTAGGCTTATTCTAATCCATTTTGGGTTTTAAACCAATCTTGTGCATCCAATAAGTGCGTTTGGGTGATTGGATTAACATTTAGGATATTTTCGTCCTTCCTAAGCTTATTCTAATACATTTAATGTTTTTAACCAATCTTGTGCTTCCAATAAGTGCTAATGTGTCTTTCAATTAACATATAAGTCATTTTCTTCATCCTTCAACTTATTCTAATCCATTTAGGGATTTTAACCTAACTTGTGCATCCAATAAGTGCATTTGTTTCACTGGATTAACATTTTGGTAATTTTCATCATCGTTCGGCATATTGTAATTCATTTAGGGTTTTTAACCAAACTTGTGCATCCAATAAGTGCGTATGTTTCATTAGATTAAAATTTTGATCATTTCCGTCCTCCCTAGGCTTAATCTAATTCATTCAGGGTTTTTATCCAATCTTGTGCATCCAATAAGTGCTGTTGTGTCATTGGATTATCATTTAGGTCATTTTCTTCCTTCCTAGGCTTATTCTAATTCATTTGTTTAAGTGGATTAACATTTTGGTCATTTTCGTCAGCGTTCAGCTTATTCTAATCCATTTTGGGTTTTTAATTAATCTTGTGGATCCAATAAGTGTGTTTGTGTCATTAGACAAATATTTCGGTTCTTTTCGTCCTCCGTAGGCTTAGTATAATTCATTTAGGGTTTTTAACCAATTTTGTGCATCCAATAAGTGCGTTTGTTTCATTGGATTAACATTTAGGTCATTTTCGTCCTCCCTAGGCTTATTCTAATCCATCTAGGGGTTTTAACCAATATTGATCATCCAATAAGTGCGATTGTGTCGTTTGATTAACATTTAGGTCATTTTCATCCTCCCTAGGCTTATTCTAATCCATTTTGGGTTTTTAACCAATCTTGTGCATCCAATAAGTGCGTTTGTGTGATTGGATTAACATTTAGGCCATTTTCGTCCTTCCTAAGCTTATTCTAATACATTTAACGTTTTTAACCAATCTTGTGCGTCCAATAAGTGCGAATGTATTGTTAAATTAACATTTAAGTCATTTTCTTCATCATTCAACTTATTCTAATCCATTTAGGGATTTTAACCAATCTTGTGCATCCAAAAAGTGCGTTTGTTTCAGTGGATTAACATTTTAGTCATTTTCATCATCGTTCGGCATATTGTAATTTGTTTAGGGTTTTTAACCAATCTTGTGCATCCAATACGTGCGTTTGTTTCGTTAGATTAAAATTTTGGTCATTTCTGTCCTTTCTAGGATGAATCTAATTCATTTAGGGTTTTTATCCAATCTTGTGCATCTAATTAGTGCTTTGTGTCATTAAATTAACATTTAGGTCATTTTATTCCTTCCTAGGCTTATTCTAATTCATTTAGGGTTTTTAACCAATCTTGTATATCCAATAAATGCATTTGTTTCAAAGGATTAACATTTTAGTCATTTTCGGCAGTGTTCAACTTATTCTAATCCATATTGGGTTTTTAATTAATGTTGTGCATCCAATAAGTGCGTTTGTGTCATTAGATAAATATTTCGGTCCTTTTCGTCCTCCCTAGGCTTAGTATAATTCATTTAGGGTTTTTAACCAATCTGGTGCATCCAATAAGTGCGTTTGTTTCAGTGGATTATCATTTTGATCATTTTCATCATCGTTCGGCTTATTGCAATCCATTTAGGGTTTTTAACAAATCTTGTGCATCCAATAAGTGCGTTCGTGTCATTAAATAATAATTTAGTTCATTTTCTTCATCCTCTGGCTTATTCTAATCCATTTTGGGTTTTTAACCAATCTTGTGCATCCTATAAGTGCGTTTGTTTCGGTGGACTAATATTTTGGTCATTTTCGTCCCTCCTAGACTTATTCTTATACATTTAACGTTTTTAAACAATCTTATGCATCGAATAATTGCGTTCGTGTTGTTAAATTAACATTTAGGTCATTTTCTTCATCCTTCGGCTTATTCGTATCCATTTAGGGGTTTTAACCAATCGTGTGATTCAAATAAGTGTGTTTGTGTCATAGGATTAAAATTTTTGTCATTTTCGTCCTCCCTAGGTTTAACCTAATTGATTTAGGGTTTTTATCCAATCTTAAGCATCAAATAAGTGCGTTTGTGTCATTGGATTAACGTTTCAGTCATTTTTGGCCTCGCTAGGCTTATTGTAATCCATGAAGGGTTTTTGGCTAAAATCGAGCATCCAATAAGTGCGTTTGTGTCATAGGGATAACATTTAGGTCATTTTCGTCCATCCTTGGCTTATTCTAATACATTTAACGTTTTTAAACAATCTTGTGCATCCAATAAGTGCGTTCGTGTCGTTAAATTAACATTTAGGTCATTTTCTTCTTATTTTAGCTTATTCTAATCCGTTTAGGGTTTTTAACCAATCTTGTGCCTCTAATAAGTGCGTTTGTGTCATTAGATTAAAATTTTGGTCATTTTTGGTCTTCCCAAGGCTTTATCTAATTCATTTAGGGTTTTTAACCAATCTTTTTCATCTAATAAGTGTGTTTGTGTCATTGGATTAACATTTAAGTCATTTTCGTCCTCCCTAGGCTTATTCTAATCCATTAAGCATTTTTAACTAATATTGTACATCAAATAAGTGTGTTTGTATTATTGGGTTAACATTTAAGTCATTTTTGTCCTCGTTAGGCTATTTGTAATCCATTTAGGGTTTTTAACCAATCTTGTGCAATCAATAAGTGCGTTTGTTTTAGTGGATTAACATTTTGGTCATTTTCTTTAGCGTTTAGCTTTTTCTAATACATTTAGGGCTTTAACCAATCTTGTGCATCCAATAAGTGCGTTTGTCTAAGTGGATAAACATTTTGGTCATTATCGTCATTGTTCAACTTATTGTAATAGATTTTACGTTTTTAACCAATCTTATGCATCCAATAATTGCGTTTGTATCATTAGATTAACATTTTCGTCACTTTTGTCCTCCCTAGGCTTATTCTAATCCATTTAGGGATTTTAACCAATCTTATGCATCCAATAAGTGCGTTTGTGTGATTGGATTAATATTAAGGTCATTTTCGTCCTCCCTAGGCTTATTCTAATACATTTAGCGATTTTAACATATCTTGTGTATCCAATAAGTGTGTTCGTGTCATTAAATTAACATTTAGGTCATTTTCTTCATCCTTCGGCTTATTCTAATCCATTTAGGGTTTTTAACCAATCAGGTGCATCCAACAGGTGCGTTTGTGTCATTGGAATAACATTTTGATCATTTTCGTCCTCCTTAGGCTTAATCTAATTCATTTAGGGTTTTTATTCAATCTTGTGCATCCAATAAGTGCGTTTGTGTCATTGGATTAACATTTAGGTCATTTTCGTCCTCGCTAGGCTTATTCTTATCCATTTAGGGTTTTTAACCAATCTTGTGCATCAAATAAGTGCATTTTTGTCATTGGATTAACATTTAGTTCATTTTCGCCCTCCATAGGCTTATTCTAATCCATTAAGGGATTTTAGCTAATATTGTGCATCCAATAAGTGCGTTTGTGTCATTGGGTTAACATTTAGGCCATTTTCGTCTTCCATAGGTTTATTCTAATCCATTTACGGTTTTTAACCAATGTTGTGCATCTAATAAGTGCATTTGCTTAAGTGGATTAACATTTTGGTCATTTTCCCATTGTTCGGCTTATTCTAATACATTTAGTGTTTTTTGTCGATCTTGTGCATCCAATAAGTGCGTTTGTGTCATTAGATTAACATTATGGTCATTTTCGTCTTCCCTAGACTTAATATTATTCATTTAGGGTTTTTAACTATTCTTCTGCATCCAATAAATGCGTTTGTGTCATTGGATTAACATTTAGGTTATTCTTGTTTGCTAGGCTTATTTTAATTCATTTTGAGCTTTTAACTAATATTGTGCATCCAATAAGTTCGTTTGTATCACTAGATTAACATTTAGGTTTTTTTTGTTCTCCCTAGGCTTATTCTAATCCATTTAGGGTTTTTAACCAATATTGTTGATCCAATAAGTGCGTACGTATCATTGGATTAACATTAAGGTCATTTTTGTCCTCCCTAGGCTTATTCTAATCCCTTTAGGGTTTTTAACCAATCTTGTGCATCCAATAAGTTCGTTAGTGTCATTGGATTAACATTTAGGTAATTTTCGTCCTTCATAGGCTTATTCTAATACGTTTAACGTTTTTAACTAATCTTGTGCATCCATTAAGTGCGTTCGTGTCGTTAAATTAACATTTAGGTCATTTTCTTCACTCTTCGGCTTATTCTAATCTGTTTAGGGTTTTAAACCAATATTGTGCCTCAATTAAGTGCTTTTGTGTCATTAGATTAAAATTTTGGTCATTTTTCGTCCTCCCAAGGCTTAATCTAATTCATTTAGGGTTATTATCCAATCTTGTGCATCCAATAAGTGCGTTTGTGTCATTGGATTAACATTTAGGTCATTTTCGTCCTCCCTAGGCTTAGTCTAATCCATAAAGGGTTTTTAACTAATGTTGTGCATCCAATAAGTGTGCTTGTATCATTCGGTTAACATTTAGGTCATTTTCGTCCTCCCTAGGCTTAATCTAATTAATTTAGGGTTTTTAACCAATCTTGTGCATCCAGTAAGTGCGTTTGTTTCAGTGGATTAAATTTTGGTCATTTTCGCCATTATTCGGATTATTCTAATCCATCAAGGTATTTAACCAATCTTGTTCATCCAATAAGTTCGTTTGTGTCATTTGATTAACATTTAGGTCATTTTTGTCCTCCCTAGGCTTTTTCTAATACATTTAGTATTTTTAACCAATCTTATGCATCCAAGAAGTGCGTTCGTGTCGTTAAACTAACATTTAGGTCATTTGCTTCATCCTTCGGCTTTCTCTAATCCATTTAGGGTTTTTAACCAATCTTGTGCATCCAATAAGTACGTTAGTGTCATTTGATTAAAAAATTTGTCATTTTCGTCCTCCCTAGGTTTAATCTAATTCATTGAGGGTTTTTATCCAATCTTGTGCATCCAATAAGTGCGTTCATGTCGTTAAATTAACATATAGGTCATTTGTTTCATCCTTTGGCTTATTCTAATCCATTTAGGGTTTTTAACCAATCTTGTGCATCCAATAAGTACGTTTGTGTCATTTGAATAAAAAATTTGTCATTTTCGTCCTCCCTAGGTTTAATCTAATTCATTGAAGGTTTTAATCCAATCTTGTGCATCCACTAAGTGCGTTCATGTCATTAAATTAAGATTTAGGTCATTTGCTTCATCCTTCGGCTTATTCTAATCCATTTAGGGTTTTTAACCAATCTTGTGCATCCAATAAGCGTGTTCGTGTCATTCTATTAACATTTATGTCATTTTCGTCCTTCCTAAGCTTATTCTGATACATTTATCGTTTTTAACCAATCTTGTGCGTCCAATAAGTGCGAATGTGTCGTTAAATTAACATTTAGCTCATTTTCTTAATGCTTCGGCTTGTTCTAATCCATTTAGGGTTTTTAACCAATCTTGTGCATCCAATAAGTGCGTTTGTTTCAATGGATTAACATTTTGGTCATTATTATCATCGTTCGGCTTATTGTAATCCATTTAGGGTTTTTATCCAATCTTGTGCATCCAATAAGTGCGTTTGTTTCATTAGATTTAAATTTTTGTCATTTCTGTCCTCCCTAGACTTAATCTAGTTCATTAAGGGTTTTTATCCAACCTTGTGCATCCAATAAGTGCGTTTGTGTCATTGGATTAACATTTAGGTCATTTTCGTCCTCGCTAGGCTTATTCTTATCCATTTAGGGTTTTTAACCAATCTTGTGCATCAAATAAGTGCATTTTTGTCTTTGGATTAACATTTAGGTCATTTTCGGCCTCCCTAGGCTTATTCTAATCCATTAAGGGTTTTTAGTTAATATTGTACATCCAATAAGTGCGTCTGAGTCTTTGGGTTAACATTTCGGTCATTTTCGTCCTCCATAGGCTTATTCTAATCCATTTAGGGTTTTTAACCAATGTTGTGCAACCAATAAGTGCATTTGCTTCAGTGGATTAACATTGTGGTCATTTTCTGCTTTTTTCGTCTTATTCTAATCCATTTACTGTTTTTAACCAATCTTGTGCATCCAATAAGTGCGTTTGTGTCATTAGATTAACATTTAGGTCATATTGTCCTCCCTAGGCTTATTCTAATACATTTAGTGTTTTTAACCAATCTTGGGGATCCAATAAGGGCGTTCGTGTCGTTAAATTAACATTTAGGTCATTTTCTTCATCATTCGGCTTATTCTACTCCATTTAGGGTCTTCAACCAATCTTGTGCATCCAATAAGTGCGTTTGTGTCATTAGATTAAAATTTTTGTCATTTTCGTCCTCCCTAGGTTTAATCTAATCCATTTAGGGTTTTTATCCAATCTTGTGCATCCAGTAAGTGCGTTCGTGTCGTTAAATTAACATTTAGGTCATTTGCTTCGTCGTTCGACTTATTCTAATATGTTTAGGGTTTTTAACCAATCTTGTGCCTGCAATAAGTGTGTTTGTGTCATTAGATTAAAATTTTGGTCATTTTTCGTCCTCCCAAGGCTTAATCAAACTCATTTAGGGTTTTTATCCAATCTTGTGCATCCAATAAGTTCGTTTTTGTCAATGGATTAACATTTAGGTCATTTTCGTCCTCCTTCGGATTATTCTTATCCAATAAGTGCATTTGTGTCATTGGATTAACATTTAGGTAATTTTCCTCCTCCCAAGGCTTATTCTAATCCATTAAGCGTTTTTAACTAATATTGTGCATCCAATAAGTGCGTTTGTATCATTGGGTTAACATTTGGGTCATTTTCGTCCTCCCTATGCTTATTCTAATCCGTTTAGGGTTTTTAACAAATGTTGTGCATCCAATAAGTGCATTTGTTTCAGTGGATTAACATTGTGGTCATTTTTGTCATTGTTCGGCTTATTCAAATCCATTTAGGGTATTAAACCAATCTTGTGCATCCAATAAGTGTGTTTGGTTCATTTGATTAACATTTAGGTCATTTTTGTTGTCCCTAGGCTTATTCTAATACATGTAGCGTTTTTAACCAATCTTGTGCATCCAATTAGTGCATTCATGTCAGTAAATTAACATTTACGTCATTTTCTTCAATCTTCGGCTTATTCTAATCCATTTAGGGTTTCTAACCAATCTTCTGCATCCAATCAGTGTGTTTGTGTTTATGGATTAACATTTAGGTCATTTTCGTCCTCCCTAGGCTTATTCTAATTCATTTAGCGATCTAACCAATCTTGTGAATCCAATAAATGCGTTCTTATCGTTAAATTAACATTTAGGTCATTTTATTCGTCCTTCGGCTTATTCTAATCCATTTAGGGTTTTTAACAAATCTTGTGCATCCAATAAGTGCGTTTGTGTCATTGGATTAACATTTAGGTCCTTTTCATTCTCGCTAGGCTTATTCTAATTCATTTAGGGTTTTTAATAAATATTGGGCATCCAATAAGTGAATTTGTTTCAATGGATTAACATTTTGGTCATTTTCGCCATCGTTCGGCTTATTCTAATCTATCAAGGTTTTCAACCAATGTTGTTCATCCAACAAGTGCGTTTGCGTCATTTGATTAAAATAAGGTCATTTTAGTCCTCCCTAGGCTTATTCTAATCCATTTATGGTTTTTTCCCAATCTTGTGCATCTAATAAATGCGTTTAATTCATTAGATTAACATTTAGGTCATTTTTGTCCTACCTAGGCTTATTATAATACATTTTGGGTTTTTAACCACTCATGTGCATCCAATAAGTACGTCCGTGTTGTTAAGTTAACATTTAGGTCATTTTATTTATCCTTCGGCTTATTCTAATCCATTTACGGTTTTTAACCAATCTAGTGCATCCAATAATTACGTTTGTGTCGTTAAATTAACATTTAGGTCACTTTATTCATCCTTTAGCTTATTCTAATCTATTTAGGGTTTTTAACCAATCATGTGCATCCAATAAGTGCGTTCGTGTCGTTAAATTAACATTAAGGTCATTTTCTTCATCCTTCGGCTTATTCTAATCCATTTATGGTTTTTAACCAATCTTGTGCGTCTAATAAGTGCATTTCTATCAAAGGATTAACATTTAGGTCATTTTCGTCCACTCTAGGCTTATTCTAATCCATTTATGGTTTTTAACCAATCTTGTGCATCTAATAAGTGCGTTTAATTCATTGGATTAACATTTAGGTCATTGTTGTCCTCCCTAGACTTATTTGAATACATTTAGCGATTTTAACATATCTTGTCCTTCGGCTTATTCTAATCCATTTAGGGTTTTTAACCAATCTGATGCATAAAATAGGTGCGTTTGTGTCATTGGATTAACATTTAGTTCATTTTCGTCCTCGCTAGGCTTATTCTAATTCATTTAGGGTTTTTAACAAATATTGTGCATCCAATAAGTGCTTTGTATTATTGGATTAACATTTAGGTCATTTTTGTCCTCCCTAGGATTATTCTAATCCATTTAGGATTTTAACCAATCTTGTGCATCCAATAAGTGCATTTGTGTCATTGGATTAGCATTTAGGCCATTTTTGTCCTTCCTAAGCTTATTCTGATACATTTATCGTTTTTAACCAATCTTGTGCATCCAATTTGTGCGTTCTTGTCGTTAAATTAACATTTAGGTCATTTTCTTCATCCTTCGGCTTATTCTAATCCATTTATGGTTTTTAACCAATCTTCTGCATCCAATAAGTGCGTTTGTGTCATTAGATTAAAATTTTGGTCATTTT
>JBBPBP010009779.1:29728577-29800802 GCA_037974735.1 Cicer chorassanicum
GTCCTTCCTAAGCTTATTCTGATACATTTATCGTTTTTAACCAATCTTGTGCATCCAATTTGTGCGTTCTTGTCGTTAAATTAACATTTAGGTCATTTTCTTCATCCTTCGGCTTATTCTAATCCATTTATGGTTTTTAACCAATCTTCTGCATCCAATAAGTGCGTTTGTGTCATTAGATTAAAATTTTGGTCATTTTTGGTCCTCCCAAGGCTTTATCTAATTCTTTTAGGGTTTTTATCCAATCTTGTGCATCCAATAACTTTGTATATGTCGTTGGATTAATATTTAGGTCATTTTCGTCCTCCCTATGATTATTCTAATCCATCTAGGGTTTTTAACCAATCTTTTTCATCTAATAAGTGTGTTTGTGTCATTGGATTAACATTTAAGTCATTTTCGTCCTCCCTAGGCTTATTGTAATCCATTAAGCATTTTTAACTAATATTGTACATCAAATAAGTGTGTTTGTATCATTGGGTTAACATTTAAGTCATTTTTGTCCTCGTTAGGTTATTTCTAATCCATTTAGGGTTTTTAACCAATCTTGTGCAATCAATAAGTGCGTTTGTTTTAGTGGATTAACATTTTGGTCATTTTCTTTAGCGTTTAGCTTTTTCTTATACATTTAGGGCTTTAACCAATCTTGTGCATCCAATAAGTGCGTTTGTTTAAGTGGATAAACATTTTGGTCATTATCGTCATTGTTCAACTTATTCTAATAGATTTTACGTTTTTAACCAATCTTGTGCATCCAATAAGTGCGTTTGTATCATTAAATTAACATTTTCGTCACTTTTGTCCTCCCTAGGCTTATTCTAATCCATTTAGGGATTTTAACCAATCTTATGCATCCAATAAGTGCGTTTGTGTGATTGAATTAATATTAAGGGCATTTTCGTCCTCCCTAGGCTTATTCTAATACATTTAGCGATTTTAACATATCTTGTGTATCCAATAAGTGCGTTCGTGTCGTTAAATTAACATTTAGGTCATTTTCTTCATCCTTCGGCTTATTCTAATCCATTTAGGGTTTTTAACCAATCTGGTGCATCCAACAGGTGCGTTTGTGTTATTGGATTAACACTTAGGTCATTTTCGTCCTCGCTAGGCTTATTCTAATTCATTTAGGGTTTATAACGAATATTGTGCATCCAGCAAGTGCGTTTGTTTCATTAGATTTAAATTTTGGTCATTTTCGACCTCCCTAGGCTTAATCTAATTCATTATTGTTTTTATTCAATCATGTGCATCCAATAAGTGCGTTTGTGTCATTGGATTAACATTTAGGTCATTTTCGTCCTCGCTAGGCTTATTCTTATCCATTTAGGGTTTTTAACCAATCTTGTGCATCAAATAAGTGCATTTTTGTCATTGGATTAACTTTTAGTTCATTTTCGCCCTCCATAGGCTTATTCTAATCCATTAAGGGATTTTAGCTAATATTGTACATCCAATAAGTGCGTTTGTGTCATTGGGTTAACATTTAGGCCATTTTCGTCTTCCATAGGTGTATTCTAATCCATTTACGGTTTTTAACCAATGTTGTGCATCTAATAAGTGCATTTGCTTCAGTGGATTAACATTTTGGTCATTTTCGCATTGTTCGGCTTATTCAAATACATTTAGTGTTTTTTGTCAATCTTGTGCATCCAATAAGTGCGTTTGTGTCATTAGATTAACATTTTGGTCATTTTCGTCTTCCCTAGACTTAATCTTATTCATTGAGGGTTTTTAACTATTCTTCTGCATCCAATAAGTGCGTTTGTGTCATTGGAATAACATTTAGGTTATTTTTGTTTGCTAGGCTTATTTTAATTCATTTTGAGCTTTTAACTAATATTGTGCATCAATAAGTTCGTTTGTATCACTAGATTAACATTTAGGTTATTTTTGTTCTCCCTAGGCTTATTCTAATCCATTTAGGGTTTTTAACCAATATTGTTGATCCAATAAGTGCGTACGTATCATTGGATTAACATTAAGGTCATTTTTGTCCTCCCTAGGCTTATTCTAATCCCTTTAGGGTTTTTAACCAATCTTGTGCATCCAATAAGTTCGTTAGTGTCATTGGATTAACATTTAGGTCATTTTCCTCCTTCATAGGCTTATTCTAATACGTTTAACGTTTTTAACCAATCTTGTGCATCCATTAAGTGCGTTCGTGTCGTTAAATTAACATTTAGGTCATTTTCTTCACTCTTCGGCTTATTCTAATCCGTTTAGGGTTTTTAACCAATATTGTGCCTCCATTAAGTGCTTTTGTGTCATTAGATTAAAATTTTGTTCATTTTTCGTCCTCCCAAGGCTTAATCTAATTCATTTAGGGTTTTTATCCAATCTTGTGCATCCAATAAGTGCGTTTGTGTCATTGGATTAACATTTAGGTCATTTTCGTCCTCCCTAGGCTTAGTCTAATCTGTAAAGGGTTTTGAACTAATGTTGTGCATCTAATAAGAGCGTTTGTATCATTCGGTTAGCATTTAGGTCATTTTCGTCCTCCCTAGGCTTATTCTACTCCATTTAGGGTTTTTAATCAATCTTGTGCATCCAATAAGTGCGTTTGTGTTATTAGATTATGATTTTTGTGATTTTCGTCCTCCCTAGGCTTAATCTAATTTATTTAGGGTTTTTAATCAATCTTGTGCATCCAGTAAGAGCGTTTGTTTCAGTGGATTAAATTTTGGTCATTTTCGCCATTATTCGGCTTATTCTAATCCATCTAGGTTTTTAACCAATCTTGTTCATCCAATAAGTGCGTTTGTGTCATTTGATTAACATTTAGGTCATTTTTGTCCTCCCTAAGCTTATTCTAATACATTTCGTGTTTTTAACCAATCTTGTGCATCCAATAAGTGCGTTCGTGTCGTTAAATTAAGATTTAGGTCATTTGCTTCATCCTTCGGCTTATTCTAATCCATATAGGGTTTTTAACCAATCTTGTGCATCCAAAAAGTTTGTTTCTGTCATTTGATTAAAAATTTTGTCATTTTCGTCCTCCCTAGGATTAATCTAATTCATTTAGGGTTTTTATCCAATCTTGTGCATCCAATAAGTGCGTTCATGTCGTTAAATTAATATTTAGGTCATTTGCTTCATCCTTCGGCTTATTCTAATCCATTTAGGGTTTTTAACCAATCTTGTGCATCCAATAAGTACGTTTGTGTCATTTGATTAAAAAATTTGTCATCTTCGTCCTCCCTAGGTTTAATCTAATTCATTGAGGGTTTTTATCCAATCTTGTGCATCCAATAAGTGCGTTCATGTCGTTAAATTAAGATTTAGGTCATTTGCTTCATCCTTCGGCTTATTCTAATCCATTTAGGGTTTTTAACCAATCTTGTGCATCCAATAAGCGCGTTCGTGTCATTCTATTAACATTTATGTCATTTTCGTCCTTCCTAAGCTTATTCTTATACATTCATCGTTTTTACCCAATCTTGTGCGTCCAATAAGTGCAATGTGTCGTTAAATTAACATTTAGGTCATTTTCTTAATGCTTCGGCTTGTTCTAATCCATTTAGGGTTTTTAACCAATCTTGTGCATCCAATAAGTGCGTTTGTTTCAATGGATTGACATTTTGGTCATTTTCATCATCGTTCGGCTTATTGTAATCCATTTAGGGTTTTTATCCAATCTTGTGCATCCAATAAGTGCGTTTGTTTCATTAGATTTAAATTTTTGTTATTTCCGTCCTCCCTAGACTTAATCTAGTTCATTAAGGGTTTTTATCCAATCTTGTGCATCCAATAAGTGCGTTTGTGTCATTGGATTAACATTTAGGTCATTTTCATCCTCGCTAGGCTTATTCTTATCCATTTAGGGTTTTTAACAAATGTTGTGCATGCAATAATTGCATTTGCTTCAGTGGATTAACATTGTGGTCATTTTTGCCATTATTCGGCTTATTCTAATCCATCTAGGTTTTTAACCAATCTTGTTCATCCAATAAGTGCGTTTGTGTCATTTGATTAACATTTAGGTCATTTTTGTCCTCCCTAAGCTTATTCTAATACATTTCGTGTTTTTAACCAATCTTGTGCATCCAATAAGTGCGTTCGTGTCGTTAAATTAAGATTTAGGTCATTTGCTTCATCCTTCGGCTTATTCTAATCCATTTAGGGTTTTTAACCAATCTTGTGCCTCCAATAAGCGCGTTCGTGTCATTCTATTAACATTTATGTCATTTTCGTCCTTCCTAAGCTTATTCTGATACATTTATCGTTTTTACCCAATCTTGTGCGTCCAATAAGTGCGAATGTGTCGTTAAATTAAAATTTAGGTCATTTTCTTAATGCTTCGGCTTGTTCTAATCCATTTAGGGTTTTTAACCAATCTTGTGCATCCAATAAGTGCGTGTGTTTCAATGGATTAACATTTTGGTCATTTTCATCATCGTTCGGCTTATTCTAATCCATTTAGGGTTTTTATCCAATCTTGTGCATCCAATAAGTGTGTTTGTTTCATTAGATTTAAATTTTTGTCATTTCCGTCCTCCCTAGACTTAATCTAGTTCATTAAGGGTTTTTATCCATTCTTGTGCATCCAATAAGTACGTTTGTGTCATTGGATTAACATTTAGGTCATTTTCATCCCCGCTAGGCTTATTCTTATCCATTTAGGGTTTTTAACCAATCTTGTGCATCAAATAAGTGCATTTTTGTCTTTGGATTAACATTTAGGTCATTTTCGGCCTCCCTAGGCTTATTCTAATCCATTAAGGGTTTTTAGCTAATATTGTGCATCCAATAAGTGCGTCTGAGTCTTTGGGTTAACATTTCGGTCATTTTTCGTCCTCCATAGGCTTATTCTAATCCATTTAGGGTTTTTAACCAATGTTGTGCAACCAATAAGTGCATTTGCTTCAGTGGATTAACATTGTGGTCATTTTCTGCATTGTTCGGCTTATTCTAATCCATTTACTGTTTTTAACCAATCTTGTGCATCCAATAAGTGGGTTTGTGTCATTAGATTATTATTTAGGTCATAGTGTCCTCCCTAGGCTTATTCTAATACATTTAGTGTTTTTAACCAATCTTGGGGATCCAATAAGTGCGTTCGTGTCGTTAAATTAACATTTAGGTCATTTTATTCATCCTTCGGCTTATTCTAATCCATTTAGGGTTTTTAACAAATTTTGTGCATCCAATAAGTGCGTTTGTGTCATTGGATTAACATTTAGGTCCTTTTCGTTCTCGCTAGGCTTATTCTAATTCATTTAGGGTTTTTAACAAATATTGTGCATCCAATAAGTGAATTTGTTTCAATGGATTAACATTTTGGTCATTTCCACCATCGTTCGGCTTATTCTAATCTATCTAGGTTTTTAACCAATGTTGTTCATCCAACAAGTGCGTTTGCGTCATTTGATTAAAATTAGGTCATTTTAATCCTCCCTAGGCTTATTCTAATCCATTTATGGTTTTTTACCAATCTTGTGCATCTAATAAATGCGTTTAATTCATTAGATTAACATTTAGGTCATTTTTGTCCTACCTAGGCTTATTATAATACATTTTGGGTTTTTAACCACTCATGTGCGTCCAATAAGTACGTCTGTGTCGTTAAGTTAACATTTAGGTCATTTTATTTATCCTTCGGCTTATTCTAATCCATTTAGGGTTTTTAACCAATCTTGTGCATCCAATAATTACGTTTGTGTCGTTAAATTAACATTTAGGTCATTTTATTCATCCTTCGGCTTATTCTAATCTATTTAGGGTTTTTAACCAATCTTGTGCATCCAATAAGTGCGTTCATGTCGTTAAATTAACATTTAGGTCATTTTCTTCATCCTTCGGCTTATTCTAATCCATTTAGGGTTTTTAACCAATCTTGTGCATCCAATAAGTGCGTTTGTGTCATTAAATTAAAATTTTGGTCATTTTCATCCTCCCTAGGTTTATTCTAATACATTTAGCGAATTTAACCAATCTTGTGCATCCAATAAGTGCGTTCGTGTCGTTAAATTAACATTTAGGTCATTTTCTTCATCCTTCGGCTTATTCTAATCCATTAATGGTTTTTAGCTAATATTGTGCATCCAATAAGTGCGTCTGAGTCTTTGGGTTAACATTTTGGTCATTTTTCGCCCTCCATAGGCTTATTCTAATCCATTTAGGGTTTTTAACCAATGTTGTGCAACCAATAAGTGCATTTGCTTCAGTGGATTAACATTGTGGTCATTTTCTGCATTGTTCGGCTTATTCTAATCCATTTACTGTTTTTAACCAATCTTGTGCATCCAATAAGTGGGTTTGTGTCATTAGATTATTATTTAGGTCATAGTGTCCTCCCTAGGCTTATTCTAATACATTTAGTGTTTATAACCAATCTTGGGGATCCAATAAGTGCGTTCGTGTCGTTAAATTAACATTTAGGTCATTTTATTCATCCTTCGGCTTATTCTAATCCATTTAGGGTTTTTAACAAATCTTGTGCATCCAATAAGTGCGTTTGTGTCATTGGATTAACATTTAGGTCCTTTTCGTTCTCGCTAGGCTTATTCTAATTCATTTAGGGTTTTTAACAAATATTGTGCATCCAATAAGTGAATTTGTTTCAATGGATTAACATTTTGGTCATTTTCACCATCGTTCGGCTTATTCTAATCTATCTAGGTTTTTAACCAATGTTGTTCATCCAACAAGTGCGTTTGCGTCATTTGATTAAAATAAGGTCATTTTAATCCTCCCTAGGCTTATTCTAATCCATTTATGGTTTTTTACCAATCTTGTGCATCTAATAAATGCGTTTAATTCATTAGATTAACATTTAGGTCATTTTTGTCCTACCTAGGCTTATTATAATACATTTTGGGTTTTTAACCACTCATGTGCGTCCAATAAGTACGTCTGTGTCGTTAAGTTAACATTTAGGTCATTTTATTTATCCTTCGGCTTATTCTAATCCATTAGGGTTTTTAACCAATCTTGTGCATCCAATAAATACGTTTGTGTCGTTAAATTAACATTTAGGTCATTTTATTCATCCTTCGGCTTATTCTAATCCATTTAGGGTTTTTAATTAATCTTGTGCATCCAATAAGTGCGTTTGTGTCATTAAATTAAAATTTTGGTCATTTTCATCCTCCCTAGGTTTATTCTAATACATTTAGCGAATTTAACCAATCTTGTGCATCCAATAAGTGCGTTCGTGTCGTTAAATTAACATTTAGGTCATTTTCTTCATCCTTCGGCTTATTCTAATCCATTTATGGTTTTTAACAATTCTTGTGCATCCAATAAGTGCGTTTGTGTCATTGGATTAACTTTTAAGTCATTTTCGTCCTCCCTAGGCTTATTCTAATACATTTAGGGTTTTTAACCAATATTTTGCATCCAATAAGTGCGTTTGTATCATTGGATTAACATTTTAGTCATTTTGGTCCTTCCTAGGCTTATTCTAATCCATTTGGTTTTTTAACCAATACTGTGCATCCAATAAGTGCATTTGTATCAAAGGATTAACATTTAGGTCATTTTCATCCTCTCTAGGCTTATTCTAATCCATTTATGGTTTTTAACCGATCTTGTGCATCTAATAAGTGCGTTTAATTCATTGGATTAACATTTAGGTCATTGTTGTCCTCCCTAGACTTATTCGAATACATTTAGCGATTTTAACATATCTTGTCCTTCGGCTTATTCTAATCCGTTTAGGGTTTTTAACCAATCTAATGCATAAAATAGGTGCGTTTGTGTCATTGGATTAACATTTAGTTCATTTTCGTCCTCGCTAGGCTTATTCTAATTCATTTAGGGTTTTTAACAAATATTGTGCATCCAATAAGTGCGTTTGTATTATTGGATTAACATTTAGGTCATTTTTGTCCTCCCTAGGCTTATTCTAATCCATTTAGGGTTTTAACCAATCTTGTGCATCCAATAAGTGCATTTGTGTCATTGGATTAACATTTTGGCCATTTTCGTCCTTCCTAAGCTTATTCTGATACATTTATCGTTTTTAACCAATCTTGTGCATCCAATTTGTGCGTTCTTGTCGTTAAATTAACATTTAGGTCATTTTCTTCATCCTTCGGCTTATTCTAATCCATTTATGGTTTTTAACCAATCTTCTGCATCCAATAAGTGCGTTTGTGTCATTAGATTAAAATTTTGGTCATTTTCGTCCTCCCTAGGTTTATTCTAATACATTTAGCGATTTTAACATATCTTGTGCATCCAATAAGTGCGTTCGCGTTGTTAAATTAACATTTAGGTCATTTTCTTCATCACTTGGCTTATTCTAATCTATTTAGGGTTTTTAACCAATCTGGTGCATCCAATAGGTGCGTTTGTGTCCTTAGATTAACATTTAGGTAAATTTTGACCTCGCTAGGCTTATTCTAATTCATTTAGGGTTTCTAACGAATATTGTGCATCCAATAAGTGCCTTTGTATCATTGAATTATTATTTAGGTCATTTTTGTCCTCCCTATGCTTATTCTAATCCATATAAGGTTTTTAATTAATCTTGTGCATCCAATAAGTGCGTTAGTATCATTGGATTAACAATTAAGTCATTTTCGTCCTTCCTAAGCTTATTCTGATACATTTATCGTTTTTAACCAATCTTGTGCGTCCAATAAGTGCGAATGTGTCGTTAAATTAACATTTAGGTCATTTTGTTAATCCTTCGGCTTATTCTAATCGATTTATGGTTTTTAACCAATCTTGTGCGTCTAATCAGTTCGTTTGTTTAAGTGGATTAACATTTTGGTCATTTTCATGATCGTTCGGCTTATTGTAATCCATTTGGGTTTTTAACCAATCTTGGTCATCAAATAAGTGCGTTTGTTTCATTAGATTTAAATTTTGGTCATTTTGGTCCTCCCTAGGCTTAACCTAATTCATTTAGGGTTTTTATCCAATCTTTTGCATCCAATAAGTGCGTTTGTGTCATTGAATTAACATTTAGGTCATTTTTGTCCTCGCTAGGCTTATTCTAATCCATTTAGGGTTTTTAACCAATCTTGTGCATCTAAGAAGTGTGTTTAATTCATTGGATTAACATTTAGGTCATTTTTGTCCTCCCTAGGCTAATTCTAATACATTTTTGGTTTTTAACCAATCCTGTGCATCCAATAAGTACGTTCATGTCGTTTAGTTAACATTTAGGTCATTTTATTCATCCTTCGCCTTATTCTAATCCATTTAGGGTTTTTAACCAATCTTGTGCATCCAATAATAACGTTTGTGTCGTTAAATTAACATTTAGGTCATTTTATTCATTATTCGGCTTATTCTAATCTATTTAGGGTTTTTAACCAATCTTGTGCATCCAATAAGTACATTTGTATCATTGGATTAACATTTTAGTCATTTTGGTCCTCCCTATGCTTATTCTAATGCATTTAGGGTTTTTAACCAATCTTGTGCATCCAATAAGTGCGTTTGTTTCAATGGATTAACATTTAGGTCATTTTCGCCATCGTTCGGCTTATTCTAATCTATCTAGGTTTTTAACCAATGTTGTTCATCCAACAAGTGCGTTTGCGTCATTTGATTAAAATAAGGTCATTTTCGTCCTCCCTAGGCTTATTAAAATGGTTATTTACCAATCTTGTGCATCTAATAAGTGCGTTTAATTCATTAGATTAACATTTAGGTCATTTTTGTCCTACCTAGGCTTATTATAATACATTATGGGTTTTTAACACACCTGTGCATCCAATAAGTACGTTTGTGTCGTTAAGTTAACATTTAGGTCAATTTATTCATCCTTCAGCTTATTCTATTCCATTTAAGGTTTTTAACCAATCTTGTGCATCCAATAATAACGTTTGTGTCGTTAAATTAACATTTAGGTCATTTTATTCATTATTCGGCTTATTCTAATCTATTTAGGGTTTTTAACCAATCTTGTGCATCCAATAAGTGCGTTCGTGTTGTTAGATTAACATTTTGGTCATTTTCTTCATCCTTCGGCTTATTCTAATCCATTTAGGGTTTTTAACCAATCTTGTGTATCCAATAAGTGCATTTGTGTCATTAAATTAAAATTTTGGT
This sequence comes from Cicer chorassanicum, assembly GCA_037974735.1. NCBI lineage: Eukaryota > Viridiplantae > Streptophyta > Magnoliopsida > Fabales > Fabaceae > Cicer > Cicer chorassanicum. The sequence continues at coordinate 29,738,589 of JBBPBP010009779.1, forward strand.
CATTTTCGTCCTCCCATGGTTTATTCTAATACATGTAGCGAATTTAACCAATCTTGTGCATCCAATAAGTGCGTTCGTGTCGTTAAATTAACATTTAGGTCATTTTCTTCATCATTCGGCTTATTCTAATCCATTTAGGGTTTTTAACCAATCTGGTGCATCCAATAGGTGCGTTTGTGTCATTGGATTAACATTTAGGTCATTTGCGTCCTCGCTAGGCTTATTCTAATTCATTTAGGGTTTTTACGAATATATTGCATCCAATAACTGCGTTTGTATCATTGGATTAAGATTTAGGTCATTTTTGTCCTCCCTTGGCTTATTCAAATTCATTAAGGGTTTTTAACCAATCTTGTGCATCCAATAAGTGCGTTTGTTTCAATGGATTAACATTTTGGTCATTTTCGTCCTCCCTAAGCTTATTCTAATCCATTTAGTGTTTTTAACCAATATTGTGCATCAAATAAGTGCGTTTGTATCAAATGATTAACATTTAGGTCATTTTCGTCCTCCCTAGGCTTATTCTAATCCATTTATGGTTTTTAACCAATCTTGTGCATCTAATAAGTGCGTTTAATTCATTGGATGAACATTTAGGTCATTGTTGTCCTCCCTAGACTTATTCTAATACATTTAGCGATTTTAACATATCTTGTGCATCCAATAAGTGTGTTTGTGTCGTTAAATTAACAATTAGGTCATTTTCTTCATCCTTCGCCTTATTCTAATCCATTTAGGGTTTTTAACCAGTCTGGTGCATAAAATAGGTGTGTTTTTATCATTGGATTAACATTTAGGTCATTTTCGTCCTCGCTAGGCTTATTCTAATTCATTTAGGGTTTTTAACGAACATTGTGCATACAATAAGTGCCTTTGTATTATTGTATTATTAGGTCATTATTGGATTAACAATATTGTGCATACAATAAGTGCTTATTCTAATCCATTTAGGTTTTTAACCAATCTTGTGCATCCAATAAGTGCATTTGTGTCATTGGATTAACATTTAGGCAGTTTTCGTCCATCCTAAGCTTATTCTGATACATTTATCGTTTTTAACCAATCATGTGCGTCCAATAAGTGCGAATGTGTCTTTAAATTAACATTTAGGTCATTTTCTTAATCTTTTAACTTTTTCTAATCCATTTAGGGTTTTAAACCAATCTTGTGCATCCAGTAAGTGTGTTTGTGTCGTTAAATTAACATTTAGGTCATTTTGTTCATCCTTCGGCTTATTCTAATCCATTTAGGGTTTTTAACCAATCTTGTACATCCAATAAGTGCGTTTGTGTCATTGGATTAACATTTAAGTCATTTTCGTCATCTTTTGGCTTATTCTAATCTATCTAGGTTTTTAACCAATTTTGTTCATCCAATAAGTGCGTTTGCGTCATTTGAGTAACATTTAGGTCATTTTCGTCCTCCCTAGGCTTATTCTAATCCATTCAGGGTTTTTATCCAATATTGTGCATCCAATAAATGCGTTTGTATCATTGGGTTTCTAATACATTTTGGATTTTTAACCAATCTTTTGCATCCAATAAGTACGTTTCTGTCGGTGAGTTAACATTTAGGTCATTTTATTCATCCTTCGGCTTATTCTAATCCATTTAGGGTTTTTGACCAATCTTGATCATCCAATAAGTTCATTCGTGTCGTTAAATTAACATTTTGGTCATTTTATTCATCCTTCGGCTTATTCTAATCCATTTAGGGTTTTTAACCAATCTTCTGCATCCAATAAGTGCGTTCGTGTAGTTAAATTAACGTTAAGGTCATTTTCTTCAAGCTTAGGCTTATTCTAATCCATTTAGCGATTTTAACCAATCTTGTGCATCCAATAAGTGCGTTCGTGTCGTTAAATTAACATTTAGGTCATTTTCTTCATCCTTCGGCTTATTATAATCTATTTAGGGTTTTTAACCAATCTTGTGCATCCAATAAGTTCGTTTTTGTCATTGGATAAACATTTAGGTCCTTTTCGTCCTCCCTAGGCTTATTCTAATTCATTTAGGGTTTTTAACGAATATTGTGCATCCAATAAGTTATTTGTATCATTGGATTAACATTTAGGTCATTTTTGTCCCCCCTAGGCTTACTCTAATCGATTTAAGGTTTTTAACCAATCTTGTGCATCCAATAAGTGTGTTTGTGTCATTGGATTAACATTTAGGGCATTTTCGTCCTTCCCAAGCTTATTCTGATACATTTATCGTTTTTAACCAATCTTGTGCGTCCAATAAGTGCGCATGTGTCGTTAAATTAACATTTAGGTCATTATGTTAATCCTTCGGCTTATTCTATTCCATTTACGGTTTTTAACCAATCTTGTGCATCCAATAAGTTCGTTTGTTTCAGTGGATTAACATTTTGGTCATTTTCACCATCGTTCGGCTTATTGTAATCCATTTAGGGTTTTTATCCAATCTTGTGCATCCAATAAGTGCGTTTGTTTCGTTAGATTTAAATTTTTGTCATTTCCGTCGTCCCTAGGCTTAATCTAATTCATTTAGGGGTATTATCCAATCTTGTGCATCCAATAATTGCGTTTGTATCATTTGATTAACATTTAGGTAATTTTCATCCTCGCTAAGCTTATTCTAATCCATTTAGTGTTTTTAACCAATCTTGTGCATCTAATAAGTGCGTTTAATTCATTGAATTAACATTTAGGTCATTTTTGTCCTCCCTAGGTTTATTCTAATACATTTTGGGTTTTTAACCAATCCTGTGCATCCAATAAGTATGTTCTTTTCGTTAAGTTAACATTTAGGTCCTTTTATTCATCCTTCGGCTTATTCTAATCCATTTTGGGTTTTTAACCAATCATGTGCATCCAATAAGTACGTTCGTGTCGTTAAATTAACATTTAGGTCATTTTATTCATCCTTGAACTTATTCTAATCCATTTAGGGTTTTTAACCAATTTTGTGCATCCAATATGTGCGTTTGTGCCGTTAAATTAACATTTAGGTCATTTTCTTCATCCTTCGGTTTATTCTAATCCATTTAGGGTTTTTAACCAATCTTGTGCATCCAATAAGTGATTTGTATCATTTGATTAACATTTAGCTCATTTTTGTCTTCCCTAGGCTTATTCTAATACATTTAGCGTTTTTAACCAATCTTGAGCATCCAATTGGTGCGTTCGTCTCGTTAAATTAACATTTAGGTCATTTTATTCATCCTTCGGCTTATTGTAATCCATTTAGGGTTTTTAACCAGTCTTGTGCATCCAATAAGTGCGTATGTGTCATTGGATTAACATTTAGGTCATTTTCGTCCTCGCTAGGCTTATTCTAATTCATTTAGGGTTTTTAACCAATATTGTGCATTCAGTAAGTGCGTTTGTATCATTGGATTAACATTTTATTCATTTTGGTCCTCCCTAGACTTATTATAATCCATTTAGGGTTTTTAACCAATCTTGTGCACGCAATAAGTGCGTTTGTTTCAATGGATTAACATTTTTGTCATTTTCGTCATCGTTCGACTTATTCTAATCTATCTTGGTTTTTAACCAATGTTGTTCATCCACTAAGTGCGTTTGCGTCATTTGATTAACATTTATGTCATTTTCGTCCTCCCTAAATTTATTCTAATCCATTTAGGGTTTTTAACCAATATTGTGCATCCAATAAGTGCGTTTGTATCAACGGATTAACATTTATGTCATGTTCGTCCTCCTTAGGCTTATTCTAATCCATGTATGGTTTTTAACCAATCTTGTGCATCTAATAAGTGCGTTTAATTCATAGGATGAACATTTAGGTCATTTTTGTCCTCCTTAGGCTTATTCTAATACATTTAAAGTTTTTAACCAATCTTGTGCATCCAATAAGTAGGTTCGTGTCGTTAAGTTAACATTTAGGTCATTTTATTCATGCTTCGGCTTATTCTAATCCATTTAGGATTTTTAACCAATCTTGTGCTTCCAATAAGTACATTCGTGTCGTTAAATTAACATTTTGGTCATTTTATTCATCCTTCAGCTTATTCTAATCCATTTAGGGGTTTTAACCAATCTTGTGCATCAAATAAGTGCGTTCGTGTCGTTAAATTAACATTTAGGTCATTTTGGTCATCCTTCAGCTTATTCTAATCCATTTAGGGTTTTTAACCAATCTTGTGCATCCAATAAGTGCTTTTGTGTCATTAGATTAAAATTTTGGTCATTTTCATTCTCCCTAGGTTTATTCTAATACATTTAGCGATTTAAACCAGTATTGTGCATCCAATAAGTGCGATCATGTCGTTAAATTAATATTTAGGTCATTTTCTTCATCCTTCGCATTATTCTAATCCATTTATGGTTTTAAACCAATCTTGTGCATCCAATAAGTGCGTTTGTGTCATTGGATTAACATTTAGGTCGTTTTCATCCTTGCTAGGCTAATTCAAATTCATTTAGGGTTTTTAACCAAATATTGTGCATCCAATAAGTGATTTGTATCATTGGATTAACATTTAGGTCATTTTTGTCCTCCCTAGGCTTATTCTAATCCATTTAGGGTTTTTAACCAATATTGTGCATCCAATAAGTGCGTTTGTATCAATGGATTAACATTTAGGTCATATTCGTCCTCCTTAGGCTTATTTTAATCCATTTATGGTTTTTAACAATCTTGTGCATCTAATAAGTGCGTTTAATTCATTGGATTAACATTTAGGTCATTTTCGTCCTCCTTAGGTTTATTCTAATACATTTAGCGATTTTAACCAATCTTGTGCATCCAATAAGTGCGTTCGTGTCGTTAAAGTAACAGTTAGGTAATTTTCTTCATCCTTCAGTTTATTCTAATCCATTTAGGGTTTTTAACCAAACTTGTGCATTCAATAAGTGATTTGTATCATTTGATTAACATTTAGGTCATTTTTGTCTTCCCTAGGCTTATTCTAATACATTTAGCGTTTTTAACCAATCTTGTGCATCAAATTAGTGCTTTTTCTGTCGTTAAATTAAAATTTACGTCATTTTATTCATCCTTCGGCTTATTCTAATCCAATTAGGGTTCTTAACCAGTCTTGTGCATCCAATAAGTGCGTTTGTGTCATTGGATTAACATTTAAGTCATTTTCGTCCTCGCTAGGCTTATTCTAATTCATTTAGGGTTTTTAACCAATATTGTGCATCCAATAAATGCGTTTGTATCATTGGATTAACATTTTAGTCATTTTGGTCCTCCCTAGGCTTATTCTAATCCATTTAGGGTTTTTAACCAATCTTGTGCATCCAATAAGTGTGTTTGTGTCATTGGATTAACATTTAAGGCATTTTCGTCCTTCCCAAGCTTATTCTGATACATTTATCGTTTTTAACCAATCTTGTGCATCCAATAAGTGCGCATGTGTCGTTAAATTAACATTTAGGTCATTTTGTTAATCCTTCGGCTTATTCTATTCCATTTACGGTTTTTAACCAATCTTGTGCATCCAATATGTGCGTTTGTGTCATTGGATTAACATTTAGGTCATTTTCATCCTTGCTAGGTTAATTCTAATTCATTTAGGGTTTTTAACCAAATATTGTGCATCCAATAAGTGATTTGTATCATTGGATTAACATTTAGGTCATTTTTGTCCTCCCTAGGCTTATTCTAATCCATTTAGGGTTTTTAACCAATCTTGTGCATCCAATAAGTGCGTTTGTTTCAATGCATTAACATTTTGCTCATTTTCGTCATCGTTCGACTTATTCTAATCTATCTTGGTTTTTAACCAATGTTGTTCATCCAATAAGTGCGTTTGCGTCATTTGATTAAAATTTAGGTCATTTTCGTCCTCCCTAAGTTTATTCTAATCCATTTAGGGTTTTTAACCAATATTGTGCATCCAATAAGTGCGTTTGTATCAATGGATTAACATTTAGGTCATTTTCGTCCTCCTTAGGCTTATTCTAATCCATTTATGGTTTTTAACAATCTTGTGCATCTAATAAGTGCGTTTAATTCATTGGATTAACATTTAGGTCATTTTCGTCCTTCTTAGGTTTATTCTAATACATTTAGCGATGTTAACCAATCTTGTGCATCCAATAAGTGCGTTCGTGTCGTTAAAGTAACAGTTAGGTTATTTTCTTCATCCATCGGTTTATTCTAATCCATTTAGGGTTTTAACCAATCTTGTGCATTCAATAAGTGATTTGTATCATTTGATTAACATTTAGGTCATTTTTGTCTTCCCTAGGCTTATTCTAATACATTTAGCGTTTTTAACCAATCTTGTGAATCAAATTAGTGCTTTCGTGTCGTTAAATTCAAAATTTACGTCATTTTATTCATCCTTCGGCTTATTCTAATCCAATTAGGGTTTTTAACCAATCTTGTGCATCCAATAAGTGCGTTTGTGTCATTGGATTAACATTTAAGTCGTTTTCGTCCTCGCTAGGCTTATTCTAATTCATTTAGAGTTTTTAACCAATATTGTGCATCCAATAAATACGTTTGTATCATTGGATTAACATTTTAGTCATTTTGGTCCTCCCTAGGCTTATTCTAATCCATTTAGGGTTTTAACCAATCTTGTGCATCCAATAAGTGCGTTTGTTTCAATTGATTAACATTTTGGTCATTTTCGTCATCGTTCGACTTATTCTGATCTATCTTTGTTTTTAACCAATGTTGTTCATCCAAGAAGTGCGTTTGCGTCATTTGATTAACATTTAGGTCATTTTCGTCCTCCCTAAGTTTATTCTAATCCATTTAGGGTTTTTAACCAATATTGTGCATCCAATAAGTGCGTTTGTATCAATGGATTAACATTTAGGTCATTTTTGTCCTCCCTAGGCTTATTCTAATCCATTTATGGTTTTTAACCAATCTTGTGCATCTAATAAGTGCGTTTAATTCATAGGATTAACATTTAGGTCATTTTTGTCGTCCTTAGGCTTATTGTAATACATTTAAGGTTTTTAACCAATCTTGTGCATCCAATAAGTAGGTTCGTGTCGTTAAGTTAACATTTAGGTCATTTTATATATCCTTCGGATTATTCTAATCCATTTAGGATTTTTAACCAATCTTGTGCATCCAATAAGTACATTCGTGTCGTTAAATTAACATTTTGGTCATTTTATTCATCGTTCGGCTTATTCTAATCCATTTAGGGGTTTTAACCAATCTTGTGCATCCAATAAGTGCGTTCGTGTCGTTAAATTAACATTTAGGTCATTTTGGTCATCCTTCGGCTTATTCTAATCCATTTTGGGTTTTAACCAATCTTGTGCACCCAATAAGTGCTTTTGTGTCATTAGATTAAAATTTTGGTCATTTTCGTCCTCCCTAGGTTTATTCTAATACATTTAGCGATTTAAACCAGTATTGTGCATCCAATAAGTGCGATCATGTCGTTAAATTAACATTTGGTTCATTTTCTTCATCCTTCGCATTATTCTAATCCATTTATGGTTTTAAACCAATCTTGTGCATCCAATAAGTGCGTTTGTGTCATTGGATTAACATTTAGGTCATTTTCATCCTTGGTAGGCTAATTCTAATTCATTTAGGGTTTTTAACCAAATATTGTGCATCCAATAAGTGATTTGTATCATTGGATTAACATTTAGGTCATTTTTGTCCTCCCTAGGCTTATTCTAATCCATTTAGGGTTTTTAACCAATTTTGTGCATCCAATAAGTGCATTTGTTTCAATGGATTAACATTTTGCTCATTTTTGTCATCGTTCGACTTATTCTAATCTATCTTGGTTTTTAACCAATGTTGTTCATCCAATAAGTGCGTTTGCGTCATTTGAGTAAAATTTAGGTCATTTTCGTCCTCCCTAAGTTTATTCTAATCCATTTAGGGTTTTTAACCAATATTGTGCATCCAATAAGTGCGTTTGTATCAATAGATTAACATTTAGGTCATTTTCGTCCTCCTTAGGCTTATTCTAATCCATTTATGGTTTTTAACAATCTTGTGCATCTAATAAGTGCGTTTAATTCATTGGATTGACATTTAGGTCATTTTCGTCATTCTTAGGTTTATTCTAATACATTTAGCGATGTTAACCAATCTTGTGCATCCAATAAGTGCGTTCGTGTCGTTAAAGTAGCAGTTAGGTAATTTTCTTCATCCATCGGTTTATTCTAATCCATTTAGGGTTTTTAACCAATCTTGTGCATTCAATAAGTGAATTGTATCATTTGATTAACATTTAGGTCATTTTTGTCTTCCCTAGGCTTATTCTAATACATTTAGCATTTTTAACCAATCTTGTGAATCAAATTAGTGCTTTCGTGTCGTTAAATTCAAAATTTACGTCATTTTATTCATCCTTCGGCTTATTCTAATCCAATTAGGGTTTTTAACCAGTCTTGTGCATCCAATAAGTGCGTTTGTGTCATTGGATTAACATTTAAATCATTTTCGTCCTCGCTAGGCTTATTCTAATTCATTTAGGGTTTTTAACCAATATTGTGCATCCAATAAATACGTTTGTATCATTGGATTAACATTTTAGTCATTTTGGTCCTCCCTAGGCTTATTCTAATCCATTTAGGGTTTTAACCAATCTTGTGCATCCAATAAGTGCGTTTGTTTCAATTGATTAACATTTTGGTCATTTTCGTCATCGTTCGACTTATTCTGATCTATCTTGGTTTTTAAGCAATGTTGTTCATCCAATAAGTGCGTTTGTGTCATTTGATTAACATTTAGGTCATTTTCGTCCTCCCTAAGTTTATTCTAATCCATTTAGGGTTTTTAACCAATATTGTGCATCCAATAAGTGCGTTTGTATCAATGGATTAACATTTAGGTCATTTTTGTCCTCCCTAGGCTTATTCTAATCCATTTATGGTTTTTAACCAATCTTGTGCATCTAATAAGTGCGTTAAATTCATAGGAATAACATTTAGGTCATTTTTGTCGTCCTTAGGCTTATTGTAATACATTTAAAGTTTTTAACAAATCTTGTGCATCCAATAAGTAGGTTCGTGTCGTTAAGTTAACATTTAGGTCATTTTATATATCCTTCGGATTATTCTAATCCATTTAGGATTTTTAACCAATCTTGTGCATCCAATAAGTACATTTGTGTCGTTAAATTAACATTTTGGTCATTTTATTCATCTTTCGGCTTATTCTAATCCATTTAGGGGTTTTAACCAATCTTGTGCATCCAATAAATGCGTTCGTGTCGTTAAATTAACATTTAGGTCATTTTGGTCATCCTTCAGCTTATTCTAATCCATTTAGGGTTTTTAACCAATCTATGCATCCAATAAGTGCATTTGTGTAATTAGATTAAAATTTTGGTCATTTTCGTCCTCCCTAGGTTTATTCTAATACATTTAGCGATTTAAACTAGTATTGTGCATCCAATAAGTGTGATCATGTCGATAAATTAACATTTGGGTCATTTTCTTCATCCTTCGCATTATTCTAATCTATTTATGGTTTTAAACCAATCTTGTGCATCCAATAAGTGCGTTTGTGTCATTGGATTAACATTTAGGTCATTTTCATCCTTGCTAGGCTAATTCTAATTCATTTAGGGCTTTTAACCAAATATTGTGCATCCAATAAGTGATTTGTATCATTGGATTAACATTTAGGTCATTTTTGTCCTCCCTAGGCTTATTCTAATCCATTTAGGGTTTTAACCAATCTTGTGCATCCAATAAGTGCGTTTGTTTCAATGGATTAACATTTTGCTCATTTTCGTCATCGTTCGACTTATTCTAATCTATCTTGGTTTTTAACCAATGTTGTTCATCCAATAAGTGCGTTTGCGTCATTTGATTAACATTTAGGTCATTTTCGTCCTCCCTAAGTTTATTCTAATCCATTTAGGGTTTTTAACCAATATTGTGCATCCAATAAGTGCGTTTGTATCAATGGATTAACATTTAGGTCATTTTTGTCCTCCCTAGGCTAATTCTAATTCATTTAGGGTTTTTAACCAAATATTGTGCATCCAATAAGTGATTTGTATCATTGGATTAAAATTTAGGTCATTTTTGTCCTCCCTAGGCTTATTCTAATCCATTTAGGGGTTTTAACCAATGTTGTGCATCCAATAAGTGCGTTTGTGTCGTTAAATTTGTAAAAATACATGTTTTTGATTATACACAAAGACCGATGGTGACACAGCAACAAAAAGAAGAATTCCTCCAATTCATTTTCAAACATCCTTTGATGAATTACAAACAAATAGATTATATAAAGGTAAAATAACTCAAGCCATAATTCAACTACAAGAGAACCTTACATACTTTGCATATGCATAAAAAATATTTTCAAAAGTCCAAAATAATATTTTCAAAATATTAGAATCTTTATTTTTGACTAAAAATAATATTGTAATCGAAACCAACCCAGGTGTATTCGAATACAGATGTAATTTGCTAAGTCAGAAGCAAAAACGTATCATCTGTATTCGACTACAACCAAGGTGTATTCGAATACAGATAAAACATGGCTAAGTCAGAGACTTGACTATCTCATCTATATTCGACTACAGATGAAAAATTGATAAGTCAGAGACTTGGCCATCTCATCTGTATTCGACTACACAGTGAAAAATTTGAACAATTTTTAACGTTGCTGCAAGTTGTATTCGAATACAGATATTTTGTAGTCGAATACAACTGGAAGCAATGCAATTTTTCAGCTTTAAATTCAATTTAAAGCATTGCAATTCTTTCTCAAACCTCTTGGATCAAAGGCCACGAATCTAAAGAGATGTTTGAGGACTATAAATAGGTCATAACTTCATATTCAAATTACGAATTCGAATTACACATTTTAAAAAGACTTTGAACTAAATTTTCTGAATTTTTCTCTAAGTCTTTCTCAGAAATTCAAGTACTTGCATATCATTTTCATATCCTTAAGGTTCTCAAAGTACTTGAATAAATCTTGAATTATTTATCATCGTACCTCCTTTCTATTCCTATATCCTTACCAAAACAACAAGTGTTTGTAAAAGAAAGTTGTACTTTCTTTAAGTGCTATATCTAAGATAGTAGTGTTCTATCATTGAAAGTTTGTTAGAAGATTGTAGCCAAGGTCCCAGGGTGAGGACTTGTACATATTCTGACAGATAGTGAAGAAAATCTCTTGTGGTGAGCAAGAGGACTGGACGTACCCTTGGTTATTAGGGGAACCAGGATAAAATTGCAGTGTTCATTTACTTACTGTTATTTATTTCTTCATCTATCAACATTGAACGCAAAAATCAATCACTATAATTCTAAAAACTATCAAAATAACCAAACACCTAATTCACCCCCCTCTTAGGTGCACATCTGATCTTACAATTGGTATCAGAGCAGGTTCAAGGTAACTTACTCCTTGATCAAATAACTAAATGGCTTCCGCACAACCAGTTTTTAGAGACGGTGGCAGCAGTAACAAACCACCATGTTTCGTCGGTGAACATTACGATTTCTGGAAAATACGCATGCAAGCATATCTTAAAGCACAGGGAGACGAAATGTGGGATGCTGTCGAAAATGGTCCGTACATTCCAACAACAGTCATCAACAACAAAGAAGAAATTAAGATAAAGAATTCTTGGACCGATGACGATAAAAGAAAAGTGCTATTCGATAAAAAGGCTAAAAACATTCTACAATCAGCACTTGGTATGGATGAATTCTTTCGCATATCTCACTGTAAAACAGCCAAGGAAATATGGGACACACTGGAAGTAACCCATGAAGGCACCATAGAGGTAAAAAGATCCAAACTAAATACACTTTCTCAAGAATATGAATTGTTTCGTATGCAGCCTGGAGAAACTATACTAGACATGCAAAAACGATTCTCCCACTTGACAAATCATTTGACAGCCCTCGGAAAGGTCTTCTCCAACGATGAATTGAATCTGAAAGTATTACGATCACTAACGAGGGCGTGGCAACCAAAGGTGACTGCAATATCAGAAAAGAAGAGTTTGTCCAAAACGTCACTTTCTGCATTATTTGGCAAACTACAAGAACATGAAATAGAACTTGGACGATTAGAGCAAAATGAAACCCAAGAAAAGAAAAGCAAAAATATTGCTCTAAAGACCGAATCAAAGGAAGTAGTCAAAGAAGAAATTTCTGATGACGACGAAAACATCAACTTCCTTGTCAAGAAATTCGGTAAATTTCTTAAAAATAACAGAAGTTTCAAGAAGAAGAACTTCAGAAAGAAGGATAGCACGACTAACCAAAACTTCACATGCTTTGAATGTGGAAAACAAGGACATATTAAAGCAGATTGTCCAGATCTCATCAAAAAGAATGCCGGTAAAAGAAAAGACTTCAAGAAAGCATATATAGCATGGGAAGATAACGACATAAGTTCAACATCAGAAACTGAAAGTGATGAATGTGCAAATGTTGCACTAATGGCGTCACATCATTCCGATGACGAAGAGGTTAGTAACTCAAACAACCCTCTTTATAATCATGAATTAGTTATAGAATACAATGAAGCACAAAATGCAATAAAGGAACTTCTTGTTGAATGTAAAAATCTGCTTAAACAAGTATCAACTCAAAAGAAAGAAATCTCATGTCTTAAAGAAAAAATTAATCTTATGGAAAAAGATGCTGAAAAATCTAAGCAGAATTCTACATGCAACAATTGTGATTCCCTTTCATTTAAAATTGTTCAACTAAATAGAGTGATTGAAAGATATGAAAAAGGACATATAGGATTGGAAAATGTTCTAAACATGCAAAGATATTCAAATGATAAAAGTGGTATTGGATTTTCTAAATTTGATAAACCAAGCACTAGTAAGACCATTTTTGTAAAATCAAGTACTCAAACAAATCTAAGAAACATGACAATTATACAAAAAGAGCATTCACATAAAGAAAAGATTATTAACAATAAACTTCATACATACACAAGTAAAATACCTACTTGCTCATATTGTGGTATCTATGGACACACACCAAATACTTGTCATATAAGAAACATTAGCATTCCCAAAGGCCATTGCATATGGGTCAAGAAAGGCACTAACCCCCAAGGACCCAAAGCACTTTGGGTACCTAATAAAATCTGATTTCAATTTTGTAGGGATGCTCACAAAGTACTTCAAATTTATGGTACTTAGATAGTGGGTGCTCCAAACACATGACGGGAGACATAACAAAATTTTCAGCATTGACCCTTGAATCAAAAGGACATGTAGTATATGGAGATAATAACAAAGGGAAGATCCTAGGCATTGGAAAAATTGGAAAAGCACCTTCTCCAACAATTGAAGATGTTCTTTATGTTGAAGGCCTAAAGCATAATCTGATAAGCATCAGCCAGTTATGTGACAAAGGACACAAGATAGTCTTCAACAAAGAAGAGTGCATCATTCAAAATGCAGCAACAAGTGAAATTCAATTTATCGAAAATGGAATTTTCCACAATTTCTCTGCACCAAGAACACCTCAACAAAATGGGGTTGTTGAGAGAAAGAACAGGTCCTTGATAGAACTTGCAAGAACTATGTTAAGTGATTCAAATCTACCAAAGTATTTTTGGGCAGATGCCGTAAACACGGCATGCTATGTTACTAACAGAGTAAACATTCGGCCAATTCTTAAGAAGACTCTGTATGAACTATACAAAGGTAGAAAGCCCAACATCTCTCACTTCCACATCTTTGGATGCAAGTGCTTTGTGCTAAATAACGGAAAAGACAATCTTGGAAAATTCGATGAAAAGACAGATGAAGTGATCCACGTAAAGAAGATCCAATTGATCAACCGAGTCAAGAAAATGAAGTCGACATGGAAAAGGAAACCAATGAACTCCCAAAAGAATGGAGAACCCATCGATATCATCCGATTGATAACATCATTGGTGATATCAACAAAGGAGTTACAACTAGACTCAAACTACAAGATGCATGCTTAAACATGGCATTTGTTTCTCAAATCGAACCTTCCAAAGTTGATGAAGCACTAAAAGATGATCAGTGGATACTTGCAATGCAAGAAGAGCTTAACCAATTCGAAAGAAACGAAGTATGGGAACTTGTTCCTAATCCAGGTGACAAACACATAATTGGTACAAAATGGGTATTTAAAAATAAACTTGACGAAAATGGTATAGTTGTTCGCAACAAAGCAAGATTGGTCGCCCAAGGATACAATCAAGAAGAAGGAATCGATTTTGACGAAACATTTGCTCCGGTCGCAAGGTTAGAAGCAATATGGTTACTACTTGCTTATGCATGTTCTATGAATTTTGAATTATTTCAGATGGATGTGAAAAGCGCATTTCTAAATGGATACATCAATGAGAAAGTATATGTCAAGCAGCCACCCGGCTTTGAAGACTTCAAGAATCCTACACATGTATTCAAACTAAGGAAAGCTCTCTATGGTCTAAAACAAGCACCAAGAGCTTGGTACGACAGATTAAGTGCCTTCCTGTGTGAAAGAGGTTTTGAAAAGGGAAAGGTTGACAAGACATTATTTATTAAACGAAATAATGGTCATACCTTGTTGGTCCAAATTTATGTTGACGATATCATATTCGGTTCAACAACAATGAAATATGTGAAGAATTCTCATTGATGATGCAAGGTGAATTTGAAATGTCCATGATGGGAAAATTAAACTATTTTCTCGGTCTTCACATCAAACAACTCAAGCATGGCATCTTCATCAATCAAGCAAAATATTGCAAAGAACTGCTAAAAAGATTTGACATGGAAAAATGTAAGGAGAGTGCAACTCCCATGGGCTCCGGAACATATGTTGATAAAGATGAAACTGGTGCGTCTGTAGACATTTCAAAATATCGAGGTATGATTGGATCTTTATTATATCTAACGGCCAGTCGGCCAGATATCATGTTTAGTGTCTGTCTATGTGCAAGATTTCAAGCAGATCCGAAAGAATCACATCTTGTAGCTGTCAAAAGAATCATGAAATACTTAAAAGGCACCATCAATGTTGGACTATGGTATCCTAAAGGTAGCATCTGTAGTCTTGTTGGATATTCTGATTCAGATTATGCAGGATGTAAAACAGATCGTAAAAACACAAGCGGCACTTGTCATGTACTGGGCAATGCACTCGTTTCTTGGTCATGTAAAAAGCAAGCATGTGTCGCACTCAGTATTGCTGAAGCCGAATACATAGCAGTAGGAAGTTGTTGTGCATAAATCCTATGGCTCAAACAACAACTATGTGATTATGGAATTGATCTTGGATGTATTCCGCTACGATGCGACAACACTAGTGCGATCAATATTTCAAAGAATCCAATCATGCATTCTCGGACCAAACACATTGATATACGACACCATTTTCTGCGCGGTCATGTGCTTAAAGGAAATGTAGAAGTAACCTTTGTGGATACTCATAACCAACTTGCGGACATCTTCACTAAACCACTTCCTAAAGACTCCTTTTTCAAAATACGACGCGAACTCGTCATCTTAAGTGAAAGTGATTTTTAAACATAAGGTAAAATGTTATCATCATGTCAAAGGTATGGCTTAATTCTTGTCTTCGGATATTAAATTTAGTTGACTATGTCTACATGTTATTTCTGTGATTATATGAAGTTTGTGTTATGTTCTCCTTGATAAAATCATGTCTGTTTCAAAAATCTGGAAGTCGTAGCCGAATACAATCCAACTGTATTCGAATACAGATGATTCTGGAAACCTGTATTCGATTACCATCTTCCTGTATTCGAATACAGATTCGCAGTTTTCTGTCATATATAAAGCTGTGACAGTAAGTAGTCGAATACACTTTCCTTCCCCTCGAACTTGTTCTCTGCGAATCAACCTCTCTGCGAAATTCATCTTCCTCTCTGCGAATCAACCTCCCAGAACGGTTTCATTCACTATTGCCTTCCCAAACCTTGATTTTCTTCAATTCATTGCGCACTCACTCATCTCCTTCTTCAGATTCGCGAATTCAAAAACCCTAAACCCCCAATTCAGATTCGCGAATTCACATTTCCTTCACTTTCCCAACTCAGTTTCGAATCCCGACCTCTAAAACCCCAACAACCATGTCAAACATCTCCAACACTGTTGAAAACGCACGCAAACGTGGACCTCGCACCAAGCTTGCAAGCGTGGGTCCTTCCAAGCGACGCACAAAGAGCACCAGCGTCACTGATTTATCTCGTCTTCTGCACTCTCCCGAAGAAATTACTCGGTTTCGCACACTTTACTCCGACAAGAGGCTCATCGTTCCCAAATTCGGTACTTTAGATTCATTCTCTGCTTTTCAATTTCCTGCTTTACTTAGGGCTCAACATGTTGAGGACTTTATTGCTTACAAAGGTCCGATATATCCTGATTTGGTTCGAGTCTTTTATTGTAACCTTCGTCGGGATGGCAAAATGTTGATTTCACGTGTCAAAGGAATCACTATTGAACTTGATTCTCATATTATTGGTGACATTTTGAAAATCCCTGATTTCGGCCAGAAAACCAGTCCGACTAATTTATGCAAATGGTATAGTGTCACGAAACATGATGCTTAGGCGGCTCTGTGTCGCTTTGACAAACAAACCATAGAACGCAAGCAACTTCAGGCTAGCTCCACCTTTGCAAGGCAACGATTTAGTGTTGGAAATTTAACTGTCGACTACCGTCTGCTTCATTACTTCTTAAGTTACATTTTGGTTCCTAAGGCCGGTAACTATTCTCAACTTTCTGAGTTCGAACTTCAGATTCTATACTACATGTATGAAGGTCTTCCTCTTAACTAGGCATATTTTGTTAAATCAGTCATGTTTGTATCCCGTGAAGCTGTTGGATTGCCCTATGCTAAGGAAGTTTCTCGCATTCTTGAACATTTTGGGGTGGATTTTTCTGAGGAAGTTGTGTATACCGTCACTAAGGATAATCTGCTAGATTTGGGTGTTCTTCCTAGCATGAAAATCGTTTGGAGTGAACCGCTGCAAAAATACATCCATCAGAGTGATATCGGTCAGACATCTGCTAGTGCTCCTACCGACCCCTCTGCACCTGATGCTGCTCCTATAGATGATGCTGCTGACGATCCTGCATCTGATGATGATCAGGTTTCTAACCGAATGATTATGGCTAAACTTGACTCTCTTCAGACCTGCTTCTCATGATTTACCACTTCGGTCGATGCTCGCTTTCAAGCTCTCGAATCCACCATCGCTACCAATCACGACAGCCTGGTCCACGAGATCTGTATCATCGCTGATAAAATTGATCACCTCCATCTACCTCCGGATCGTCGCTAATTTGTATTTCGTTTCCTAGGACTAGTTCGATTTTTGTGTTACTAGGATTGCCTTTCCTACTATTTTGATTAATGTAATCGTTGCTACTTTCTGATTAACTTTGCTTTTATTGTCTGACTTTTATGACTTTATCTGATTGCTTATCTCCAATGTGATCTTTCTTGGTTTGTGTTATATTTCTTCTGCTAATTCCTTACTTTCCTATTGCTGGCATTCTTCTTTTTGATCATGTCAAAAGGGGGAGAAAATCTGTGTATTTTGTTGTATTTTGTTGCTTGTTGCTGTCCGTTAAAATTTAACTGTAGGTACTCAAAACACATATTGAAAATATTACGGGGGAGTACAATACGCCTACATTACGGGGGAGTCATCAAACTCAACAGCAATGGTTTTGTCATAATCAAAAAGGGGGAGAATGTAAAAATACATGTTTTTGATTATACACAAAGACCGATGGTGACACAGCAACAAAAAGAAGAATTCCTCCAATTCATTTTCATACATCCTTTGATGAATTACAAACAAATAGATTATATAAAGGTAAAATAATTCAAGCCATAATTCAACTACAAGAGAACCTTACATACTTTGCATATGCATAAAAAATATTTTCAAAAGTCCAAAATAATATTTTCAAAATATTAGAATCTTTATTTTTGACTAAAAATAATATTGTAATCGAATACAACCCAGGTGTATTCGAATATAGATGCAATTTGCTAAGTCAGAAGCAAAAACGTATCATCTGTATTCGACTACACCCAAGGTGTATTCGAATACAGATAAAACAGGGCTAAGTCAGAGACTTGACTATCTCATCTGTATTCGACTACAGATGAAAAATTGATAAGTCAGAGACTTGGCCATCTCATCTGTATTCGACTACACAGTGAAAAATTTGAACAATTTTTAACGTTGCAGCAAGTTGTATTCGAATACAGATATCTTGTAGTCGAATACAACTGGAAGCAATGGTATTTTTCAACTTTAAATTCAATTTAAAGCATTGCAATTCTTTCTCAAACCTCTTGGATCAAAGGCCACGAATCTAAAGAGATGTTTGAGGACTATAAATAGGTCATAACTTCATATTCAAATTACGAATTCGAATTACACATTTTAAAAAGACTTTGAACTAAATTTTCTTAATTTTTCTCTAAGTCTTTCTCAGAAATTCAAGTACTTGCATATCATTTTCATATCCTTAAGGTTCTCAAAGTACTTGAATAAATCTTGAATTATTTATCATCATACCTCCTTTCTATTCCTATATCCTTACCAAAACAACAAGTGTTTGTAAAAGAAAGTTGTACTTTCTTTAAGTGCTATATCTAAGATAGTAGTGTTCTATCATTGAAAGTTTGTTAGAAGATTGTAGCCAAGGTCCCAGGGTGAGGACTTGTACATATTCTGACAGATAGTGAAGAAAATTTCTTGTGGTGAGCAAGAGGACTGGACGTACCCTTGGTTATTAGGGGAACCAGGATAAAATTGCAGTGTTCATTTACTTACTGTTATTTATTTCTTCATCTATCAACATTGAACGCAAAAATCAATCACTATAATTCTAAAAACTATCAAAATAACCAAACACCTAATTCACCCCCCCTCTTAGGTGCACATCTGATCTTACAAAATTAACATTTAGGTCATCTTGGTCATCCTTCGGCTTATTCTAATCCATTTAGGGTTTTTAACCAATCTTGTGCATCCAATAAGTGCTTTTGTGTCATTAGATTAAAATTTTGGTCATTTTCGTCCTCGCTAGGTTTATTCTAATACATTTAGCGATTTAAACCAGTATTGTGCATCCAATAAGTGCGATCATGTCGTTAAATTAACATTTAGGTTATTTTCTTCATCCTTCGCATTATTCTAATCCATTTATGCTTTTAAACCAATCTTGTGCATCCAATAAGTGCGTTTGTGTCATTGAATTAACATTTAGGTCATTTTCATCCTTGCTAGGCTAATTCTAATTCATTTAGGGTTTTTAACCAAATATTGTGCATCCAATAAGTGATTTGTATCATTGGATTAACATTTAGGTCATTTTTGTCCTCCCTAGGCTTATTCTAATCCATTTAGGGTTTTTAACCAATCTTGTGCGTCCAATAAGTGCGTTTGCTTCAATGGATCAACATTTTGCTCATTTTCGTCATCGTTCGACTTATTCTAATCTATCATGGTTTTTAACCAATGTTGTTCATCCAATAAGTGTGTTTGCGTCATTTGATTAACATTTAGGTCATTTTCGTCCTCCCTAAGTTTATTCTAATCCTTTTAGGGTTTTTAACCAATCTTGTGCATCCATTAAGTGTGTCTATGTCATTGGATTAACATTTAGGTCATTTTCGTCCTTCCTAAGCTTATTCTGATACATTTATAATTTTTATCAAATCTTGTGCGTCCAAAGAGTGCGAATGTGTCGTTAAATTAACATTTAGGTCATTTTCTTAATCCTTCGGCTTATTCTAATCCATTTAGGGTTTTAAACCAATCTTGTGCATCCAATAAGTGCATTTGTGTCATTAGATTAACATTTTGGTCATTTTCGTCCTCCCTAGGCTTAATCTAATTCATTTAGGGTTTTTAACCAATCTTGTGCATCTAGTAAGTGCGTTGGTTTTAGTGGATTAACATTTTGGTCATTTTTGTTATTATTCGGCTTATTCTAATCCATATAGGTTTTTAACCAATCTTGTTCATCCAATAAGTGCGTTTGGGTCATTTGATTAACATTTAGGTCATTTTTTTCGTCCCTAAGTTTATTCTAATCCATTTAGGGTTTTTACCCAATATTGTGCGTCCAATAACTGCGTTTGTATCAATGGATTAACATTTAGGTCATTTTCGTCCTCCCTAGGCTTATTCTAATCCATTTATGGTTTTTAACCAATCTTGTGCATCTAATAAGTGCGTTTACTTCATAGGATTAACATTTAGGTCATTTTTGTCGTCCCTAGGCTTATTGTAATACATTTTAAGTTTTTAACCAATCTTGTGCATCCAATAAGTGCGTTCGTGTCGTTTAATTAACATTTAGGTCAATTTCGTCCTCCCTAGGTTTATTCTAATACATTTAGCGATTTTAACCAATATTGTGCATCCAATAAGTGTGATCGTGTCGTTGAATTAACATTTAGGTCATTTTCTTCATCCTTCGCATTATTCTAATCCTTTTAGGGTTTTAAACCAATCTTGTGCATCCAATAAGTGCGTTTGTGTCTTTGGATTAACATTTAGGTCATTTTCATCCTTGCTAGGCTACATCTAATTCATTTAGGGTTTTTAACCAAATATTGTGCATCCAATAAGTGATTTGTATCATTGGATTAACATTTATGTCATTTTTGTCCTCCCTAGGCTTATTCTAATCCATTTAGGGTTTTTAACCAATCTTGTGCATCCAATAAGTGCGTTTGTGTCATTGGATTAACATTTAGGTCATTTTCGTCCTCCCTAAGCTTATTCTAATACATTTAGCGATTTTAACATATCTTGTGCATCCAATAAGTGCGCTCATGTCGTTAGATTATCATTTAGGTCATTTTCTTCATCATTCGACTTATTCTAATCCATTTAGGATTTTTAACCAATCTGGTGCATCCAATAGGTGCATTTGTGTCATTGGATTAACATTTAGGTCAATTTCGTCCTCGCTAGGCTTACTCTAATTCATTTAGGGTTTTTAAGGAATATTGTGCATCCAATTAGTGCCTTTGTATCATTGGATTATTATTTAGGTCATTTTTGTGCTCCCTTTGCTTATTCTAATCCATATAGGGTTTTTAACCAATCTTGTGCATCCAATAACTGCGTTAGTGTCATTGGATTAACAATTAGGTTATTTTCGTCCTTCTTAAGCTTATTCTGATACATTTACCATTTTTAACCAATCTTGTGCGTCCAATAATTGCGAATGTGTCGTTAAATTAACATTTTGGTCATTTTGTTAATCCTATGGGTTATTCTAATCCATTTATGGTTTTTAACCAATCTTCTGCATCCAATAAGTTCGTTTGTTTCAATGGATTAACATTTTGGTCATTTTCATGATCGTTCGGCTTATTGTAATCCATTTAGGGTTTTTAACCAATCTTGGGCATCCAATAAGTGTGTTTGTTTCATTAGATTTAAATTTTTGTCATTTTCGTCCTCTCTAGGCTTATTCTAATCCATTAGGGTTTTTAACCAATCTTCTGCATCCAATAAGTGTGTTTGTGTCATTGCATTAACATTTAGGTCATTTTCGTCCTCCCTAGGCTTATTCTAATACATTTAGCGTTTTAACGAATCTTGTGCATCCAATAAGTGCGAATGTGTCGTTAAATTAACATTTAGGTCATTTTCTTAATCCTTCGGCTTATTCTAATCCATTTAGGGTTTTAAACCAATCTTGTCCATCCATTAAGTGCATTTGTGTCCTTAGATTAACATTTTGGTCATTTTCGTCCTCCTTAGGCTTAATCTAATTCATTTAGGGTTTTTAACCAATCTTGTGCGTCTAGTAAGTGCGTTGGTTTTAGTGGATTAACATTTTGGTCATTTTTGTTATTATTCGGCTTATTCTAATCCATATAGGTTTTTAACCAATCTTGTTCATCCAATAAGTGCGTTTGGGTCATTTGATTAACATTTAGGCCATTTTTGTCGTCCCTAGGCTTATTCTAATACATTTAGCGTTTTTAACCAATCTTGTGAATCCTATTAGTGCGTTCGTCGTTAAATTAACATTTAGGTCATTTTCTTCATCCTCCGGCTTATTCTAATCCATTTAGGGTTCTTAACCAATCTTCTAGATCCAATAAGTTTGTTTGTGTCATTGGATTAATATTTAGGTCATTTTCGTCCTCCTTAGGCTTATTCTAATACATTTAGCATTTTAACATATCTTGTGCATCCAATAACTGTGTTCGTGTCGTTAAATTAACATTTAAGTCATTTTATTCATCCTTCGGCTTATTCTAATCCATTTGGGGTTTTTAAGCAACATTATTCATCAAATAAGTGCGTTTGTGTAATTGGATTAACATTTAGGTCATTTTCATCCTCTCTAGGCTTATACTAATACATTTAGCGTTTTTAACAAATCTTGTGCAGCCAATAAGTGCGTTTTTGTCATTGGATTGATATTTAGGTCATTTTCGTCCTCCCTAGGCTTATTCTATTCCATTTAGGGTTTTTAACCAATCTTGTGCATCCAATAAGTGCGGTTGTATCATTATATTAACATTTTGGTCATTTTCATCCTCCCTAGACTTATTCTAATCCAATTAGGTTTTTTTTACCAATCTTGTGCATCCAATAAGTGTGTTTGTTTCAATCGATTAACATTTTGGTCATTTTCGTCATCGTTCGGCTTATTCTAATCCATTTAGGGTTTTTAACCAATATTGTGCATCCAATAAGTGCGTTTGTATCATTTGATTAACATTTAGGTCATTTTCGTCCTCCCTATGCTTCTTCATTTCCATTTAGGGTTTTTAACCAGTCTTGAGCATCCAATAAGTGTGTTTGTTTCAGTGGATAAACATATTGGTCATTTACGTCATCGTTAGGCTTATTCTAATCCATCTAGGTTTTTAACCAATCTTCTTCATCCAATAAGTTCGTTCGTGTCGTTAAATTAACATTAAAGTCATTTTCTTCATCCTTCAGCTTATTCGAATCCATTTAGGGTTTTTAACCAATTTTGTGCATCTAATAACTTCGCTAGTGTCTTTGGATTAACATTAAGGTCATTTTCGTCCTCTCCAAGCTTATACTAATAAATTTAGCTTTTTTTTTAACCAATCTTGTGCAATCAATAAGTGCGATCGTCTCGTTAAATTAACATTTAGGTCATTTTATTCATCATTCGGCTTATTCTAATCCATTAAGGGTTTTTAACATTTG
This sequence comes from Cicer chorassanicum, assembly GCA_037974735.1. Taxonomy (NCBI): domain Eukaryota; kingdom Viridiplantae; phylum Streptophyta; class Magnoliopsida; order Fabales; family Fabaceae; genus Cicer; species Cicer chorassanicum. Next base: position 29,761,685 of record JBBPBP010009779.1, read on the forward strand.
TGTCATTGGATTATTATTTAGGTCATTTTCGACCTACATAGGCTTATTCTAATTCATTTAGGGTTTTTAACCAATATTGTGCATCCTATCAGTGCGTTTGTATAATTGGTTTAACATTTAGGTCATTTTCGTCCTCCCTATGCTTATTTTAATCCATTTAGGGTTTTTAACCAATATTGTGCTTCCAATAAGTGCGTTTGTATCAATGGATTAACATTTAGGTCATTTTCTTCCTCCATGGGCTTATACTAATCCATTTAGGGTTTTTAACCAGTCTTGTGCGTCCAAAAAGTGCGTTTGTTTCAATGGATTAACTTTTGGTCATTTTCGTCATCGTTGGGCATATTCTAATCCATTTTAGGTTTTTAACCAAGTCTTTTGCATCCAATAAGTGCGTTTGTGTCATTGCATTAACATTTAGGTTATTTTCGTCCTCCCTAGGCTTATTCTAATCCATTAAGGTTTTTAACCAATCTTGTGCATCAAATAAGTGCATTTGTTTCAGTGGATTAACATTTAGGTCATTTTCGTCCTCTCTAGGCTTATACTAATACATTTAGCGTTTTTAACCAATCTTGTGCAATCAATAAGTGCGATCGTGTCGTTAAATTAACATTTAGGTCATTTTATTCATCATTCGGCTTATTCTAATCCATTTAGGGTTTTTAACCAAACTTGGGCATCCAATAACTGCGTTTGTGTCATTGGATTATTATTTAGGTCATTTTCGTCGTCCCTAGACTTATTCTAATCCATTTAGGTTTTGTTACCAATCTTGTGCATCCAATAAGTGCAATTGTTTCAATGGATTAACATTTTGGTCATTTTCGTTATCGTTCGGCTTATTCTAATCCATCTAGGTTTTTAACCAATCTTTTTCATCCAATAAGTGCGTTTGTGTCATTTGATTAACATTTACGTGATTTTCGTCCTCTATAGACTTTTTCTATTCCATTTAGGGTTTTTAACCAATCTTGTGCATCAAATAAGTGTGTTTGTTTCAGTGGATTAACATTTTGGTCATTTTCGTCACCGTTCGGCTTATTCTAATCCATCAAGGTTTTTAACCAATCTTCTTCATCCAATAAGTTCGTTCGTGTCGTTAAATTAACATTCAAGTCATTTTCTTCATCCTTCAGCTTATTCGAATCCATTTAGGGTTTTTAACCAATCTTGTGCATCCAATAACTGCGTTAGTGTGGTTGGATTAACATTTAGGTCATTTTCGTCCTATCTAGGCTTATACTAATACATTTAACGTTTTTAACCAATCTTGTGCAATCAATAAGTGCAATCGTCTCATTAAATTAAGATTTAGGTCATTTTATTCATCCTTCGGCTTATTCTAATCCATTTAGGGTTTTTAACATATCTTGTGCATCCAATAAGTGCGTTTGTGTCATTGGATTATTATTTAGGTCATTTGCGTCCTCCATAGGCTTATTCTAATTCATTTAGGGTTTTTAACCAATATTGTGCATCCGATAAGTGCGTTTGTATCATTGGATTAACATTTAGGTCATTTTCGTCATCCCTAGGCTTATTCTAATCCATTTAGGGTTTTTAACCAATATTGTGCATGCAATAAGTGCGTTTGTATCATTGGATTAACATTTAGCTCATTTTTGTCCTCCCTACGCTTATTCTAATCCATTTAGGGTTTTTAAAACATTCTTGTTCATCGAATAAGTGCATTTGTGTCCTTTGATTAACATTTAGGTCATTTTCTTCCTTTTTTTGGCTTATTCTAATCCATTTAAGGTTTTTAACCAATCTTGTGCATCCAATAAGTGCGTTTTTGTCATTGGATTAACATTTAGGTTATTTTCGTCCTCCGTAGGCTTCTTCTATTCCATTTAGGGTTTTTAACCAATCTTGTGCATCCAATAAGTGCGTTTGTATCATTGGATTAACATTTTGGTCATTTTCGTCCTCCCTAGACTTATTCTAATCCAATTAGGTTTTTTTACCAATCTTGTGCATCCAATAAGTGCGTTTGTTTCAATGGATTAACATTTTGGTCATTTTCGTCATCGTTCGGCTTGTTCTAATCCAATTAGGGTTTTTAACCAATCATGTGCATCCAATAAGTGCGTTTGTGTCATTGGATTAACATTTAGGTTATTTTCGTCCTCCTTAGGCTTATTCTAATCCATTAAGGTTTTTAACCAATCTTGTGCATCCAATAAGTGCATTTGTTTCATTAGATTAACATTTTGGTCATTTTGGTCCTATGTTGGCTAAATCTAATTCATTTAGTTTTTTTAACCAATCTTGTGCATCCAATAAGTGCGTTTGTGTCGTTGGATTAACATTTAGGTCATTTTCGTCCTCCGTAGGCTTCTTCTATTCCATTTAGGGTTTTTAACCAATCTTGTGCATCCAATAAGTGCGTTTGTATCATTGGATTAACATTTTGGTCATTTTCGTCCTCCCTAGACTTATTCTAATCCAATTAGGTTTTTTTACCAATCTTGTGCATCCAATAAGTGCGTTTGTTTCAATGGATTCACATTTTGATCATTTTCGTCATCGTTCGGCTTATTCCAATCCATTTAGTGTTTTTAACCAATCTTGTGCATCAAATAAGTGCGTTTGTATCATTGGATTAACATTTTAGTCATTTTCGTCCTCCCTAGACTTATTCTAATCCAATTAGGTTTTTTTACCAATCTTGTGCATCCAATAAGTGCGTTTGTTTCAATGGATTAACATTTTGGTCATTTTCGTTATCGTTCGGCTTATTCTAATCAATCTAGGTTTTTAACCAATCTTTTTCATCCAATAAGTGCGTTTGTGTCATTTGATTAACATTTATGTGATTTTCGTCCTCTATAGACTTTTTCTATTCCATTTAGGGTTATTAACCAATCTTGTGCATTCAATAAATATGTTTGTTTCAGTGGAGTAACATTTTGGTCATTTTCGTCACCGTTCGGCTTATTCTAATCCATCTAGGTTTTTAACCAATCTTCTTCATCCAATAAGTTCGTTCGTGTCGTTAAATTAACATTCAAGTCATTTTCTTCATCCTTCAGCTTAATCGAATCCATTTAAGGTTTTTAACCAATCTTGTGCATCCAATAACTACGTTAGTGTGGTTGGATTAACATTTAGGTCATTTTCGTCCTATCTAGGCTTATACTAATACATTTAACGTTTTTAACCAATCTTGTGCAATCAATAAGTGCAATTGTGTCATTAAATTAACATTTAGGTCATTTTATTCATCCTTCGGCTTATTCTAATCCATTTAGGGTTTTTAACATATCTTGTGCATCCAATAAGTGCGTTTGTGTCATTGGATTATTATTTAGGTCATTTGCGTCCTCCATAGGCTTATTCTAATTCATTTAGGGTTTTTAACCAATATTGTGCATCCGATAAGTACGTTTGTATCATTGGATTAACATTTAGGTCATTTTCGTCCTCCCTAGGCTTATTCTAATCCATTTAGGGTTTTTAACCAATATTGTGCATGCAATAAGTGCGTTTGTATCATTGGATTAACATTTAGCTCATTTTTGTCCTCCCTACGCTTATTCTAATCCATTTAGGGTTTTTAAAACATTCTTGTTCATCGAATAAGTGCATTTGTGTCCTTTGATTAACAATTAGGTCATTTTCTTCCTTTTTTGGGCTTATTCTAATCCATTTCGGGTTTTTAACCAATCTTGTGCATCCAATAAGTGCGTTTATGTCATTGGATTAACATTTAGGTTATTTTCGTCCTCCGTAGGCTTCTTCTATTCCATTTAGGGTTTTTAACCAATCTTGTGCATCCAATAAGTGCGTTTGTATCATTGGATTAACATTTTGGTCATTTTCGTTCTCCCTAGACTTATTCTAATCCAATTAGGTTTTTTTTACCAATCTTGTGTATCCAATAAGTGCGTTTGTTTCAATGGATTAACATTTTGGTCATTTTCGTCATCGTTCGGCTTATTCTAATCCATTTACGGTTTTTAACCAATCTTGTGTATCCAATAAGTGCGTTTGTGTCATTGGATTAACATTTAGGTTATTTTCGTCCTCCTTAGGCTTATTCTAATCCATTAAGGTTTTTAACCAATCTTGTGCATCCAATAAGTGCGTTTGTTTCATTAGATTAACATTTTGGTCATTTTGGTCCTATGTAGGCTAAATCTAATTCATTAAGTTTTTTTAACCAATCTTGTGCATCCAATAAGTGCGTTTGTGTCGTTGGATTAACATTTAGGTCATTTTCGTCCTCCGTAGGCTTCTTCTATTCCATTTAGGGTTTTTAACCAATCTTGTGCATCCAATAAGTGCGTTTGTATCATTGGATTAACATTTTGGTCATTTTCGTCCTCCCTAGACTTATTCTAATCCAATTAGATTTTTTTACCAATCTTGTGCATCCAATAAGTGCGTTTGTTTCAATGGATTAACATTTTGGTCATTTTCGTCATCGTTCGGCTTATTCCAATCCATTTAGTGTTTTTAACCAATCTTGTGCATCCAATAAGTGCGTTTGTATCATTGGATTAAAATTTTATTCATTTTCGTCCTCCCTAGACTTATTCTAATCCAATTAGGTTTTTTTACCAATCTTGTGCATCCAATAAGTGCGTTTGTTTCAATGGATTAACATTTTGGTCATTTTCGTTATCGTTCGGCTTATTCTAATCAATCTAGGTTTTTAACCAATCTTTTTCATCCAATAAGTGCGTTTGTGTCATTTGATTAACATTTACGTGATTTTCGTCCTCTATAGACTTTTTCTATTCCATTTAGGGTTATTAACCAATCTTGTGCATTCAATAAGTATGTTTGTTTCAGTGGAGTAACATTTTGGTCATTTTCGTCACCGTTCGGCTTATTCTAATCCATCTAGGTTTTTAACCAATCTTCTTCATCCAATAAGTTCGTTCGTGTCGTTAAATTAACATTCAAGTCATTTTCTTCATCCTTCAGCTTAATCGAATCCATTTAAGGTTTTTAACCAATCTTGTGCATCCAATAACTGCGTTAGTGTGGTTGGATTAACATTTAGGTCATTTTCGTCCTATCTAGGCTTATACTAATACATTTAACGTTTTTAACCAATCTTGTGCAATCAATAAGTGCAATTGTGTCATTAAATTAACATTTAGGTCATTTTATTCATCCTTCGGCTTATTCTAATCCATTTAAGGTTTTCAACATATCTTGTGCATCCAATAAGTGCGTTTGTGTCATTGGATTATTATTTAGGTCATTTGCGTCCTCCATAGGCTTATTCTAATTTATTTAGGGTTTTTAACCAATATTGTGCATCCGATAAGTACGTTTGTATCATTGGATTAACATTTAGGTCATTTTCGTCCTCCCTAGGCTTATTCTAATCCATTTAGGGTTTTTAACCAATATTGTGCATGCAATAAGTGCGTTTGTATCTTTGGATTAACATTTAGCTCATTTTTGTCCTCCCTACGCTTATTCTAATCCATTTAGGGTTTTTAAACAATCTTGTTCATCGAATAAGTGCATTTGTGTCCTTTGATTAACATTTAGGTCATTATCTTCCTTTTTTTGGCTTATTCTAATCCATTTAGGGTTTTTAACCAATCTTGTGCATCCAATAAGTGCGTTTGTGTCATTGGATTAATATTTAGGTTATTTTCGTCTTCCGTAGGCTTCTTCTATTCCATTTAGGGTTTTTAACCAATCTTGTGCATCCAATAAGTGTGTTTGTTTCAGTCGATTAACGTTTTGGTCATTTTCGTCATCGTTCGGCTTTTTCTAATACATCTAGGTTTTTAACCAATCTTCTTCATCCAATAAGTTTGTTCATGTCGTTAAATTAACATTCAAGTCATTTTCTTCATCCTTCAGCTTATTCGAATCCATTTAGGGTTTTTAACCAATCTTGTGCATCCAATAATTGCGTTAGCGTCGTTGGATTAACATTTAGGTCATTTTCGTCCTCTCTAAGCTTATACTAATACATTTAGCATTTTTAACCAACATTATTCATCCGATAAGTGCGTTTGTATCATTGGATTAACATTTAGGTCATTTTCGTCCTACCTAGGCTTATTCTAATCCATTTATGGTTTTTAACCAATCTTGTGCATCTAATAACTGCGTTTAATTCATAGGATTAACATTTAGGTCATTTTTGTCTTCCTTAGGCTTATTGTAATACATTTTAATTGTTTAACCAATCTTGTGTATCCAATAAGTACGTTCGTGTCGTTAATTTAACATTTAGGTCATTTTATTCATCCTTCGGCTTATTCTAATCCATTTAGGATTTTTAACCAATCTTGTGCATCCAATAAGTACATTCGTGTCGTTAAATTAACATTTTGTTCATTTTATTCATCCTTCGGCTTATTCTAATCCATTTAGGGGTTTTAACCAATCTTGTGCATCCAATAAGTGCGTTCATGTCGTTTAATTAACATTTAGGTCATTTTCTTCATCCTTTGGCTTATTCTAATCCATTTAGGGTTTTTAACCAATCTTGTGCATCCAATAAGTGCTTTTGTGTCATTAGATTAAAATTTTGGTCATTTTCGTCCTCCCTAGGTTTATTCTAATACATTTAGCGATTTTAACCAATATTGTGCATCCAATAAGTGTGATCGTGTCGTTAAATTAAGATTTAGGTCTTTTTCTTCATCCTTCGCATGATTCTAATCCATTTAGGGTTTTAAACCAATCTTGTGCATCCAATAAGTTTGTTAGTGTCATTAGATTAACATTTAGGTCATTTTCATCCTTGCTAGGCTAAATCTAATTCATTTAGGGTTTTTAACCAAATATTGTGCATCCAATAAGTGATTTGTATCATTGGATTAACATTTAGGTCATTTTAGTCCTCCCTAGGCTTATTCTAATCCATTTAGGGTTTTTAACCAATCTTGTGCATCCAATAAGTGCGTTTGTGTCATTGGATTAACATTTAGGTCATTTTCGTCCTCCCTAAGCTTATTCTAATACATTTAGCAATTTTAACATATCTTGTGCATCCAATAAGTGCGTCCATGTCGTTAAATTAACATTTAGGTCATTTTCTTCATCATTTGGCTTATTCTAATCCATTTAGGATTTTTAACCAATCTGGTGCATCCAATAGGTGCATTTGTGTCATTGGAATAACATTTAGGTCATTTTCGTCCTCGCTAAGCTTATTCTAATTCATTTAGGGCTTTTAAGGAATATTGTGCATCCAATAAGTGCCTTTGTATCATTGGATTATTATTTAGGTCACTTCTGTCCTCCCTATGCTTATTCTAATCCATATAGGGTTTTTAACCAATCTTGTGCATCCAATAAGTGCGTTATTGTCATTTGATTAACAATTAGGTTATTTTCGTCCTTCCTAAGCTTATTCTGATACATTTACCACTTTTAACCAATCTTGTGCGTCCAATAATTGTGAATGTGTCGTTAAATTAACATTTTGGTCATTTTATTAATCCTATGGGTTATTCTAATCCATTTATGGTTTTTAACCAATCTTCTGCATCCAATAAGTTCGTTTGTTTCAGTGGATTAACATTTTGGTCATTTTCATGATCGTTCGGCTTATTGTAATCCATTTAGGGTTTTTAACCAATCTTGGGCATCCAATAAGTGTGTTTGTTTCATTAGATTTAAATTTTGGTCATTTTCGTCCTCCCTAGGCTTATTCTAATCCATTAGGGTTTTTAACCAATCTTCTGCATCCAATAAGTGTGTTTGTTTCATTGCGTTAACATTTAGGTCATTTTAGTCCTCCCTAGGCATATTCTAATACATTTAGCGTTTTAACCAATCTTGTGCATCCAATAAGTGCGAATGTGTCGTTAAATTAACATTTAGGTCATTTTCTTAATCCTTCGGCTTATTCTAATCCATTTAGGGTTTTAAACCAATCTTGTGCATCCAATAAGTGCATTTGTGTCCATAGATTAACATTTTGGTCATTTTCGTCCTCCATAGGCTTAATCTAATTCATTTAGGGTTTTTAACCAATCTTGTGCATCTAGTAAGTGCAGTTGGTTTCAGTGGATTAACATTTTGGTCATTTTTGTAATTATTCGGCTTATTCTAATCCATCTAGGTTTTTAACCAATCTTGTTCATCCAATAAGTGCGTTTGGGTCATTTGATTAACATTTAGGTCATTTTTGTCGTCCCTAGGCTTATTCTAATACATTTAGCGTTTTTAACCAATCTTGTGAATGCTATTAGTGCGTTCGTCGTTAAATTAACATTTAGGTCATTTTCTTAATCCTCCGGCTTATTCTAATCCATTTAGGGTTCTTAACCAATCTTCTAGATCCAATAAGTGTGTTTGTGTCATTGGATTAATATTTAGGTCATTTTCGTCCTCCTTAGGCTTATTCTAATACATTTAGCGTTTTAACAAATCTTGTGCATCCAATAAGTGCGTTTGTGTCGTTAAATTAACATTTAGGTCATTTTATTCATCCTTCGGCTTATTCTAATCCATTTAGGGTTTTTAACCAATCTTGTGCATCCAATAAGTGCGTTTGTGTCATTGGATTAACATTTAGGTCATTTTCATCCACTCTAGGCTTATACTAATACATTTAGCGTTTTTAACAAATCTTGTGCATCCAATAAATGCGTTTGTGCCATTGGATTGATATTTATGTCATTTTCGTCCTCCCTAGGCTTATTCTAATTCATTTAGGGTTTTTAACCAATATTGTGCATCCAACAAGTACGTTTGTATCATTGAATTAACATTTAGGTCATTTTTGTCCTCCCTAGGCTTATTCTAATCCATTTAGGTTTTTTACCAATCTTGTGCATCCAATAAGTGGGTTTGTTTCAATGGATTAACATTTTGGTCATTTTACTCCTCGTTCGGCTTATTCTAATCCATTTAGGGTTTTTAACCAATATTGTGCATCCAATAAGTGCGTTTGTATCATTTGATTAACATTTAGGTCATTTTATTCATCATTCGGCTTATTCTAATCCATTAAGGGTTTTTAACCAATCTTGTGTATCCAATGCGTTTGTGTCATTGGATTATTATTTAGGTCATTTTCGACCTACATAGGCTTATTCTAATATTTAGGGTTTTTAACCAATATTGTGCATCCTATCAGTGCGTTTGTATCATTGGTTTAACATTTAGGTCATTTTCGTCCTCCCTATGCATATTTTAATTCATTTAGGGTTTTTAACCAATATTGTGCTTCCAATAAGTGCGTTTGTATCAATGGATTAACATTTAGGTCATTTTCTTCCTCCATGGGTTTATACAAATCCATTTAGGGTTTTTAACCAGTCTTGTGCGTCCAAAAACTGCGCTTGTTTCAATGGATTAACTTTTTGGTCATTTTCGTCATCGTTGGGCATATTCTAATCCATTTTAGGTTTTTAACCAAGTCTTTTGCATCCAATAAGTGCGTTTGTGTCATTGCATTAACATTTAGGTTATTTTCGTCCTCCCTAGGCTTATTCTAATCCATTAAGGTTTTTAACCAATCTTGTGCATCCAATAAGTGCATTTGTTTCAGTGGATTAACATTTAGGTCATTTTCGTCCTCTCTAGGCTTATACTAATACATTTAGCGTTTTTAACCAATCTTGTGCAATCAATAAGTGCGATCGTGTCGTTAAATTAACATTTAGGTCATTTTATTCATCATTCGGCTTATTCTAATCCATTTAGGGTTTTTAACCAAACTTGTGCATCCAATAACTGCGTTTGTGTCATTGGATTATTATTTAGGTCATTTTCGTCCTCCCTAGACTTATTCTAATTCATTTAGGGTTTTTAACCAATATTGTCTATGCGATAAGTGCGTTTGTATCATTGGATTAACATTTAGGTCATTTTCGTCCTCCCTAGACTTATTCTAATCCATTTAGGTTTTTTTACCAATCTTGTGCATCCAATAAATGCGTTTGTTTCAATGGATTAACATTTTGGTCATTTTCGTTATCGTTCGGCTTATTCTAATCCATCAAGGTTTTTAACCAATCTTTTTCATCCAATAAGTGTGTTTGTGTCATTTGATTATCATTTACGTGATTTTCGTCCTCTATAGACTTTTTCTATTCCATTTAGGGTTTTTAACCAATCTTGTGCATCCATTAAGTGTGTTTGTTTCAGTGGACTAACATTTTGGTCATTTTCGTCACCGTTCGGCTTATTCTAATCCATCTAGGTTTTTAACCAATCTTCTTCATCCAATAAGTTCGTTCGTGTCGTTAAATTAACATTCAAGTCATTTTCTTCATCCTTCAGCTTATTCGAATCCATTTAGGGTTTTTAACCAATCTTGTGCATCCAATAACTGCGTTAGTGTGGTTGGATTAACATTTAGGTCATTTTCGTCCTATCTAGGCTTATACTAATACATTTAACGTTTTTAACCAATCTTGTGCAATCAATAAGTGCAATCGTGTCATTAAATTAACATTTAGATCATTTTATTCATCCTTCGGCTTATTCTAATCCATTTAGGGTTTTTAACATAAATTGTGCATCCAATAAGTGCATTTGTGTCATTGGATAATTATTTAGGTCATTTGCGTTCTCCATAGGCTTATTCTAATTCATTTAGGGTTTTTAACCAATATTGTGCATCCGATAAGTGCGTTTGTATCATTGGATTAACATTTAGGTCATTTTCGTCCTCCCTAGGCTTATTCTAATCCATTTAGGGTTTTTAACCAATATTGTGCATGCAATAAGTGCGTTTGTATCATTGGATTAACATTTAGCTCATTTTTGTCCTCCTTACGCTTATTCTAATCCATTTAGGGTTTTTAAAACATTCTTGTTCATCGAATAAGTGCATATGTGTCCTTTGATTAACATTTAGGTCATTTTCTTCCTTTTTTTGGCTTATTCTAATCCATTTAGGGTTTTTAACCAATCTTGTGCATCCAATAAGTGCGTTTGTGTCATTGGATTAACATTTAGGTTATTTTCGTCTTCCCTAGGCTTATTCTAATCCATTAAGGTTTTTAACCAATCTTGTGCATCCAATAAGTGCGTTTGTTTCATTAGATTAACATTTTGGTCATTTTGGTCCTATGTAGGCTAAATCTAATTCATTTAGTTTTTTTAACCAATCTTGTGCATCCAATAAGTGCCTTTGTGTCGTTGGATTAACATTTAGGTCATTTTCGTCCTAGCTAAGCTTATTCTAATTCATTTAGGGTTTTTAACCAATATTGTGCATGCCATAAGTGCGTTTGTATCATTAGATGAACATTTAGGTCATTTTTGTCCTCCCTACGCTTATTCTAATCCATTTAGGATTTTTAAACAATCTTGTTCATCGAATGAGTGCATTTGTGTCCTTTGATTAACATTTAGGTCATTTTCTTCCTTTTTTTGGCTTATTCTAATCCATTTAGGGTTTTTAACCAATCTTGTGCATCCAATAAGTGCGTTTGTGTCATTGGATTAACATTTAGGTTATTTTCGTCCACCGTAGGCTTCTTCTATTCCATTTAGGGTTTTTAACAAATCTTGTGCATCCAATAAGTGCGTTTGTATCATTGGATTAACATTTTGGTCATTTTCGTCCTCCCTAGACTTATTCTAATCCAATTAGGTTTTTTACCAATCTTGTGCATCCAATAAGTGCGTTTGTTTCAATGGATTAACATTTTGGTCATTTTCGTTATCGTTCGGCTTATTCTAATCCATCTAGGTTTTTAACCAATCTTTTTCATCCAATAAGTGCGTTTTTGTCATTTGATTAACATTTACGTGATTTTCGTCCTCTATAGACTTTTTCTATTCCATTTAGGGTTTTTAACCAATCTTGTGCATCCAATAAGTGTGTTTGTTTCAGTGGATTAACATTTTGGTCATTTTCGTCACCGTTCGGCTTATTCTAATCCATCTAGGTATTTAACCAATCTTCTTCATCCAATAAGTTCGTTCGTGTCGTTAAATTAATATTCAAGTCATTTTCTTCATCCATCAGCTTATTCGAATCCATTTAGGGTTTTTAACCAATCTTGTGCATCCAATAACTGCGTTAGTGTGGTTGGATTAACATTCAGGTCATTTTCGTCCTATTTAGGCTTATACTAATACATTTAACGTTTTTAACCAATCTTGTGCAATCAATAAGTGCAATCGTGTCATTAAATTAACATTTAGGTCATTTTATTCATCCTTCGGCTTATTCTAATCCATTTAGGGTTTATAACATATCTTGTGCATCCAATAAGTGCGTTTGTGTCATTGGATTATTATTTAGTTCATTTGCGTCCTCCATAGGCTTATTCTAATTCATTTAGGGTTTTTAACCAATATTGTGCATCCGATAAGTGCGTTTGTATCATTGGATTAACATTTAGGTCATTTTCTTCCTCCCTAGGCTTATTCTAATCCATTTAGGGTTTTTAACCAATATTGTGCATGCAATAAGTGCGTTTGTATCATTGGATTAACATTTAGCTCATTTTTGTCCTCCCTACGCTTATTCTAATCCATTTAGGGTTTTTAAAACATTCTTGTTCATCGAATAAGTGCATTTGTGTCTTTTGATTAACATTTAGGTCATTTTCTTCCTTTTTTTGGCTTATTCTAATCCATTTAGGGTTTTTAACCAATCTTGTGCATCCAATAAGTGCGTTTGTGTCATTGGATTAACATTTAGGTTATTTTCGTCCTCCCTAGGCTTATTCTAATCCATTAAGGTTTTTAACCAATCTTATGCATCCAATAAGTGCGTTTGTTTCATTAGATTAACATTTTGGTCATTTTGGTCCTATGTAGGCTAAATCTAGTTTATTTAGTTTTTTTAACCAATCTTGTGCATCCAATAAGTGCGTTTGTGTCGTTGGATTAACATTTAGGTCATTTTCGTCCTCGCTAGGCTTATTCTAATTCATTAAGGGTTTTTAACCAATATTGTGCATGCCGTAAGTGCGTTTGTATCATTATATGAACATTTAGGTCATTTTTGTCCTCCCTACGCTTATTCTAATCCATTTAGGGTTTTTAAACAATCTTGTTCATCGAATAAGGGCATTTGTGTCCTTTCATTAACATTTAGGTCATTTTCTTCCTTTTTTTGGCTTATTCTAATCCATTTAGGGTTTTTAACCAATCTTGTGCATCCAATAAGTGCGTTTGTGTCATTGGATTAACATTTAGGTTATTTTCGTCCTCCGTAGGCTTCTTCTATTCCATTTAGGGTTTTTAACCAATCTTGTGCATCCAATAAGTGCGTTTGTATCATTGGATTAACATTTTGGTCATTTTCGTCCTCCCTAGACTTATTCTAATCCAATTATGTTTTTTTTACCAATCTTGTGCATCCAATAAGTGCGTTTGTTTCAATGGATTAACATTGTGGTCATTTTCGTCATCGTTCGGCATATTCTAATCAATCTAGATTTTTAACCAATCTTGTTCATCCAATAAGTGCGTTTGTGTCATTTGATAAACATTTAGGTCATTTTCGTCTTCTGTAGGCTTCTTCTTACCCATTTAGGGTTTTTAACCAGTCTTGTGCATCCAATAAGTGTGTTTGTTTCAGGGGATTAACATTTTGGTCATTTTCGTCACCGTTCGGCTTTTTCTAATACATCTAGGTTTTTAACCAATCTTCTTCATCCAATAAGTTCGTTCGTGTCGTTAAATTAGCATTAAAGTCATTTTCTTCATCCTTCATCTAATTCGAATCCATTTAGGTTTTTTAACCAATCTTGTGCATCCAATAACTGCGTTAGCGTCGTTGGATTAACATTTAGGTCATTCTCGTCCTCTCTAAGCTTATACTAATACATGTAGCGTTTTTAACCAACATTGTGCATCCGATAAGTGCGTTTCTATCATTGGATTAACATTTAGGTCATTTTCGTCCTCCTTCGGCTTATTCTAATCCATTTAGGGTTTATAACATATCTTGTGCATCCAATAAGTGCATTTGTGTCATTGGATTATTATTTAGTTCATTTCCGTCCTCCATAGGCTTATTCTAATTCATTTAGGGTTTTTAACCAATATTGTGCATCCGATAAGTGCGTTTGTATCATTGGATTAACATTTAGGTCATTTTCGTCCTCCCTAGGCTTATTCTAATCCATTTAGGGTTTTTAACCAATATTGTGCATGCAATAAGTGCGTTTGTATCATTTTATTAACATTTAGCTCATTTTTGTCCTCCCTACGCTTATTCTAATCCATTTAGGGTTTTTAAAAGATTCTTGTTCATCGAATAAGTGCATTTGTGTCTTTTGATTAACATTTAGGTCATTTTCTTCCTTTTTTTGGCTTATTCTAATCAATTTAGGGTTTTTAACCAATCTTGTGCATCCAATAAGTGCATTTGTGTCATTGGATTAACATTTAGGTTATTTTCGTCCTCCCTAGGCTTATTCTAATCCATTAAGGTTTTTAACCAATCTTATGCATCCAATAAGTGCGTTTGTTTCATTAGATTAACATTTTGGTCATTTTGGTCCTATGTAGGCTAAATCTAATTCATTTAGTTTTTTTAACCAATCTTGTGCATCCAATAAGTGCGTTTGTGTCATTGGATTATCATTAAGGTCATTTTCATCCTCGCTAGGCTTATTCTAATGCATTTAGTGTTTTTAACCATTCTTGTGCATCCAATAAGTGCGTTTGTGTTATTAGATTAACATTTTGGTCATTTTCTTCCTCCATAGGCTTAATCTAATTCATTTAGGGTTTTTAAACAATCTTGTTCATCAAATAAGTGCATTTGTGTCCATGGATTAACGTTTACGTCATTTTCTTCCTTTTTTTTTGCTTATTCTAATCCATTTAGGGTTTTTAACCATCCAATAAGTGCGTTTGTGTCATTGGATTAACTTTGAGGTTATTTTCGTCCTCCCTTGGCTTATTCTAATCCATTAAGGTTTTTAACCAATCTTGTGCATCCAATAAGTGCGTTTGTTTTAGTGGATTATTATTTAGCTCATTTTTGTCCTCCCTAGGCTTAATCTAATCCATTTAGTGTTTTTAACCAATCTTGTTCATCAAATAAGTGCGTCTGTGTCATTGAATTATCATTTAGGTCATTTTTTTTCTCCCTAAGCTTATTCTAATCCATTTAGGGTTCTTAACAAATTTTGTGCATCCAATAAGTGCATTTGTTTCAGTGGAATAACATTTTGGTCATTTTCGTCCCTCCTAGGCTTATTCTAAATCATTTAACGTTTTTAATCAATCTTGTGCATCCAGTAATTGTGTTCGTGTTGTTAAATTACAATTTAGAACATTTTCTTCATACTTTGGCTTATTCTAATCCATTTAGGGATTTTATCCAATCTTGTGTCATTGGATTAACATTTAGGTCATTTTAGTCCTCCCTAGGCTTATTCTAATCCATTTAGGGTTTTTAACCAATCTGGTGCATCCAATAAGTGTGTTTGTTTCAATGGAGTAACATTTTGGTCATTTTCGTCATCGTTCGGCTTATTCTAATCCATCAAGGTTTTTAACCAATCTTGTTCACCCAATAAGTGCGTTTGTGTCATTTGATTAACATTTAGGTCATTTTAGTCCTCCGTAGGCTTATTCTAATCCATTTAGGGTTTTTAACCAATCTTGTGCATCCAAGAAGTGTGTTTGTTTCAGTGGATTAACATTTTGGTCATTTTCGTCAACGTTCGGCTTATTCTAATCCATTTAAGGTTTTTAACCAATCTTGTGCATCCAATAAGTGCGTTTGTGTCACTAGATTAACATTTTGGTCATTTTCGTCCTCCCTAGGCTTAATCTAATTCATTTAGGGTTTTTAACCAATCTTGTGCATTTAATAAGTGCGTTTGTCTCATTAGATTAACATTTAGGTCATTTTCTTTCTCGCTAGGCTTATTCAAATCCTTTTAGGGTTTTTAACCAATCTTGTGCATCCAATAAATGCGTTTGTGTCTTTTGATTAACATTTAGGTCTTTTTCGTCCACCCTAGGCTTATTCTAATCCATTTAGGATTTTTAACCAATATTGTGCATCTAATAAGTGTGTTTGTGTCATTGGATTAACATTTAGGTCAATTTTGTCCTCGCTAGGCTTATTCTAATTCATTTAGGGATTTTAACCAACATTGTGCATCCAATAAGTGCGATCGTATCAATGGATTAATATTTAGGTCATTTTCGACCTCCCTAGGCTTATTCTAATTCATTTAGGGTTTTTAACCAATATTGTGCATCTAATAAGTGCGTTTGTGTCATTAAATTAACATTAAGGTCATTTTTGTCCTCCCTAGGCTTATCTAATCCATTTAGGGTTTTTAACCAATCTTATTCATCAAATAAGTGCGTTTGTGTCATTGAATTATCATTTAGGTTATTTTCGTTCTCCCTAGGCTTATTCTAATCCATTTAGGGTTTTTAACCAATCTTGTGAATTCAATAAGTGCGTTTGTTTCAGTGGATTAACATTTTGGTCACTTTCGTCCCTCGTAGGATTATTCTAATAGATTTAACGTTTTTAATCAATCTTGTGCATCCAATAACTGCGTTCGTGTTGTTAAATTAACAGTTAGGTCATTTTCTTCATCCTTCAGCTTATTCTAATCCATTTAGGGTTTTTAACCAATCTTCTGCATCCAATAAGTGCGTCTTTGTCATTGGATTAACATTTAGGTCATTTCCGTCCTCCCTAGGCTTATTCTAATCCATCTAGGGTTTTTAACCAATCTTGTGCATCCAATAAGTCCGTTTGTTTCAATGGATTAACATTTTGGTCATTTTCATCATTATTCGACTTATTCTAATCCATCTAGGTTTTTAACGAATCTTGTTCATCCAATAAGTGCGTTTGTGTCATTTGATTAACATTTAGGTCATTTTAGTCCTCCGTAGGCTTATTCTAATCCATTTAGGGTTTTTAACCAATCTTGTGCCTCCAAAAAGTGTGTTTGTTTCAATGGATTAACATTTTGGTCATTTTCGTCAACGTTTGACTTATTCTAATCAATTTAAGGTTTTTAACCAATCTTGTGCATCCAATAAGTGCATTTGTGTCATTAGATTAACATTTTGGTCATTTTCGTCCTCCGTAGGCTTAATCTAATACATTTAGGGTTTTTAACACATCTTGTGCAACCAATAAGTGTGTTTGTGTCATTGGATTATCATTAAGGTCATTTTCATCCTCCAAAGGCTTATTCTAATGCATTAAGTGTTTTTAACCAATCTCTTGCATCTAATAAGTGCGTTTGTGTCATTAGATTAACATTTTGGTCATTTTCGTCCTCCCTAGGCTTAATCTAATTCATTTAGGGTTTTTAACCAATCTTGTGCATCCAATAAGTGCGTTTGTGTCATTTGATTAACATTTAGGATATTTTCGTCCTCCCTAGGCTTATTCTAATCGATTTAGGATTTTTAAACAATATTGTGCATCCAATAAGTGCGTTTGTGTTATTGGATTAACATTTAGGTCAATTTTGTCCTCGCTAAAATTATTCTAATTCATATAGGGTTTTTGACCAACATTAAGCATCCAATAAGTGGGTTCGTATCAATGGATTAACATTTAGGTCATTTTCGTCCTCCCTAGGCTTATTCTAATTCATTTAGGGTTTTTAAACAATATTGTGCATCTAATAAGTGCGTTTGTATCATTGGATTAACATTTAGGTCATTTTTGTCCTCCCTAGGCTTATTCTTATCCATTTAGGGTTTTTAACCAATCTTGTTCATCAAATAAGTGCGTTTGTGTCATTGAATGATCATTTAGGTTATTATCTTTCTCCCTAGTCCTATTCTAATACATTTAGGGTTTTTAACCAATCTTGTGAATCCAATAAGTGCGTTTGTTTCAGTGGATTAACATTTTGGTCATTTTCGTCCCTCCAAGGCTTATTCTAATACATTTAAACGTTTTTAATCAATCTTGCGCATCCAATAATTGCGTTTTTAACCAATCTTGTGCTTCAATAAGTACGTTTGTGTTTTTAGATTAAAATTTTGGTCATTTTCTTCCTCCCTAGGTTTAATCTAATTCAATTATGGTTTTTATCCAATTTTGTGCATCCAATAAGTGCGTTTGTGTCAATTGATTAACATTTTAGTCATTTTCGTCCTCCGTAGGCTTAATCTAATTCATTTAGGGTTTTTAGCCAATCTTGTGCATCCAATAAGTGCGTTTGTGTAATTGGATTTATATTTAGGTCATTTACGTCCTTGCTTGGCTTATTCTAATTCATTTTGGATTTTTAACCAATATTGTGCATCCAATAAGTGCGTTTGTGTCATTAGATTAACATTTTGATCACTTTAGTCCTCCCTAGACTTAATCTAATTCATTTAGGGTTTTTAACCAATCTTGTGCATCTAATAAGTGCGTTTGTCTCATTGGATTAACATTTCGGTCAATTTCTTTCTCCTTAGGCTTATTCTAATCCATTTAGGGTTTTTAACCAATCTTGTGCATCCAATAAGTGCGTTTGTTTCATTGGATTAACATTTAGGTTATTTTAGTCTTCCCTAAGGTTATTCTAATCCATCTAGGGGTTTTAACCAATCTTGTTCATCCAATAAGTGCGTTTGTGTCATTTGATTAAAATTTAGGTCATTTTCGTCCTCCCTAGGCTTATTCTAATCGATTTAGGATTTTTAAACAATATTATGCGTCCAATAAGTGCGTTTGTGTCAATGGATTAACATTTAGATCAATTTTGTCCTCGCTAGGCTTATTCTAATTCATATAGGGTTTTTAACCAACATTAAGCATCCAATAAGTGCGTTAGTATCAATGGATTAACATTTAGGTCATTTTCGTCCTCCCTAGGCTTATTCTAATTCATTTAGGGTTTATAAAAAATATTGTGCATCTAATAAGTGCGTTTGTATCATTGGATTAACATTTAGGTCATTCTTGTCCTCCCTAGGCTTATTCTAATCCATTTAGGGTTTTTAACCAATCTTGTTCATCAAATAAGTGCGTTTGTGTCAATGAATGATCATTTAGGTTATTTTCTTTCTCCCTAGGCTTATTCTAATCCATTTAGGGTTTTTAACCAATCTTATTCATCCAATAAGTGCGTTTGTGTCATTTGATTAACATTTAGGTCAACTAGGCTTTTTAACCAATCTTGTGCATCCAATAAGTGCGTTTGTTTTATTGGATTAACGTTTAGGTCATTTTTGTTCTCCCTAAGCTTATTCTAATCCATCTAGGGATTTTAACCAATCTTGTTAATCTAATAAGTGCGTTTGTGTCATGGAATTAACATTTAGGTCATTTTCGTCCTCCCTAGGCTTATTATAATCCATTTAGAGTTCTTGACCAATCTTATGCATCCAATAAGTGCGTTTGTGTCTTTGGATTAATATTTACGTAATTTTCGTCCTCCCTAGGTTATTCTAATCCATTTAGGGGTTTTAACCAATCTTGTGCATCCAATAAGGGCGTTGGTGTCATTGTATAAACATTTAGGTCACTTTCGTCCTCCCTATGCTTATTCTAACCCATCTAGGGTTTTTAACCAATCTTGTTTATCCATCTAGGGTTTTTAACAAATCTTGTCCCTCAAATAAACGCGTTTTTTTCAGTGGATTAACATTTTCGTGATTTTCGTTTTCGTTCGGATTATTCAAATTCATTTAGGGTTTTTAACCAACCTTTTGCATCCAATAAGTGCATTTGCCTCGTTGGATTAACATTTTGGTAATTTTAGTCCACCCTAGGCTTATTCTAATCCATTTAGGGTTTTTCTCCAATCTTGGGCATCCAATAAGTGTGTTTGTTTTATTGAATTAACATTTTTGTCATTTTCGTCCTCCCTAGCCTTATTTTAATCCATTTAGGGATTTTAACCAATCTTATGCATCCAATAAGTGCGTTTCTGTCATTGGATTAATACTTTTGTAATTTTCGCCCTTTCAAGGCTTATTCTAATCCATTTAGGGGTTTTTTCCAATCTTGTGCATCCAATAAGGGCGTTGGTGTCATTGGATTAACATTTAGGTCATTTTCGTCCTCCCTAAGCTTATTCCAATCCATCGAGGTTTTTTAACCAATCTTGTTAATCTAATAAGTGCGTTTATGTCATGGGATTAACATTTAGGTCATTTTCCTCCTCCCTAGGCTTAATTTAATCCATTTAGAGTTTCAGACCAATCATATGCATAAAATAAGTGCGTTTGTGTCATTGGATTAATATTTAGGTAATTTTCCCTATCCCGAGGCTTATTGTAATCCATTTAGGGGTTTTAACCAATCTTGTGCATCCAATAAGGGCATTTGTGTCATTGGATTAACATTTAGGTCATTTTCGAACTCCCTAGGCTTATTCTAATCCATCTAGGCTTTTTAACCAATTTGTGCATCCAATAAGTGCGTTTGTTTTATTGGATTAACTTTTAGGTCATTTTTGTTCTCCCTAAGCTTATTCTAATCCTTCTAGGGATTTTAACCAATCTTGTTAATCTAATAAGTGCGTTTGTGTCATGGAATTAACATTTAGGTCATTTTCGTCCTCCCTAGGCTTATTCTAACCCATTTAGGGTTTTTAACCAATCTTGTTTATCCATCTAGGTTTTTTAACAAATCTTGGGCCTCCAATATAGTGTTTGTTTCAGTGGATTAACATTTTCGTGATTTTCGTTTTCGTTCGGATTATTCTAATTTATTAAGGGTTTTTAACCTACCTTTTGCATCCAATAAGTGCATTTGCGTCGTTGGATTAACATTTTGGTAATTTTAGTCCACCCTAGGCTTATTCTAATCCATTTAGGTTTTTCACCAATCTTGTGCATCCAATAAGTGTGATTGTTTTATTGAATTAACATTTTTGTCATTTTCGTCCTCCCTAGCTTTATTTTAATCCATTTAGGGATTTTAACCAATCTTATGCATCCAATAAGTGCATTTCTTTCATTGGATTAATATTTTTGTAATTTTCGCCCTTCCGAGGCTTATTCAAATCCATTTAGGGGTTTTTCCAATCTTGTGCATCCAATAAGGGCGTTGGTGTCATTGGATTAACATTTAGGTTATTTTCGTCCTCCCTAAGCTAATTCTAATCCATCTAGGTTTTTTAACCAATCTTGTTAATCTAATAAGTGTAATTTTTTCATTGGATTAACATTTTGGTCATTTTTGTCATCGTTTGGCCTATTTTAATCCATTTAGGGTTTTTAGTGGATTAACATTTTCGTAAATTTTGTCATCGTTCGGATTATTGTAATTCATTTAGGTTTTTTAACTAATCTTGTGCATCCAATAAGTGCATTTGTGTCATTGGATTAACATTTAGGTAATTTTCGTCTTCCATAGGCTTATTCCAATCCATTTAGGGTTTTTAACTAATCTTGTGCATCTAATAAGTACGTTTGTGTCATTAAATTAACATTTAGGTGATTTTGGTCCTCCCTAGGCTTTTTCTAATCCATATAGGGTTTTAAATCAATCTTGTGCATCCAATAAGTGTGTTTGTGTCAAGAGATAAAAATTTAGGTAATGTTCGCCCTCCCGAAACTTATTCTAATCCATTTAGGGGTTTTAACCAATCTTGTGCATCCAATAAGGGCGTTTCTGTCATTGGATTAACATTTAGGTCATTTTCGTCCTCCTTAGGCTTATTCTAATCCATCTAGGGTTTTTAACCAATCTTGTGCATCCAATAAGTGCGTTTGTTTTATTGGATTATCTTTTAGGTCATTTTCGTCCTCCCTAAGCTTATTCTAGTCCATCTAGGGTTTTTAACCAATCTTGTTAATCTGATAAGTGCGTTTATGTAATGGGATTAACATGTAGGTCATTTTCCTCCTCCCTAGGCTTATTCTAATCCATTTAGAGTTTCTGACCAATCATATGAATCAAATAAGTGCGTTTGTGTCATTAGATTAACGTTTAGGTCATTTTCGTTCTCCCTAAGCTTATTCTAATCCATCTAGGGATTTTAACCAATCTTGTTAATCTAATAAGTCCGTTTGTGTCATGGGATTAACATTTACGTCATTTTTATTCTCCCTTGACTTATTCTAATCCATTTAGAGTTTCTAACCATGCTTATACATCAAATAAGTGCGTTTGTGTCATTGGATTAACATTTAGGTAATTTTCGCCCTCTCGAGGCTTATTCTAATCCATTGAGGGATTTTAACCAATCTTTTGCATCAAATAATGGCGTTTGTGTCATTGGATTAACATTTAGGTCTTTTTCGTCCTACCTACTCTTATTCTAATCCATCTAGGGATTTTAACCAATCTTGTGCATCCAATAAGTGTGTTTGTTTTATTGGATTAACATTTAGGTCACTTTCCTTCAACCTAAGCTTATTCTAATCCATCTAGGGATTTTAACCAATCTTGTTAATCTAATAAGTGCGTTTGTGTCATGGGATTAACATTTAGGTCATTTTCGTCCTCCCTAGGCTTATTCTAATCCATTTAGAGTTTTTGACCAATCTTATGCATCCAGTAAGTGCGTTTCGGTCATTGGATTACTATTTAGGTAATTTTCGCCCTCCCGAGGCTTATTCTAATCCATTTAGGGGTTTTAACCAATCTTGTGCATCCAATAAAGGCGTTTATATCAGTGGATTAACATTTTCGTTATCGTTCAGATTATTCGAATTCATTTAGGGTTTTTAACCAACCTTTTGCATCCAATAAGTGCATTTCTGTCATTGGATTAACATTTTGGTCATTTTCGTCCAACCTAGGCTTATTCTAATCCATTTAGGATTTTTCACCAATCTTGCGCATCCAATAAGTGCGTTTGTGTCATTGGATTAACATTTAGGTAATTTTCGCCCTTCCGAGGCTTATTCTAATCCATTTAGGGATTTTAACCAATCTTGTGCATCCAATAAGGGCGTTGGTGTCATTAGATTAACATTTAGTCATTTTTGTCCTCCCTAGGTTTATTGTAATCCATCTAGGGTTTTTAACAAATCTTGTTTATCCAATAAGTGCGTTTTTATCATTGGATTAACATTTGAGTCATTTTCGTCCTCTCTAAACTTATTCTAATCCGTCTAGGGTTTTTAACAAATCTTGTGTTTCCAATAAACGCGTTTGTTTCAGAGGATTAACATTTTTGTGATTTTCGTTTTCGTTCGAATTATTCTAATTCATTTAGGGTTTTTAACCAACCTTTTGCATCCAATAAGTGCATTTGTGCGTTGGATTAACATTTTGGTCATTTTCGTCCTCCCTAGGCTTATTCTAATCCATTTTATGGTTTTTAACCAATCTTATACATCCAATAAGTGCGTTTCTTTTATTGGATTAACTTTTAGCTCATTTTCGTCCTTCCTAAGCTTACTCTCTTCCATCTAGGATTTTTAACCAATCTTGTTAATCTAATAAGTGTGTTTGTGTCTTGGGATTAACATTTACGTCATTTCCGTCCTCCCCTGACTTATTCTAATCCATTTAGAGTTTCTGACCAAGCTTATACATCAAATAAGTGCGTTTGTGTCATTGGATTCACATTTAGGTAATTTTCGCCCTCCCGAGGCTTATTCTAATCCATTTAAGGATTTTTACCAATCTTTTGCATCCAATAACGGCGTTTGCGTCATTGGATTAACATTTAAGTCATTTTCGTCCTCCCTAGGCTTATTGAAATCCATATAGGGATTTTAACCAATCTTGTGCATCCAATAAGTGTGTTTGTTTTATTGGATTAGCATTTAGGTCATTTTCGTTCTCCCTAAGCTTATTCTAATCCATCTAGGGATTTTAACCAATCTTGTTAATCTAATAAGTGCGTTTGTGTCATGGGATTAACATTTAGGTCATTTTCGTCCTCCCTAGGCTTATTCTAATCCATTTAGAGTTTTTGACCAATCTTATGCATCCAATAAGTGCGTTTCGGTCATTGGATTACTATGTAGGTAATTTTCGCCCTCCTGAGGCTTATTCTAATCCATTTAGGGGTTATAACCAATCTTGTGCATCCAATAAGGGCGTTTATATCAGTGGATTAACATTTTCGTTATCGTTCAGATTATTCGAATTCATTTAGGGTTTTTAACCAACCTTTTGCATCCAATAAGTGCATTTCTGTCATTGGATTAACATTTTGGTCTCTTTCGTCCAACCTAGGCTTATTCTAATCCATTTAGGGTTTTTCACCAATCTTGCGCATCCAATAAGTGCGTTTGTGTCATTGGATTAACATTTGGGTAATTTTCGCCCTTCCGAGGCTTATTCTAATCCATTTAGGGATTTTAACCAATCTTTAGCATCCAATAAGGGCGTTGGTGTCATTAGATTAACATTTAGTCATTTTTGTCCTCCCTAGGCTTATGGTAATCCATCTAGGGTTTTTAACAAATCTTGTTTATCCAATAAGTGCGTTTTTGTCATTGGATTAACATTTAGGTCATTTTCGTCCTCTCCAAACTTATTCTAATCCGTCTAGGGTTTTTAACAAATCTTGTGTCTCCAATAAACGCGTTTGTTTCAGAGGATTAACATTTTTGTGATTTTCGTTTTCGTTCGAATTATTCTAATTCATTTAAGGTTTTTAACCAACCTTTTGCATCCAATAAGTTCATTTGTGCGTTGGATTAACATTTTGGTCATTTTCGTCCTCCCTAGGCTTATTCTAATCTATTTTATGGTTTTTAACCAATCTTGTACGTCCAATAAGTGCGTTTCTTTTATTGGATTAACTTTTAGGTCATTTTCGTCCTTCCTAAGCTTACTCTAATCCATCTAGGGTTTTTAACCAATCTTGTTAATCTAATAAGTGTGTTTGTGTCTTGGGATTAACATTTACGTCATTTCCGTCCTCCCCTCACTTATTCTAATCCATTTAGAGTTTCTAACCAAGCTTATACATCAAATAAGTGCGTTTGTGTCATTGGATTCACATTTAGGTAATTTTCGCCCTCCCGATGCTTATTCTAATCCATTTAAAGATTTTAACCAATCTTTTGCATCCAATAACAGCGTTTGCGTCAATGGATTAACATTTAAGTCATTTTCGTCCTCCCTAGGCTTATTTAAATCCATCTAGGGATTTCAACCAATCTTGTGCATCCAATAAGTGTGTTTGTTTTATTGGATTAGCATTTAGGTCATTTTCGTTCTCCCTAAGCTTATTCTAATCCATCTAGGGATTTTAACCAATCTTGTTAATCTAATAAGTGCGTTTGTGTCATGGGATTAACATTTACGTCATTTTTATCCTCCCTTGACTTATTCTAATCCATTTAGAGTTTGTGAGATATCTTATGCATCCATTAAGTGCGTTTCAGTCATTGGATTAATATTTAGGTAATTTTCGCCCTCCCGAGGCTTATTCTAATCCATTTAGGGGTTTTAACCAATCTTGTGCATCCAATAAGGGCGTTGGTGTCATTGTATTAACATTTAGGTCATTTTCGTCCTCCCTAGGCTTATTCTAACCAATCTAGGGTTTTTAACCAATCTTGTTTATCCAATAAATTCTTTTTTGTCATTGAATTAACATTTAGGTCAATTTCGTCCTCTCTATGCTTATTCTAATCCATCTATGGTTTTTAGCAAATCTTGTACCTCCAATAAACGGGTTTGATTCAGTGGATTAACATTTTCGTTATCGTTCGGATTATTCTAATTGATTTAGGGTTTTTAACCAACCTTTTGCATCCAATAAGTGCATTTCTGTCATTGGATTAACATTTTGGTCATTTTCGTCCAGCCTAGGCTTATTCTAATCCATTTAGGGTTTTTCACCAATCTTGTGCATCCAATAAGTGCATTTGTGTCATTGGATTAAAATTTAGGTAATTTTCCACCTCCAGAGGCTTATTCTAATCCATTTAGGGGTTTTAATTAATCTTGTACATCCAATAAGGGCGTTGGTGTCATTGTATTAATATTTAGATCATTTTCATCCTCCCTAGGCTTATTCTACCCCATCTAGGGTTTTTAACCAATCTTGTTTATCCAATAATTGCTTTTTTGTCATTGGATTAACATTTAGGTCAATTTCGTCCTCTCTAAGGTTATTCTAATCCATCTAGGGTGTTTAACAAATCTTGTGTCTCCAATAAACGCGTTTGTTTAAGTGGATTAACATTTTCGTTATCGTTCGGATTATTCTAATTCATTAGGGTTTTTAACAAACCTTTTGCTTCCAATAAGTGCATTTCTATCATTTGATTAACATTTTGGTCATTTTCGTCCAACCTAGGCTTATTCTAATCCATTTAGGGTTTTTTACCAATCTTGTGCATCCAATAAGTGCGTTTGTGTCATTGGATTTACATTTAGGTAATTTTCGCCCTTCTGAGGCTTATTCTAATCGATTTAGGGATTTTAACCAATCTTTAGCAATCAATAAGGGCGTTGGTATCATTAGATTAACATTTAGTCATTTTTGTCCTCCCTAGGCTTAGTGTAATCCATCTAGGGTGTTTAGCAAATCTTGTTTATCCAATAAGTGCGTTTTTGTCATTGGATTAACATTTAGGTCATTTTCATCCTCTCTAAAATTATTCTAATCCATCTAGGGTTTTTAGTCCACCCTAGGCTTATTCTAATCCATTTAGGTTTTTCACCAATCTTGTGCATCCAATAAGTGTGATTGTTTTATTGAATTAACATTTTTGTCATTTTCGTCCTCCCTAGCTTTATTTTAATCCATTTAGGGATTTTAACCAATCTTATGCATCCAATAAGTGCGTTTCTGTCATTGGATTAATATTTTTGTAATTTTCGCCCTTCCGAGGCTTATTCTAATCCATTTAGGTGTTTTTCCAATCTTGTGCATCCAATAAGGGCGTTGGTGTCATTGGATTAACATTTAGGTTATTTTCGTCCTCCCTAAGCTAATTCTAATCCATCTAGGTTTTTTAACCAATCTTGTTAATCTAATAAGTGTAATTTTGTCATTGGATTAACATTTTGGTCATTTTTGTTATCGTTTGGCCTATTTTAATCCATTTAGGGTTTTTAACCAATCTTGTGCATCCAATAAGCGTGTTTGTTTTAGTGGATTATCATTTTCGTAAATTTTGTCATCGATCGGATTATTCTAATTCATTTAAGGTTTTTAACTAATCTTGTGCATCCAATAAGTGCATTTGTGTCATTGGATTAACATTTAGGTAATTTTCGTCTTCCATAGGCTTATTCCAATCCATTTAGGGTTTTTAACTATTCTTGTGCATCTAATAAGTACGTTTGTGTCATTAAATTAACATTTAAGTGATTTTGGTCCTCCCTAGGCTTTTTCTAATCCATATAGGGTTTTAAATCAATCTTGTGCATCTAATAAGTGCGTTTGTGTCAAGAGATAAAAATTTAGGTAATGTTCGCCCTCCCGAAACTTATTCTAAATCATTTAGGGGTTTTAACCAATCTTGTGCATCCAATAAGGGCGTTTCGGTCATTGGATAACATTTAGGTCATTTTCGTCCTCCTTAGGCTTATTCTAATCCATCTAGGGTTTTTAACCAATCTTGTGCATCCAATAAGTGCGTTTGTTTTATTGGATTATCTTTTAGGTCATTTTCGTCCTCCCTAAGCTTATTCTAGTCCATCTAGGGTTTTTAACCAATCTTGTTAATCTAATAAGTGCGTTTGTGTCATGGGTTAACATTTACGTCATTTTTATCCTCCCTTGACTTATTCTAATCCATTTAGAGTTTCTGACCAAGCTTATACATCAAATAAGTGCGTTTGTGTCATTCGATTAACATTTAGGTAATTTTCGCCCTCTCGAGGCTTATTCTAATCCATTTAGGGATTTCGACCAATCTTTTACATCAAATAACGGTATTTGTGTCATTGGATTAACATTTAGGTCATTTTCGTCCTCCCTACTCTTATTCTAATCCATCTAGGGATTTTAACCAATCTTGTGCATCCAATAAGTGTGTTTGTTTTATTGGATGAACATTTAGGTCATTTTCCTTCTCCCTAAGCTTATTCTAATCCATCTAGGGATTTTAACCAATCTTGTAAATCTAATAAGTGCGTCTGTGTCATGGGATTAACATTTAGGTCATTTTCGTCCTCCCTAGGCTTATTCTAATCCATTTAGAGTTTTTGACCAATCTTATGCATCCAATAAGTGCGTTTCGGTCATTGGATTACTATTTAGGTAATTTTCGCCCTCCCAAGGCTTATTCTAATCCATTTAGGGATTTTAACCAATCTTTAGCATCCAATAAGGGCGTTGGTGTCATTAGATTAACATTTAGTCATTTTTGTCCTCCCTAGGCTTATTGTAATCCATCTAAGGTTTTTAACAAATCTTGTTTATCCAATAAGTGCGTTTTTGTCATTGGATTAGCATTTAGGTCATTATCGTCCTCTCTAAACTTATTCTAATCCGTCTAGGGTTTTTAACAAATCTTGTGTCTCCAATAAACGCGTTTGTTTAAGTGGATTAACATTTTCGTTATCGTTCGAATTATTCTAATTCATTTAGGGTTTTTAACCAACCTTTTGCATCCAATAAGTGCATTTCTGTCATTGGATTAACATTTTGGTCATTTTCGTCCAGCCTAGGCTTATTCAAATCCATTTAGGGTTTTTCACCAATCTTGTGCATCCAATAAGTGCATTTGTGTCATTGGATTAAAATTTAGGTAATTTTCCACCTCCTGAGGCTTATTCTAATCCATTTAGGGGTTTTAACCAATCTTGTACATCCAATAAGGGCGTTGGTGTCATTGTATTAATATTTAGATCATTTTCATCCTCCCTAGGCTTATTCTACCCCATCTAGGGTTTTTAACCAATCTTGTTTATCCAATAATTGTTGTTTTGTCATTGGATTAACATTTAGGTCAATTTCGTCCTCTCTAAGGATATTCTAATCCATCTAGGGTGTTTCACAAATCTTGTGTCTCCAATAAACGCGTTTGTTTAAGTGGATTAACATTTTCGTTATCGTTCGGATTATTCTAATTCATTAGGGTTTTTAACAAACCTTTTGCTTCCAATAAGTGCATTTCTGTCATTGGATTAACATTTTGGTCTTTTTCGTCCAACCTAGGCTTATTCTAATCCATTTAGGGTTTTTGACCAATCTTATACATCCAATAAGTGCGTTTGTGTCATTGGATTAACATTTAGGTAATTTTCGCCCTTCTGAGGCTTATTCTAATCTATTTAGGGATTTTAACCAATCTTTAGCATCCAATAAGGGCGTTGGTGTCATTAGATTAACATTTAGTCATTTTTGTCCTCCCTAGGCTTAGTGTAATCCATCTACGGTGTTTAGCAAATCTTGTTTATCCAATAAGTGCGTTTTTGTCATTGGATTAACATTTAGGTCATTTTCATCCTCTCTAAACTTATTCTAATCCATCTAGGGTTTTTAACAAATCTTGGGTCTCAAATAAACGCGTTTGTTTCAAAGGATTAACATTTTCATGATTTTCGTTTTGTTCGGATTACTCTAATTCATTTAGGGTTTTTAACCAACCTTTTGCATCCAATAAGTGCATTTGTGCGTTGGATTAACATTTTCGTCATTTTCGTCCACCCTAGGCTTATTCTAATACATTTTATGGTTTTCACCAATCTTGTGCATCCAATAAGTGTGTTTGTTTTATTGAATTAACATTTTTGTCATTTTCGTCCTCCCTAGCCTTATTTTAATCCATCTATGGTTGTTAACCAATCTTGTGCATCCAATAAGTGCGTTTCTTTTATTGGATTAACTTTTAGGTCATTTTCGTCCTCCCTAAGCTTATTCTAATCCATCTAGGGATTTTAACCAATCTTGTTAATCTAATAAGTGCGTTTGTGTCATGGGATTAACATTTAGGTCATTTTCGTCCTCCCTAGGCTTATTCTAATCCATTTAGAGTTTGTGACCAATCTTATGCATCCATTAAGTACGTTTCCGTCATTGGATTAATATTTAGGTAATTTTTGCCCTCCCGAGGCTTTTTCTAATCCATTTAGGGGTTTTAACCAATCTTGTGCATCCAATATGGACGTTGGTGTCATTGTATTAACATTTAGGTCATTTTCGTCCTCCCTAGGCTTATTCTAACCAATCTAGGGTTTTTAACCAATCTTGTTTATCCAATAAATGCTTTTTTGTCATTGAATTAACATTTAGGTCAATTTCGTCCTCTCTAAGCTTATTCTAATCCAGCTATGGTTTTTAGTAAATCTTGTGCCTCCAATAAACGGGTTTGTTTAAGTGGATTAACATTTTCGTTATCGTTCGGATTATTCTAATTCATTTAGGGTTTTTAACCAACCTTTTGCATCCAATAAGTGCATTTCTGTCATTGGATTAACATTTTGGTCATTTTCGTCCAGCCTAGGCTTATTCTAATCCATTTAGGGTTTTTCACCAATCTTGTGCATCCAATAAGTGCATTTGTGTCATTGGATTAAAATTTAGGTAATTTTCCACCTCCTAAGGCTTATTCTAATCCATTTAGGGGTTTTAACCAATCTTGTACATCCAATAAGGGCGTTGGTGTCATTGTATTAAAATTTAGATTATTTTCATCCTCCCTAGGCTTATTCTACCCCATCTAGGGTTTTTAACCAATCTTGTTTATCCAATAATTGTTGTTTTGTCATTGGATTAACATTTAGGTCAATTTCGTCCCCTCTAAGGATATTCTAATCCATCTAGGGTGTTTCAC
Source organism: Cicer chorassanicum (assembly GCA_037974735.1). NCBI lineage: Eukaryota > Viridiplantae > Streptophyta > Magnoliopsida > Fabales > Fabaceae > Cicer > Cicer chorassanicum. Next base: position 29,792,192 of record JBBPBP010009779.1, read on the forward strand.
AAATCTTGTGTCTCCAATAAACGCGTTTGTTTAAGTGGATTAACATTTTCGTTATCGTTCGGATTATTCTAATTCATTAGGGTTTTTAACAAACCTTTTGCTTCCAATAAGTGCATTTCTGTCATTGGATTAACATTTTGGTCTTTTTCGTCCAACCTAGGCTTATTCTAATCCATTTAGGGTTTTTGACCAATCTTTTACATCCAATAAGTGCATTTGTGTCATTGGATTAACGTTTAGGTAATTTTCGCCCTTCTGAGGCTTATTCTAATCTATTTAGGGATTTTAACCAATCTTTAGCATCCAATAAGGGCGTTGGTGTCATTAGATTAACATTTAGTCATTTTTGTCCTCCCTAGGCTTAGTGTAATCCATCTAGGGTGTTTAGCAAATCTTGTTTATCCAATAAGTGCGTTTTTGTCATTGGATTAACATTTAGGTCATTTTCATCCTCTCTAAACTTATTCTAATCCATCTAGGGTTTTTAACAAATCTTGGGTCTCCAATAAACGCGTTTGTTTCAAAGGATCAACATTTTCATGATTTTCGTTTTCGTTCGGATTACTCTAATTCATTTAGGGTTTTTAACCAACCTTTTGCATCCAATAAGTGCATTTGTGCGTTGGATTAACATTTTCGTCATTTTCGTCCACCCTAGGCTTATTCTAATCCATTTTATGGTTTTCACCAATCTTGTGCATCCAATAAATGTGTTTGTTTTATTGAATTAACATTTTTGTCATTTTCGTCCTCCCTAGCCTTATTTTAATCCATCTATGGTTGTTAACCAATCTTGTGCATCCAATAAGTGCGTTTCTTTTATTGGATTAACTTTTAGGTCATTTTCGTCCTCCCTAAGCTTATTCTAATCCATCTAGGGATTTTAACCAATCTTGTTAATCTAATAAGTGCGTTTGTGTCATGGGATTAACATTTAGGTCATTTTCGTCCTCCCTAGGCTTATTCTAATCCATTTAGAGTTTGTGACCAATCTTATGCATCCATTAAGTATGTTTCCGTCATTGGATTAATATTTAGGTAATTTTTGCCCTCCTGAGGCTTTTTCTAATCCATTTAGGGGTTTTAACAAATCTTGTGCATCCAATATGGACGTTGGTGTCATTGTATTAACATTTAGGTCATTTTCGTCCTCCCTAGGCTTATTCTAACCAATCTAGGGTTTTTAACCAATCTTGTTTATCCAATAAATGCTTTTTTGTCATTGAATTAACATTTAGGTCAATTTCGTCCTCTCTAAGCTTATTCTAATCCAGCTATGGTTTTTAGCAAATCTTGTGCCTCCAATAAACGGGTTTGTTTAAGTGGATTAACATTTTCGTTATCGTTCGGATTATTCTAATTCATTTAGGGTTTTTAACCAACCTTTTGCATCCAATAAGTGCATTTCTGTCATTGGATTAACATTTTGGTCATTTTCGTCCAGCCTAGGCTTATTCTAATCCATTTAGGGTTTTTCACCAATCTTGTGCATCCAATAAGTGCATTTGTGTCATTGGATTAAAATTTAGGTAATTTTCCACCTCCTGAGGCTTATTCTAATCCATTTAGGGGTTTTAACCAATCTTGTACATCCAATAAGGGCGTTGGTGTCATTGTATTAAAATTTAGATCATTTTCATCCTCCCTAGGCTTATTCTACCCCATCTAGTGTTTTTAACCAATCTTGTTTATCCAATAATTGTTGTTTTGTCATTGGATTAACATTTAGGTCAATTTCGTCCTCTCTAAGGATATTCTAATCCATCTAGGGTGTTTCACAAATCTTGTGTCTCCAATAAATGCGTTTGTTTAAGTGGATTAACATTTTCGTTATCGTTCGGATTATTCTAATTCATTAGGGTTTTTAACAAACCTTTTGCTTCCAATAAGTGCATTTCTGTCATTGGATTAACATTTTGGTCTTTTTCGTCCAACCTAGGGTTATTCTAATCCATTTAGGGTTTTTGACCAATCTTGTACATCCAATAAGTGCGTTTGTGTCATTGGATTAACATTTAGGTAATTTTCGCCCTTCTGAGGCTTATTCTAATCTATTTAGGGATTTTAACCAATCTATAGCATCCAATAAGGGCGTTGGTGTCATTAGATTAACATTTAGTCATTTTTGTCCTCCCTAGGCTTAGTGTAATCCATCTAGGGTGTTTAGCAAATCTTGTTTATCCAATAAGTGCGTTTTTGTCATTGGATTAACATTTAGGTCATTTTCATCCTCTCTAAACTTATTCTAATCCATCTAGGGTTTTTAACAAATCTTGGGTCTCCAATAAACGCGTTTGTTTCAAAGGATTAACAATTTCATGATTTTCGTTTTCGTTCGGATTACTCTAATTCATTTAGGGTTTTTAACCAACCTTTTGCATCCAATAAGTGCATTTGTGCGTTGGATTAACATTTTCGTCATTTTCGTCCACCCTAGGCTTATTCTAATCCATTTTATGGTTTTCACCAATCTTGTGCATCCAATAAATGTGTTTGTTTTATTGAATTAACATTTTTGTCATTTTCGTCCTCCCTAGCCTTATTTTAATCCATCTATGGTTGTTAACCAATCTTGTGCATCCAATAAGTGCGTTTCTTTTATTGGATTAACTTTTAGGTCATTTTTGTCCTCCCTAAGATTATTCTAATCCATCTAGGGTTTTTAACCAATCTTGTTAATCTAATAAGTGCGTTTGTGTCATGGGATTAACATTTAGGTCATTTTCGTCCTCCCTAGGCTTATTCTAATCCATTTAGAGTTTGTGACCAATCTTATGCATCTATTAAGTGCGTTTCAGTAATTGGATTAATATTTAGGTAATTTTTGCCCACCCGAGGTTTATTCTAATCCATTTAGGGGTTTTAACCAATCTTGTGCATCCAATAAGGGCGTTGATGTCATTGTATTAACATTTAGGTCATTTTCGTCCTCCCTAGGCTTATTCTAACCAATCTAGGTTTTTTAACCAATCTTTTTTATCCAATAAATGCTTTTTTGTCATTGAATTAACATTTAGGTCAATTTCTTCCTCTCTAAGCTTATTCTAATCCATCTAAGGTTTTTAGCAAATCTTGTGCCTCCAATAAACGCGTTTGTTTCAGTGGATTAACATTTTCGTTATCGTTCGGATTATTCTAATTCATTTAGGGTTTTTAACCAACCTTTTGCATCCAATAAGTGCATTTCTGTCATTGGATTAACATTTTGGTCATTTTCGTCCAACCTAGGCTTATTCTAATCCATTTAGGGTTTTTCACCAATCTTGTGCATCCAATAAGTGCATTTGTGTCATTGGATTAAAATTTAGGTAATTTTCCACCTCCTGAGGCTTATTCTAATCCATTTAGGGGTTTTAACCAATCTTGTGCATCCAATAACGGTGTTGATGTCATTGTATTAACATTTAGATCAATTTCATCCACCCTAGGCTTATTCTACCCCATCTAGGGTTTTTAACCAATCTTGTTTATCCAATAATTGCTTTTTTGTCATTGGATTAACATTTAGGTCAATTTCGTCCTCTCTAAGGTTATTCTAACCCATCTAGGGTTTTTAACAAATCATGTGTCTCCAATAAACGCATTTGTTTAAGTGGATTAACATTTTAGTTATCGTTCGGATTATTCTAATTCATTAGGGTTTTTAACAAACCTTTTGCATCCAATAAGTGCATTTATGTCTTTGGATTACCATTTTGGTCATTTTCGTCCAACCTAGGGTTATTCTAATCCATTTAGGGTTTTTGACCAATCTTGTGCATCCAATATGTGCGTTTGTGTCATTGGATTAACATTTAGGTAATTTTCGCCCTTCTGAGGCTTATTCTAATCCATATAGGGATTTTTACCAATCTTTAGCATCCAATAAGGGCGTTGGTGTCATTAGATTAACATTTAGTCATTTTTGTCCTCCCTAGGCTTAGTGTAATCCATATAGGGTGTTTAGCAAATCTTGTTTATCCAATAAGTGCGTTTTTGTCATTGGATTAACATTTAAGTCATTTTCTCTAAGTTTATTCTAATCCATCTAGGGTTTTTAACAAATCTTGTGTTTCCAATAAACGCGTTTGTTTCAGAGGATTAACATTTTCGTGATTTTCATTTTCGTTCGGATTACTCTAATTCATTTGGGTTTTCAACCAACCTTTTGCATCCAATAAGTGCATTTGTACGTTGGATTAACATTTTCGTCATTTTCGTCCACCGTAGGCTTATTCTAATCCATTTTATGGTTTTCACCAATCTTGTGCATCCAATAAGTGTGTTTGTTTTATTGAATAAACATTTTTGTCATTTTCGTCCTCCCTAGCCTTATTTTAATCCATCTATGGTTTTTAACCAATTATGTGCATCCAATAAGTGCGTTTCTTTTATTGGATTAACTTTTAGGTCATTTTCGTCCTCCCTAAGCTTATTCTAATCCATCTAGGGTTTTTAACCAATCTTGTTAATCTAATAAGTGCGTTTGTGTCATGGGATTAACATTTAGGTCATTTTCGTCCTCCCTAGGCTTATTCTAATCCATTTAGAGTTTGTGACCAATCTTATGCATCCATTAAGTGCGTTTCGGTCATTGGATTAACATTTAGGTAATTTTCGCCCTCCCCAGGCTTTTTCTAATCCATTTAGGGGTTTTAACCAATCTTGTGCATCCAATAAGGGCGTTGGTGTCATTGTATTAATATTTAGGTCATTTTCGTCCTCCCTAGGCTTATTCTAACCAATCTAGGGTTTTTAACAAATCTTGATTATCCAATAATTGCTTTTTTGTCATTGAATTAACATTTAGGTCAATTTCGTCCTCTCTAAGCTTATTCTAATCCATCTATGGTTTTTAGCAAATCTTGTGCCTCCAATAAACGCGTTTGTTTCAGTGGATTAACATTTTCGTTATCGTTTGGATTATTCTAATTCATTTAGGGTTTTTAACCAACCTTTTGCATCCAATAAGTACATTTCTGTCATTGGATTAACATTTTGGCCATTTTCGTCCAACCTAGGCTTATTCTTATCCATTTAGGGTTTTTCACAAATCTTGTGCATCCAATAAGTGCATTTGTGTCATTGGATTAAAATTTAGGTAATTTTCCACCTCTTGAGACTTATTCTAATCCATTTAGGGGTTTTAACCAATCATGTGCATCCAATAAGGGCGTTGGTGTCATTGTATTAACATTTAGATCATTTTCATCCTCCCTAGCCTTATTCTACCCCATCTAGGGTTTTTAACCAATCTTGTTTATCCAATAATTGCTTTTTTGTCATTGGATTAACATTTAGGTCAATTTCGTCCTCTCTAAGGTTATTCTAATCCATCTAGGGTTTTTAACAAATCATGTGTCTCCAATAAACGCATTTGTTTAAGTGGATTAACATTTTCGTTATCGTTCGGATTGTTCTAATTCATTAGGGTTTTTAACAAACCTTTTGCATCCAATAAGTGCATTTCTATCATTGGATTAACATTTTGGTCATTTTCGTCCAACCTAGGGTTATTCTAATCCATTTAGGGTTTTTGACCAATCTTGTGCATCCAATACGTGCGTTTGTGTCATTGGATTAATATTTAGGTAATTTTCGCCCTTCTGAGGCTTATTCTAATCCATTTAGGGATTTTAACCAATCTTTAGCATCCAATAAGGGCGTTGGTGTCATTAGATTAACATTTAGTCATTTTTGTCCTCCCTAGGCTTAGTGTAATCCATATAGGGTGTTTAGCAAATCTTGTTTATCCAATAAGTGCGTTTTTGTCATTGGATTAACATTTAGGTCACTTTCATCCTCTCTAAACTTATTCTAATCCATCTAGGGTTTTTAACAAATCTTGTGTTTCCAATAAACGCGTTTGTTTCAGACGATTAACATTTTCGTGATTTTCATTTTCGTTCGGATTACTCTAATTCATTTAGGGTTTTCAACCAACCTTTTGCTTCCAATAAGTGCATTTGTGCGTTGGATTAACATTTTCGTCATTTTCGTCCACCCTATGCTTATTCTAATCCATTTTATGGTTTTCACCAATCTTGTGCATCCAATAAGTGTGTTTGTTTTATTGAATAAACATTTTTGTCATTTTCGTCCTCCCTAGCCTTATTTTAATCCATCTATGGTTTTTAACCAATCTTGTGCATCCAATAAGTGCGTTTCTTTTATTGGATTAACTTTTAGGTCATTTTCGTCCTCCCTAAGCTTATTCTAATCCATCTAGGTTTTTTAACCAATCTTGTTAATCTAATAAGTGCGTTTGTGTCATGGGATTAACATTTAGGTCATTTTCGTCCTCCCTAGGCTTATTCTAATCCATTTAGAGTTTGTGACCAATCTTATGCATCCATTAAGTGCGTTTCAGTCATTGGATTAATATTTAGGTAATTTTCGCCCTCCCGAGGCTTTTTCTCATCCATTTAGGGGTTTTAACCAATCTTGTGCATCCAATAAGGGCGTTGGTGTCATTGTATTAACATTTATGTCATTTTCGTCCTCCCTAGGCTTATTCTAACCAATCTAGGGTTTTTAACCAATCTTGTTTATCCAATAAATGCTTTTTTGTCATTGAATTAACATTTAGGTCAATTTCGTCCTCTCTAAGCTTATTCTAATCCATCTATGGTTTTTAGCAAATCTTGTGCCTCCAATAAACGCGTTTGTTCCAGTGGATTAACATTTTCGTTATCGTTCGGATTATTCTAATTCATTTAGGGTTTTTAACCAACCTTTTGCATCCAATAAGTACATTTCTGTCATTGGATTAACATTTTGGTCATTTTCGTCCAACCTAGGCTTATTCTTATCCATTTAGGGTTTTTCACCAATCTTGTGCATCCCATAAGTGCATTTGTGTCATTGGATTAAAATTTAGGTAATTTTCCACCTCCTGAGGCTTATTCTAATCCATTTAGGGGTTTTAACCAATCTTGTGCATCCAATAAGGGCGTTGGTGTCATTGTATTAACATTTAGATCATTTTCATCCTCCCTAGGCTTATTCTACCCCATCTAGGGTTTTTAACCAATCTTGTTTATCCAATAATTGCTTTTTTGTCATTGGATTAACATTTTGGTCAATTTCGTCATCTCTAAGGTTATTCTAATCCATCTAGGGTTTTTAACAAATCATGTGTCTCCAATAAACGCATTTGTTAAGGTGGATTAACATTTTTGTTATCGTTCGGATTATTCTAATTCATTAGGGTTTTTAACAAACCTTTTGTATCCAATAAGTGCATTTCTGTCATTGGATTAACATTTAGGTAATTATCGCCCTTCTGAGGCTTATTCTAATCCATTTAGGGATTTTAACCAATCTTTAGCATCCAATAAGGGCGTTGGTGTCATTAGATTAACATTTAGTCATTTTTGTCCTCCCTAGGCTTAGTGTAATCCATCTAGGGTGTTTAGCAAATCTTGTTTATCCAATAAGTGCGTTTTTGTCATTGGATTAACATTTGGGTCATTTTCATCCTCTCTAAACTTATTCTAATCCATCTAGGGTTTTTAACAAATTTTGTGCCTCCAATAAACGCGTTTGTTTCAGTGCATAACATTTTCGTTATCGTTCGGATTATTCTAATTCACTTACAGTTTTTAACCAATCTTTTGCATCCAATATGTGCATTTGTTTCATTGAAATAACATTTTTTTTTCATTTTCGTCCTCCCTAGGCTTATTCTAATCCATTTAGGGTTTTTAACCAATCTTGTGCATGCAATAAGTGCGTTTGTGTCATTGGATTAAAATTTAGGTAATTTTCGCCCTCTAGAGGCTTATTCTAATCCATTTAGGTATTTTAACTAATCTTTTGCATCCAATAAGGACGTTGGTGTCATTAGATTAACATTTAGTCATTTTTGTCCTCCCTAGGCTTATTGTAATCCATCTAGGTTTTTTAACAAATGTTGTTTATCCAATAAGTGCATTTTTGTCATTGGATTAACATTTTGGTCATTTTGGTCATCGTTCGGCCTATATTAATCCATTTAGGGTTTTTAACCAATCTGGTGCATCCAATAAGCGCGTTTGTTTAAGTGGATTAACATTTTCGTAAATTTTGTCATCGTTAAGATTATTCTAATTCATTTAGTGTTGTTAACCAATTTTGTGCATCCAATAAGCTTATTCTAATCCATTTACGGTTTTTAACCAATCTTGTGCATCTAATAAGTGCGTTTGTGTCATTGGATTAAAATTTAGGTCATTTCCGTCCTCCCTAGGCTTATTCAAATCAATTAAGGGTTATTTCCCAATCTTGTGCTTCCAATAACATTTAGGTCATTTTAATTTTCCTTAGGCTTATTGTAATTCATTTAGGGTTTTTAACCATTCTTGTGCATCCCATTAGTTCATTTGTGTGGCTCGATTAACATTTAGGTCTTTTTCGTCCTCCCTTTGGCTTATTCTAATCATTTAGGTTTTTAACCAATCTTGTGCATCCAAAAAGTTTGTTTGTGTCATTGGATTAACGTTTGTGTCATTGGATTAACACTTAGGTCACTTACGTCCTCCCTCGGCTTATTCTAATCCATATAGGGTTTTAAACCAATCTTGTGCATCCAATAAGTACGCTTGTGTCCTTAGATTAACATTTAGGTAATTTCCCCCCCCCCCCCCCCCCC
>JBBPBP010009779.1:29803072-29856296 GCA_037974735.1 Cicer chorassanicum
TGTTTTTTTTGTTCATATTTGCCCTTTTTCTCTATCATTTTTTATGTTTGAGTTTTATGTTAATTGTTTTTGTATATAGTTACTAATAATAAACCTTGATTGATGTTTCAAAAAAAATGAAAGAGAATAATAATTATTTTGCTCTGTCATCTATGTTATATGTTATGATGTATTGATATTCTATTTTGTGTTGATGGATAATAATAATAACAATAATAATAATGTTCATACTTTTATATATAGGTAAATATGAATTCACAAGAACAAAATGATGTGATGTTATATCTAATGTTAGAACAAATGTTTTTAGAGATGGTTGGACTTTGTTTAACAATTTTTATGATAGTGAGTCATTCTTCAATGTGGTTTTATGAAAATCATAGCATTAGAAATCGACTAATGGATAGAGAGGGATTAAGGGGAGAATTTTTAGAGAGTTTGATCAATCGAGATGATATCACATGTGTTAATCAACTTCGCATGGATATTAGATCATTTCGACGGTTGTGTGTTCTCTTGCGTACTGAGGGTAGGTTGAAAGAAGATGGACTAGTAACTATTGAAGAACAAGTGGCTATGTTCTTACACATATTGGCTCATCATTCTAAAAACCGTGTTATTAAGTTCCTATTTAAGCGATCAGGACAAACAGTTAGTAGGTATTTTAATTTAGTGTTGAATGGGGTATTACGGTTATACGAAATTCTTCTTATAGCACCCGATCGTGTTTGAGAAGATTGTTTGGATGGAAGATGGAAATGGTTTAAGGTACTTTTCTAGAATAAATTTTTATATTTGATTTTTTCATGTGTTAATTTGGATGAAACATTCATGAGTTTATTTGGATATTGCTTATAGAATTGCCTTGGGGCACTAGATGGAACACATATCCAAGTTAATGTGCCAGCTATTGACAAACCCAGATATCGTAATAGAAAAGGGGATATATCTACCAATGTCTTAGGTGCATGTTCTAGGGATTTGAAATTTATTTATGTGTTGCATGGATGGGAAGGATCTGCGTCAGACTCAAGGGTGTTGCGGGATGCCATTTCTAGGACAAATGGCTTACATGTTCCCACAGGTTAGAATAATCATAATATCATAAAAAATTTAATACTAACAAAATAGTAATAATTACATTTTTATTTGACAACTCTATTTTATTATAGGTTATTATTATCTTGTGGATGCTGGGTATACAAATAGTGAAGGATTTCTCGCTCCATACAGAGGGTGTCGTTATCATCGGAGTGATTGGAGACATGGGTATACACCATCGAATAAACAAGAGCTCTTTAATATGAGACACTCTATGGCAAGAAATGTGATAGAAAGAACTTTTGGATTGCTAAAAATGCGATGGGCTATACTTAGGAGCCGGTCTTTCTATCCAATCAAGATTCAAATTCGCATTATAAATGCTTGTTGTCTTTTACACAATTTTATTCGGAGAGAAATGCCTACCGACCCAATGGAAGAACAGTTAGATATAGACATTGAAGCACAACCACAAAACGAAGATATTGCACATATTGCTCCTATTAACACAATTGAGGCAACTGATGCATGGTCTGCTTGGAGGGAAAACTTAGCAACAGAAATATGGAATGAGTGGCTTGCTAATAGACATATGAATTGATTGTTTATTATTAGTCTAGTTATCATTGATATTATGTTGGAACATTTGATAGTTATATTGGAGTGAATGACTTTCTATTTTGTTTTCTATTTTGGAACCTTTGCTCATTATGTTGGAGCCTTGCACATTGGAACAAATGACTTTATGGTTTATTTATATTTTGAAACTTTTGCTCATTATATATGTTCCAATCCTATATGTGATTTATTTTCTATTTTATTGATGTTGAATTGTTGAAATGCTATATTATTTATAATTTGGTTGTACAATAGGAATGGAATCTGAGTCTAACACGCAATCAAGTAACAAGAGGAAGAGAGATCGTAAAAAGTGGTCTGAAAATGAGGATGAAGCCCTTCTCGATATACTGATTGAAGCTGTGAACACTGGTCTAAGAGGTGATAATGGACAGTTCAAAGCAAACACCTTAAGAACAACAGAGGCAAAATTAGAGGAAAAGTTTCCTGGTTGTGGAATTAAGGTAAAGCCACACATCGAATCTGCACTAAAGAGGCTAAAGTTAGTTTATGGAATAATTTATGATATGTTAAATCAAAGTGGATTTGGTTGGGATGAAGAGAAAAAAATGATTAAGGTGGATAGTGATGAAGTGTGGACGGAATATGTGAAGGTTAGTGTTTATTAATTTATTTCAACTTCGTATATTTTAGTGAGTTCCTTTATGATTATTTGAAAAGTTATATTTTTTATTTATGTGTAGAGTCATCCAAATGCAAAAGATTATAGATATACTCCAATTCCATTCTTTGATAAGCTAGCTCATGTTTTTGGGAAAGATCGTGCTACTGGTAAAGGGGGTGCTCCCCCTGCTGATAATGTCGAAGAGATAGATAAAGAAGAGGCAGAACAAATTAATGATGAAGAACTTGAAGTAGAAATTACTCAATCACCATCTCTTTGTCAATCACAATCTAGGAGAAAGAATGACCAAATGGAAATTCAATCAAAGAGAAGAAACAAAGGAGCACATATTATTGATAATGGTATTTCTGAGTTAGGAAAAACTTTTGGGAATTGGCTTGAAAAAAGTTCAGAACGATTGGGTGAAGCTGCAAATCGTCTAGGTGTTGGTAAAGATGTGTTTGATGATTCAAGAAACATTATGAATGAGTTGAAGAAAATGCAGTTAACAGAACAAGAGCGTTTTGCTGCAGCAGACAAAATATTATCTGTGGCACATCGCTTGCACATATTTTGGGGTTGTGATGATGTTGATCGTCTTGCATTTGTTAAGTCGTTGATTTATTAATTCTATTTTTGTTTAATTTTACTTATCTAACTTTAGTACATTTTATTTTTGTTGGTTTATTTTGTATGATTTGTTGAAACATGTGAGACAACATATTATTTTTTATGATTCTTTATTGCTACTACGTAGTCGATAGTTTTAATTTGATACAATGTGTTGGAAATTTTAATAATATGTTTTTTAATATTATATGTTTTTAGCATTTTTTTAATTTTTCAAGTATATATAATTACTTCATAAATTATTTACATTTATTTAATATTTTTTTTATTTATTTATATAAAAAAAATATATGAATGTTATTTTGATGTTATTTGGAAAGAAAAAAATTAAATGGATTATAAGGACAAATTTGTCATTTTATCACAATATAAATCATATCATTTGGTTATCTGTTGTGTATCAAACAAGGGATATGATAAGCTAATGTTATCAAGTTGGTTATCATGTTCGCATCAAACGCATGACATGATAACTCCTTATCATGTCTATATCCTATCCGGTCTCTATCCTGCTACTTATCATATCCGGTCTCTATCCTATCCGGTCCATCAAACGGGCCCTTAGGGTTTTTAACCAATCTAGTGCATCCAATAAATGCGTTTGTTTCACTGGCTTAACATTTTTGTGATTTTCGTTATCGTTTCGGATTATTGTAATTCATTTAGGGTTTTTAACCAATCTTGTGCATCCAATAAGTGCATTTGTGTCATTCTATTAACCTTTTGGTCATTTTTGTCCTCCCTAGGCTAATTCTAATCCATTTAGGATTTTTAACCAATCATGTGCATCAAATAAGTGTGTTTGTTTCATTGTATTAACATTTAGGTCATTTTCGTCCTCCCTAAGCTTATTCTAATCCATCTTGGGTTTTTAACCGATTCTTGTTGATCCAATAAGTGCGTTTGTGTCATTGGATTAACATTTAGGTCATTTTCGTCCTCCCTATGCTTATTAAAATCCATTAAGGGTCTCTAACCAATCTTGTGGATCCAAAAAATTTGTTTGTGTCATTGGATTAACATTTAGGTAACTTTCATCTTCCCTAGGCTTATTCAAATCCATTTAAGGTTTTTAACCCAACTTGTGCATCTAATAAGTATGTTTGTGTCATTGGATTAACATTTAGGGCATTTTCGTTTTCCCTAGGCCTATTCTAATCCATATAGGAATTTAAACCAATCTTGTGCATCCAATCAGTGCGTTTGTGTCATTAGATGAACATTTAGGTAATTTTTGCCCTCTCGAGGCTTATTCTAATCCATTTAGGGGTTTTAACCAATGTTGTGCATCCAATAAGGACGTATGTGTCATTGGATTAACTTTATGGTCATTTTCGTCCTCTCTAGGCTTATTCTAATCCATTTAATGTTTTTAACCAATCTTGTGCATCCAATAAACGCGTTTGTTTCACTGGATTAACATTTTCGGGATTTTCGTTATCGTTTCGGATTATTCTAATTCATTTAGGGTTTTTAACCAATATTGTGCATCCAATAAGTGTATTTGTATCAATGGATTAGCATTTAGGTCCTTTTCGTCCTCCCTATGCTAATTCTAATCCATTTAGGGTTTTTAACCAATCATGTGCATCAAATAAATGCGTTTGTGTCATTGGATAATCATTTAGGTCATTTTCGTCCTCCCTAGGCTTATTCTAATCCATTAAGGGTCTCTAGCCAATCTTGTGCATCCAAAAAGTTTGTTTGAGTCATTGGATTAACATTTAGGTAACTTTCGTCTTCCCTAGGCTTATTCTAATCCATTAAAGGTTTTTAACCAAATTTGTGCATCTAATAAGTACGTTTGTGTCATTGGATTAACATTTAGGTCATTTTCTTTTTCCCTAGGCCTATTCTAATCCATATAGGGATTTAAACCAATCTTGTGCATCCAATAACTGCGTTTGTGTCATTGGATTAACATTTAGCTCATTTACGTCCTCCCTAAGCTTATTCCTATCCATCTTGGGTTTTTAACCAATCTTGTTGATCCAATAAGTGCGTTTGTGTCATGGGATTAACATTTAGGTCATTTTCGTCTCCCTAGGGTTATTCTAATCCATTAAGGTTCTCTAACCAATCTTGTGTATCCAAAAAGTTTGTTTGTGTCATTGGATTAACATTTAGGTAATTTTCGCCTTCTCGAGGCTTATTCTAATCCATTTAGGGGTTTTCACCAATCTTGTGCATCCAATAAGGGTGTTTGTGTCATTGGATTAACATTTAGGTCATTTTCGTTTTCCCTAGGCCTATTCTAATCCATATAGGGATTTAAACCAATCTTGTGCATCCAATAAGTGCGTTTGTGTCATTAGATGAACATTTATCTAACTTTTGCCCTCTCGAGGCTTATTCTAATCCATTTAAGATTTTTAACCAATCATGTGCATCAAATAAGTGCGTTTGTGTCATTGGATTAACATTTAGGTCATTTTCGTCCTCCCTAAGCTTATTCTAATCCATCTTCGGTTTTTAACCAATCTTGTTGATCCAATAAGTGCGTTTGTGTCATGGGATTAACATTTAGGTCATTTTCTTCCTCCCTAGGCTTATTCTATTCCATTTAGGGTTTCTAACCAATCCTGTGCATCCAATAAGTGCGGTTGTGTCATTGGATTAACACTTAAGTAATTTTCGTCCTCCATAGGCTTGTACTAATTCATTTAGGGTTTTTAACAAATCTTGTGCATCCGATAGGGGCATATGTGTCGTTGGATTAACATTTTGGTCATTTTCGTCGTCCCTAGGCTTATTCTAATCTATTTAGGGTTTTTCACCAATCTAGAGTATCCAATAAGTTCGGTTGTGTCATTAGATGTACATTTAGGTAATTTTCGCCATCCCGAGGATTATTCTAATCCATTCAGGGGTTTTTACCAATATTGTGCATCCATTAAGGGCGTTTGTGTCATTGGATTAATATTTAGGTCGTTTTCGTCCTCCCTAACCTTATTCTAATCCATTTAGGATTTTTAACCAATCATGGGCATCAAATAAGTGCTTTTGTGTCATTGGATTAACATTTAGGTCATTTTCGTCCTCCCTAAGCTTATTCTCATTCATCTAGGGTTTTTAACCAATCTTGTTAATCTAATAAGTGTGTTTGTATCATGGGATTAACATTTAGGTCATTTCAGCCTCCCTAGGCTTATTCTAATCCATTACGGGTTTCTAACCAATCTTGTGCATCCAAAAAGTTTGTTTGTGTCATTGGATTAACATTTAGGTAATTTTCGTCCTCCCTAGGCTTATTCTAATCCATTTAAGGTTTTTAACCAAACTTGTGCATCTAATAAGTACGTTTGTGTCATTGGATGAACATTTATCTAACTTTCGCCCTCCCGAGGCTTATTCTAATCCATTTAGGGGATTTAACCAATCTTGTGCATCCAATAAGGGCGTTTGTGTCATTGGATTAACATTCAGGTTATTTTCGTCCTCCCATGGCTTATTCTAATCCATTTAGGGTTTTTAACCAATCTTGTGCATCCAATAAGCGCGTTTGTTTCAGTGGATTAACATTTTCGTGATTTTCGTTATCGTTTCAGATTATTCTAATTCATTTAGGGTTTTTAACCCATATTATGCATCCAATAAGTGCGTTTGTACCAATGAATTAACATTTAGGTCATTTTCGTCCTCCCTAGGCTGATTCTAATCCATTTAGGATTTTTAACCAATCATGTGCATCAAATAAGTGCGTTTGTGTCATTGGATTAACATTTAGGACATTTTCGTCTTCCCTAAGCTTATTCTAAACCATGTTGGGTTTTTAACCAATCTTGTTGATCTAATAAGTGTGTTTGTGTCATGGGATTAACATTTAGGTCATTTTCGTTCTCCCTAGGCTTATTCTAATCCATTAAGGGTCTCTAACCAATCTTGTGCATCCAAAAAGTTTGTTTGTGTCATTGGATTAACATTTAGGTAACTTTCGTCATTCCGAGGCTTATTCTAATCCATTTAAGGTTTTTAACCAAACTAGTGCATCTAATAAGTACATTCGTGTCATTGGATTAACATTTAGGTCATTTTCGTTTCCCCTAGGCCTATTCTAATCCATATAGGGATTTAAACCAATCTTGTGCATCCAATAAGTGCGTTTGTGTCATTAGATGAACATATAGGTAATTTTTGCCCTCCTGAGGCTTATTCTAATCCATTTAGGGTTTTTAACCAATCTTGTGCATCCAATAACATTTTCGTGATTTTTCGTTATTGTTTCGGATTATTCTAATTCATTTAGGGTTTTTAACCAATCTTGTGTATCCAATAAGTGCATTTGTGTCATTCGATTAACATTTTGGTCATTTTTGTCTTCCCTAGCCTTATTCTATTCCATTTAGGGTTTTTAACCAATCTTTGGCATCCAATAAGTGTGTTTGTGTCACCAAATTAACATTTTTCTCACTTTCGTCCTCGTTAGGCTGATTCTAATCCATTTAGGATTTTTAACCAATCATGTGCATCAAATATGTGCGTTTGTGTCATTGGATTAACATTTAGGTCATTTTCGTCCTCCCTAAGCTTATTCTAATCCATCTTGCGTTTTTAACCAATTTTGTTGATCCAATAAGTGCGTTTGTGTCATGGGATTAACATTTAGGTCGTTTTCATCCTCCCTAACCTTATTATAATCCATTTAGGATTTTTAACCAATCATGGGCATCAAATAAGTGCTTTTGTTTCATTGGATTAACATTTAGGTCATTTTGTCCTCCCTAAGCTTATTCTAAGCCATCTTGGGTTTTTAACCAATCTTGTTGATCCAATAAGTGCGTTAGTGTCATGGGATTAACATTTAGGTCATTTTTGTCCTCAATAGGCTTATTCTAATCCATTAAGGGTCTCTAACCATTCTTGTACATCTAATAAGTGCGTTTGTGTCATTGGATTAACTTTTAGGTCATTTTTGTCCTACTGGCTTATTCAAATCAATTTAGGGTTATTTCTCCATTTTGTGCTTCCAAATAGTTCTTTTGTGTCATTGGATTAACATTTAGGTCACTTTCATTCTCCCTAGGCCTATTCTAATTCATTTAGGGTGTTTAACCATTCTTGTGCATCTAATAAGTGCGTTTGTGTCATTGGATTAACATTTAGGTCATTTTCTCCCTCCCTAGGCTTCGTCTAATCCATATAGGGTTTTTAACCAATCTTGTGCATCCGATAAGTACGATTGTGTCATTGGATTAACATTTAGGTCATTTTTGTCCTAGCTAGGGTTATTCTAAACCATCTAGGGTTTTTAACCAATCTTATTGATCCAATAAGTGCGTTTGTGTCATGGGATTAACATTTAGGTCATTTTCTTCCTCCGTAGTCTTATTCTAATCGATTTAGGGTTTCTAACAAATCTTTTGCATCCAATAAATGCGATTGTGTCATTGGATTAACATTTAAGTCATTTTCGTCCACCATAGGCTTATTCTAATCCATTTAGGGGTTTTAACCAATCTTGTGCATCCATTAAGGGCGTTTGTGTCATTGGATTAACATTTAGGTCGTTTTCATCCTCCTAGGCTTATTCTAATCCATCTAGGGTTTTTAACCAATCTTGTGTATCCAATAATTGCGTTTTTGTCATGGGATTAAAATTTAGGTCATTTTCGTCCTCCCTAGGCTTATTCTAATCCATTAAGGGTTTCTAACCAATCTTGTGCATCCAAAAAGTTTGTTTGTGTCATTGGATTAACATTTAGGTAACTTTCGTCTACCCAAGGCTTATTCTAATCAATTTAAGGTTTTTAACCAATCTTGTGCATCTAATTAGTACGTTTGTGTCATTAGATGAACATTTAGGTAATTTTTGCCCTCTTGAGGCTTATTATAATCCAGTTAGGGTTTTTAACCAATCTTCTGCATCCAATAAGTGCGTTTGTTTCAGACGATTAACATTTTCGTGATTTTCGTTATTGTTTCGGATTATTCTAATTCATTTAGGGTTTTTAACCAATCTTGTGTATCCAATAAGTGCATTTGTGTCATTCGATTCACATTTTGGTCATTTTTGTCTTCCATAGGCTTATTCTAATCCATTTAGGGTTTTTCACCAATCTTTAAAATCCAGTAGTGTGTTTTTGTCACCAAATTAACATTTTTGTCACTTTCGTCCTCCTTAGGATGATTCGAATCCATCTAGGATTTTTAACCAGTCATGTGCATCAAATAAGTGCGTTTGTGTCATGGGATTAACATTTAGGTCATTTTCTTCCTCCCTAGGCTTATTCTATTCCATTTAGGGTTTCTAACCAATCCTGTGCATCCAATAAGTGCGATTGTGTCATTGGATTAACACTTAAGTAATTTTCGTCCTCCATAGGCTTGTACTAATTCATTTAGGGTTTTTAACAAATCTTGTGCATCCAATAGGGTCATATGTGTCATTGGATTAACATTTCGGTCATTTCCGTCGTCCCTAGGCTTATTCTAATCCATATAGGGATTTAAACCAATCTTGTGCATCCAATAAGTGCGTTTGTGTCATTAGATGAACATTTATGAAACTTTCGCCCTCCCGAGGCTTATTCTAATCCATTTAGGGGGTTTTAACCAATCTTGTGCATCCAAGAAGCGCGTTTGTTTCAGTGGATTAACATTTTCGTGATTTTCGTTATCGTTTCGGATTATTCTAATTCATTTAGGGTTTTTAACCAATATAGTGCATCCAATAAGTGTGTTTGTATCAATGGATTAACATTTAGGTCATTTTCGTCCTCCCTAGGCTGATTCTAATCCATTTAGGATTTTTAACCAATCATGTGCATCAAATAAGTGCGTTTGTGTCATTGGATTAACATTTAGTACATTTTCGTCTTCCCTAAGCTTATTCTAATCCATCTTGGGTTTTTAACCAATCTTGTTGATCCAAGAAGTGAGTTTGTGTCATGGGATTAAAATTTAGGTCATTTTCGTCCTCCCTAGGCTTATTCTAATCCATTAAGGGTCTCTAACAAATCTTGTGCATCGAAAAAGTTTGTTTGTGTCATTGGATTAACATTTAGGTAACTTTCGTCTTCCCTAGGCTTATTCTAATCCATTTAAGGTTTTTAACCAAACTTGTGCATCTAATAAGTACGTTTGTGTCATTGGATTAACATTTAGGTCATTTTCGTTTCCCCTAGGCCTATTCTAATCCATATAGGGATTTAAACCAATCTTGTGCATCCAATAAGTGCGTTTGTGTCATTAGATGAACATATAGGTAATTTTTGCCCTCCTGAGGCTTATTCTAATCCATTTAGGGTTTTTAACCAATCTTGTGCATCCAATAACATTTTCGTGATTTTTCGTTATTGTTTCGGATTATTCTAATTCATTTAGGGTTTTTAACCAATCTTGTGTATCCAATAAGTGCATTTGTGTCATTCGATTAACATTTTGGTCATTTTTGTCTTCCCTAGCCTTATTCTAATCCATTTAGGGTTTTTAACCAATCTTTGGCATCCAATAAGTGTGTTTGTGTCACCAAATTAACATTTTTCTCACTTTCGTCCTCGTTAGGCTGATTCTAATCCATTTAGGATTTTTAACCAATCATGTGCATCAAATATGTGCGTTTGTGTCATTGGATTAACATTTAGGTCATTTTCGTCCTCCCTAAGCTTATTCTAATCCATCTTGCGTTTTTAACCAATTTTGTTGATCCAATAAGTGCGTTTGTGTCATGGGATTAACATTTAGGTCGTTTTCATCCTCCCTAACCTTATTATAATCCATTTAGGATTTTTAACCAATCATGGGCATCAAATAAGTGCTTTTGTTTCATTGGATTAACATTTAGGTCATTTTGTCCTCCCTAAGCTTATTCTAAGCCATCTTGGGTTTTTAACCAATCTTGTGGATCCAATAAGTGCGTTAGTGTCATGGGATTAACATTTAGGTCATTTTTGTCCTCAATAGGCTTATTCTAATCCATTAAGGGTCTCTAACCATTCTTGTACATCTAATAAGTGCGTTTGTGTCATTGGATTAACTTTTAGGTCATTTTTGTCCTACTGGCTTATTCAAATCAATTTAGGGTTATTTCTCCATCTTGTGCTTCCAAATAGTTCTTTTGTGTCATTGGATTAACATTTAGGTCACTTTCATTCTCCCTAGGCCTATTCTAATTCATTTAGGGTGTTTAACCATTCTTGTGCATCTAATAAGTGCGTTTGTGTCATTGGATTAACATTTAGGTCATTTTCTCCCTCCCTAGGCTTCGTCTAATCCATATAGGGTTTTTAACCAATCTTGTGCATCCGATAAGTACGATTGTGTCATTGGATTAACATTTAGGTCATTTTTGTCCTAGCTAGGGTTATTCTAAACCATCTAGGGTTTTTAACCAATCTTATTGATCCAATAAGTGCGTTTGTGTCATGGGATTAACATTTAGGTCATTTTCTTCCTCCGTAGTCTTATTCTAATCGATTTAGGGTTTCTAACAAATCTTTTGCATCCAATAAATGCGATTGTGTCATTGGATTAACATTTAAGTCATTTTCGTCCACCATAGGCTTATTCTAATCCATTTAGGGGTTTTAACCAATCTTGTGCATCCATTAAGGGCGTTTGTGTCATTGGATTAACATTTAGGTCGTTTTCATCCTCCTAGGCTTATTCTAATCCATCTAGGGTTTTTAACCAATCTTGTGTATCCAATAATTGCGTTTTTGTCATGGGATTAAAATTTAGGTCATTTTCGTCCTCCCTAGGCTTATTCTAATCCATTAAGGGTTTCTAACCAATCTTGTGCATCCAAAAAGTTTGTTTGTGTCATTGGATTAACATTTAGGTAACTTTCGTCTTCCCAAGGCTTATTCTAATCAATTTAAGGTTTTTAACCAATCTTGTGCATCTAATTAGTACGTTTGTGTCATTAGATGAACATTTAGGTAATTTTTGCCCTCTTGAGGCTTATTATAATCCAGTTAGGGTTTTTAACCAATCTTCTGCATCCAATAAGTGCGTTTGTTTCAGACGATTAACATTTTCGTGATTTTCGTTATTGTTTCGGATTATTCTAATTCATTTAGGGTTTTTAACCAATCTTGTGTATCCAATAAGTGCATTTGTGTCATTCGATTCACATTTTGGTCATTTTTGTCTTCCATAGGCTTATTCTAATCCATTTAGGGTTTTTCACCAATCTTTAAAATCCAGTAGTGTGTTTTTGTCACCAAATTAACATTTTTGTCACTTTCGTCCTCCTTAGGATGATTCGAATCCATCTAGGATTTTTAACCAGTCATGTGCATCAAATAAGTGCGTTTGTGTCATGGGATTAACATTTAGGTCATTTTCTTCCTCCCTAGGCTTATTCTATTCCATTTAGGGTTTCTAACCAATCCTGTGCATCCAATAAGTGCGATTGTGTCATTGGATTAACACTTAAGTAATTTTCGTCCTCCATAGGCTTGTACTAATTCATTTAGGGTTTTTAACAAATCTTGTGCATCCAATAGGGTCATATGTGTCATTGGATTAACATTTCGGTCATTTCCGTCGTCCCTAGGCTTATTCTAATCCATATAGGGATTTAAACCAATCTTGTGCATCCAATAAGTGCGTTTGTGTCATTAGATGAACATTTATGAAACTTTCGCCCTCCCGAGGCTTATTCTAATCCATTTAGGGGGTTTTAACCAATCTTGTGCATCCAAGAAGCGCGTTTGTTTCAGTGGATTAACATTTTCGTGATTTTCGTTATCGTTTCGGATTATTCTAATTCATTTAGGGTTTTTAACCAATATAGTGCATCCAATAAGTGTGTTTGTATCAATGGATTAACATTTAGGTCATTTTCGTCCTCCCTAGGCTGATTCTAATCCATTTAGGATTTTTAACCAATCATGTGCATCAAATAAGTGCGTTTGTGTCATTGGATTAACATTTAGTACATTTTCGTCTTCCCTAAGCTTATTCTAATCCATCTTGGGTTTTTAACCAATCTTGTTGATCCAAGAAGTGAGTTTGTGTCATGGGATTAAAATTTAGGTCATTTTCGTCCTCCCTAGGCTTATTCTAATCCATTAAGGGTCTCTAACAAATCTTGTGCATCGAAAAAGTTTGTTTGTGTCATTGGATTAACATTTAGGTAACTTTCGTCTTCCCTAGGCTTATTCTAATCCATTTAAGGTTTTTAACCAAACTTGTGCATCTAATAAGTACGTTTGTGTCATTGGATTAACATTTAGGTCATTTTCGTTTCCCCTAGGCCTATTCTAATCCATATAGGGATTTAAACCAATCTTGTGCATCCAATAAGTGCGTTTGTGTCATTAGATGAACATATAGGTAATTTTTTCCCTCCTGAGGCTTATTCTAATCCATTTAGGGTTTTTAACCAATCTTGTGCATCCAATAACATTTTCGTGATTTTTCGTTATTGTTTCGGATTATTCTAATTCATTTAGGGTTTTTAACCAATCTTGTGTATCCAATAAGTGCATTTGTGTCATTCGATTAACATTTTGGTCATTTTTGTCTTCCCTAGCCTTATTCTATTCCATTTAGGGTTTTTAACCAATCTTTGGCATCCAATAAGTGTGTTTGTGTCACCAAATTAACATTTTTCTCACTTTCGTCCTCGTTAGGCTGATTCTAATCCATTGAGGATTTTTAACCAATCATGTGCATCAAATATGTGCGTTTGTGTCATTGGATTAACATTTAGGTCATTTTCGTCCTCCCTAAGCTTATTCTAATCCATCTTGCGTTTTTAACCAATTTTGTTGATCCAATAAGTGCGTTTGTGTCATGGGATTAACATTTAGGTCGTTTTCATCCTCCCTAACCTTATTATAATCCATTTAGGATTTTTAACCAATCATGGGCATCAAATAAGTGCTTTTGTTTCATTGGATTAACATTTAGGTCATTTTGTCCTCCCTAAGCTTATTCTAAGCCATCTTGGGTTTTTAACCAATCTTGTTGATCCAATAAGTGCGTTAGTGTCATGGGATTAACATTTAGGTCATTTTTGTCCTCAATAGGCTTATTCTAATCCATTAAGGGTCTCTAACCATTCTTGTACATCTAATAAGTGCGTTTGTGTCATTGGATTAACTTTTAGGTCATTTTTGTCCTACTGGCTTATTCAAATCAATTTAGGGTTATTTCTCCATCTTGTGCTTCCAAATAGTTCTTTTGTGTCATTGGATTAACATTTAGGTCACTTTCATTCTCCCTAGGCCTATTCTAATTCATTTAGGGTGTTTAACCATTCTTGTGCATCTAATAAGTGCGTTTGTGTCATTGGATTAACATTTAGGTCATTTTCTCCCTCCCTAGGCTTCGTCTAATCCATATAGGGTTTTTAACCAATCTTGTGCATCCGATAAGTACGATTGTGTCATTGGATTAACATTTAGGTCATTTTTGTCCTAGCTAGGGTTATTCTAATCCATCTAGGGTTTTTAACCAATCTTATTGATCCAATAAGTGCGTTTGTGTCATGGGATTAACATTTAGGTCATTTTCTTCCTCCGTAGTCTTATTCTAATCGATTTAGGGTTTCTAACAAATCTTTTGCATCCAATAAATGCGATTGTGTCATTGGATTAACATTTAAGTCATTTTCGTCCACCATAGGCTTATTCTAATCCATTTAGGGGTTTTAACCAATCTTGTGCATCCATTAAGGGCGTTTGTGTCATTGGATTAACATTTAGGTCGTTTTCATCCTCCTAGGCTTATTCTAATCCATCTAGGGTTTTTAACCAATCTTGTGTATCCAATAATTGCGTTTTTGTCATGGGATTAAAATTTAGGTCATTTTCGTCCTCCCTAGGCTTATTCTAATCCATTAAGGGTTTCTAACCAATCTTGTGCATCCAAAAAGTTTGTTTGTGTCATTGGATTAACATTTAGGTAACTTTCGTCTACCCAAGGCTTATTCTAATCAATTTAAGGTTTTTAACCAATCTTGTGCATCTAATTAGTACGTTTGTGTCATTAGATGAACATTTAGGTAATTTTTGCCCTCTTGAGGCTTATTATAATCCAGTTAGGGTTTTTAACCAATCTTCTGCATCCAATAAGTGCGTTTGTTTCAGACGATTAACATTTTCGTGATTTTCGTTATTGTTTCGGATTATTCTAATTCATTTAGGGTTTTTAACCAATCTTGTGTATCCAATAAGTGCATTTGTGTCATTCGATTCACATTTTGGTCATTTTTGTCTTCCATAGGCTTATTCTAATCCATTTAGGGTTTTTCACCAATCTTTAAAATCCAGTAGTGTGTTTTTGTCACCAAATTAACATTTTTGTCACTTTCGTCCTCCTTAGGATGATTCGAATCCATCTAGGATTTTTAACCAGTCATGTGCATCAAATAAGTGCGTTTGTGTCATGGGATTAACATTTAGGTCATTTTCTTCCTCCCTAGGCTTATTCTATTCCATTTAGGGTTTCTAACCAATCCTGTGCATCCAATAAGTGCGATTGTGTCATTGGATTAACACTTAAGTAATTTTCGTCCTCCATAGGCTTGTACTAATTCATTTAGGGTTTTTAACAAATCTTGTGCATCCAATAGGGTCATATGTGTCATTGGATTAACATTTCGGTCATTTCCGTCGTCCCTAGGCTTATTCTAATCCATATAGGGATTTAAACCAATCTTGTGCATCCAATAAGTGCGTTTGTGTCATTAGATGAACATTTATGAAACTTTCGCCCTCCCGAGGCTTATTCTAATCCATTTAGGGGGTTTTAACCAATCTTGTGCATCCAAGAAGCGCGTTTGTTTCAGTGGATTAACATTTTCGTGATTTTCGTTATCGTTTCGGATTATTCTAATTCATTTAGGGTTTTTAACCAATATAGTGCATCCAATAAGTGTGTTTGTATCAATGGATTAACATTTAGGTCATTTTCGTCCTCCCTAGGCTGATTCTAATCCATTTAGGATTTTTAACCAATCATGTGCATCAAATAAGTGCGTTTGTGTCATTGGATTAACATTTAGTACATTTTCGTCTTCCCTAAGCTTATTCTAATCCATGTTGGGTTTTTAACCAATCTTGTTGATCCAAGAAGTGAGTTTGTGTCCTCCCTAGGCTTATTCTAATCCATTAAGGGTCTCTAACAAATCTTGTGCATCGAAAAAGTTTGTTTGTGTCATTGGATTAACATTTAGGTAACTGTCGTCTTCCCTAGGCTTATTCTAATCCATTTAAGGTTTTTAACCAAACTTGTGCATCTAATAAGTACGTTTGTGTCATTGGATTAACATTTAGGTCATTTTCGTTTCCCCTAGGCCTATTCTAATCCATATAGGGATTTAAACCAATCTTGTGCATCCAATAAGTGCGTTTGTGACATTAGATGAACATATAGGTAATTTTTGCCCTCCTGAGGCTTATTCTAATCCATTTAGGGTTTTTAACCAATCTTGTGCATCCAATAACATTTTCGTGATTTTTCGTTATTGTTTCGGATTATTCTAATTCATTTAGGGTTTTTAACCAATCTTGTGTATCCAATAAGTGCATTTGTGTCATTCGATTAACATTTTGGTCATTTTTGTCTTCCCTAGCCTTATTCTAATCCATTTAGGGTTTTTAACCAATCTTTGGCATCCAATAAGTGTGTTTGTGTCACCAAATTAACATTTTTCTCACTTTCGTCCTCGTTAGGCTGATTCTAATCCATTTAGGATTTTTAACCAATCATGTGCATCAAATATGTGCGTTTGTGTCATTGGATTAACATTTAGGTCATTTTCGTCCTCCCTAAGCTTATTCTAATCCATCTTGCGTTTTTAACCAATTTTGTTGATCCAATAAGTGCGTTTGTGTCATGGGATTAACATTTAGGTCGTTTTCATCCTCCCTAACCTTATTATAATCCATTTAGGATTTTTAACCAATCATGGGCATCAAATAAGTGCTTTTGTTTCATTGGATTAACATTTAGGTCATTTTGTCCTCCCTAAGCTTATTCTAAGCCATCTTGGGTTTTTAACCAATCTTGTGGATCCAATAAGTGCGTTAGTGTCATGGGATTAACATTTAGGTCATTTTTGTCCTCAATAGGCTTATTCTAATCCATTAAGGGTCTCTAACCATTCTTGTACATCTAATAAGTGCGTTTGTGTCATTGGATTAACTTTTAGGTCATTTTTGTCCTACTGGCTTATTCAAATCAATTTAGGGTTATTTCTCCATCTTGTGCTTCCAAATAGTTCTTTTGTGTCATTGGATTAACATTTAGGTCACTTTCATTCTCCCTAGGCCTATTCTAATTCATTTAGGGTGTTTAACCATTCTTGTGCATCTAATAAGTGCGTTTGTGTCATTGGATTAACATTTAGGTCATTTTCTCCCTCCCTAGGCTTCGTCTAATCCATATAGGGTTTTTAACCAATCTTGTGCATCCGATAAGTACGATTGTGTCATTGGATTAACATTTAGGTCATTTTTGTCCTAGCTAGGGTTATTCTAATCCATCTAGGGTTTTTAACCAATCTTATTGATCCAATAAGTGCGTTTGTGTCATGGGATTAACATTTAGGTCATTTTCTTCCTCCGTAGTCTTATTCTAATCGATTTAGGGTTTCTAACAAATCTTTTGCATCCAATAAATGCGATTGTGTCATTGGATTAACATTTAAGTCATTTTCGTCCACCATAGGCTTATTCTAATCCATTTAGGGGTTTTAACCAATCTTGTGCATCCATTAAGGGCGTTTGTGTCATTGGATTAACATTTAGGTCGTTTTCATCCTCCTAGGCTTATTCTAATCCATCTAGGGTTTTTAACCAATCTTGTGTATCCAATAATTGCGTTTTTGTCATGGGATTAAAATTTAGGTCATTTTCGTCCTCCCTAGGCTTATTCTAATCCATTAAGGGTTTCTAACCAATCTTGTGCATCCAAAAAGTTTGTTTGTGTCATTGGATTAACATTTAGGTAACTTTCGTCTACCCAAGGCTTATTCTAATCAATTTAAGGTTTTTAACCAATCTTGTGCATCTAATTAGTACGTTTGTGTCATTAGATGAACATTTAGGTAATTTTTGCCCTCTTGAGGCTTATTATAATCCAGTTAGGGTTTTTAACCAATCTTCTGCATCCAATAAGTGCGTTTGTTTCAGACGATTAACATTTTCGTGATTTTCGTTATTGTTTCGGATTATTCTAATTCATTTAGGGTTTTTAACCAATCTTGTGTATCCAATAAGTGCATTTGTGTCATTCGATTCACATTTTGGTCATTTTTGTCTTCCATAGGCTTATTCTAATCCATTTAGGGTTTTTCACCAATCTTTAAAATCCAGTAGTGTGTTTTTGTCACCAAATTAACATTTTTGTCACTTTCGTCCTCCTTAGGATGATTCGAATCCATCTAGGATTTTTAACCAGTCATGTGCATCAAATAAGTGCGTTTGTGTCATGGGATTAACATTTAGGTCATTTTCTTCCTCCCTAGGCTTATTCTATTCCATTTAGGGTTTCTAACCAATCCTGTGCATCCAATAAGTGCGATTGTGTCATTGGATTAACACTTAAGTAATTTTCGTCCTCCATAGGCTTGTACTAATTCATTTAGGGTTTTTAACAAATCTTGTGCATCCAATAGGGTCATATGTGTCATTGGATTAACATTTCGGTCATTTCCGTCGTCCCTAGGCTTATTCTAATCCATATAGGGATTTAAACCAATCTTGTGCATCCAATAAGTGCGTTTGTGTCATTAGATGAACATTTATGAAACTTTCGCCCTCCCGAGGCTTATTCTAATCCATTTAGGGGGTTTTAACCAATCTTGTGCATCCAAGAAGCGCGTTTGTTTCAGTGGATTAACATTTTCGTGATTTTCGTTATCGTTTCGGATTATTCTAATTCATTTAGGGTTTTTAACCAATATAGTGCATCCAATAAGTGTGTTTGTATCAATGGATTAACATTTAGGTCATTTTCGTCCTCCCTAGGCTGATTCTAATCCATTTAGGATTTTTAACCAATCATGTGCATCAAATAAGTGCGTTTGTGTCATTGGATTAACATTTAGTACATTTTCGTCTTCCCTAAGCTTATTCTAATCCATCTTGGGTTTTTAACCAATCTTGTTGATCCAAGAAGTGAGTTTGTGTCATGGGATTAAAATTTAGGTCATTTTCGTCCTCCCTAGGCTTATTCTAATCCATTAAGGGTCTCTAACAAATCTTGTGCATCGAAAAAGTTTGTTTGTGTCATTGGATTAACATTTAGGTAACTTTCGTCTTCCCTAGGCTTATTCTAATCCATTTAAGGTTTTTAACCAAACTTGTGCATCTAATAAGTACGTTTGTGTCATTGGATTAACATTTAGGTCATTTTCGTTTCCCCTAGGCCTATTCTAATCCATATAGGGATTTAAACCAATCTTGTGCATCCAATAAGTGCGTTTGTGTCATTAGATGAACATATAGGTAATTTTTGCCCTCCTGAGGCTTATTCTAATCCATTTAGGGTTTTTAACCAATCTTGTGCATCCAATAACATTTTCGTGATTTTTCGTTATTGTTTCGGATTATTCTAATTCATTTAGGGTTTTTAACCAATCTTGTGTATCCAATAAGTGCATTTGTGTCATTCGATTAACATTTTGGTCATTTTTGTCTTCCCTAGCCTTATTCTAATCCATTTAGGGTTTTTAACCAATCTTTGGCATCCAATAAGTGTGTTTGTGTCACCAAATTAACATTTTTCTCACTTTCGTCCTCGTTAGGCTGATTCTAATCCATTTAGGATTTTTAACCAATCATGTGCATCAAATATGTGCGTTTGTGTCATTGGATTAACATTTAGGTCATTTTCGTCCTCCCTAAGCTTATTCTAATCCATCTTGCGTTTTTAACCAATTTTGTTGATCCAATAAGTGCGTTTGTGTCATGGGATTAACATTTAGGTCGTTTTCATCCTCCCTAACCTTATTATAATCCATTTAGGATTTTTAACCAATCATGGGCATCAAATAAGTGCTTTTGTTTCATTGGATTAACATTTAGGTCATTTTGTCCTCCCTAAGCTTATTCTAAGCCATCTTGGGTTTTTAACCAATCTTGTTGATCCAATAAGTGCGTTAGTGTCATGGGATTAACATTTAGGTCATTTTTGTCCTCAATAGGCTTATTCTAATCCATTAAGGGTCTCTAACCATTCTTGTACATCTAATAAGTGCGTTTGTGTCATTGGATTAACTTTTAGGTCATTTTTGTCCTACTGGCTTATTCAAATCAATTTAGGGTTATTTCTCCATCTTGTGCTTCCAAATAGTTCTTTTGTGTCATTGGATTAACATTTAGGTCACTTTCATTCTCCCTAGGCCTATTCTAATTCATTTAGGGTGTTTAACCATTCTTGTGCATCTAATAAGTGCGTTTGTGTCATTGGATTAACATTTAGGTCATTTTCTCCCTCCCTAGGCTTCGTCTAATCCATATAGGGTTTTTAACCAATCTTGTGCATCCGATAAGTACGATTGTGTCATTGGATTAACATTTAGGTCATTTTTGTCCTAGCTAGGGTTATTCTAATCCATCTAGGGTTTTTAACCAATCTTATTGATCCAATAAGTGCGTTTGTGTCATGGGATTAACATTTAGGTCATTTTCTTCCTCCGTAGTCTTATTCTAATCGATTTAGGGTTTCTAACAAATCTTTTGCATCCAATAAATGCGATTGTGTCATTGGATTAACATTTAAGTCATTTTCGTCCACCATAGGCTTATTCTAATCCATTTAGGGGTTTTAACCAATCTTGTGCATCCATTAAGGGCGTTTGTGTCATTGGATTAACATTTAGGTCGTTTTCATCCTCCTAGGCTTATTCTAATCCATCTAGGGTTTTTAACCAATCTTGTGTATCCAATAATTGCGTTTTTGTCATGGGATTAAAATTTAGGTCATTTTCGTCCTCCCTAGGCTTATTCTAATCCATTAAGGGTTTCTAACCAATCTTGTGCATCCAAAAAGTTTGTTTGTGTCATTGGATTAACATTTAGGTAACTTTCGTCTTCCCAAGGCTTATTCTAATCAATTTAAGGTTTTTAACCAATCTTGTGCATCTAATTAGTACGTTTGTGTCATTAGATGAACATTTAGGTAATTTTTGCCCTCTTGAGGCTTATTATAATCCAGTTAGGGTTTTTAACCAATCTTCTGCATCCAATAAGTGCGTTTGTTTCAGACGATTAACATTTTCGTGATTTTCGTTATTGTTTCGGATTATTCTAATTCATTTAGGGTTTTTAACCAATCTTGTGTATCCAATAAGTGCATTTGTGTCATTCGATTCACATTTTGGTCATTTTTGTCTTCCATAGGCTTATTCTAATCCATTTAGGGTTTTTCACCAATCTTTAAAATCCAGTAGTGTGTTTTTGTCACCAAATTAACATTTTTGTCACTTTCGTCCTCCTTAGGATGATTCGAATCCATCTAGGATTTTTAACCAGTCATGTGCATCAAATAAGTGCGTTTGTGTCATGGGATTAACATTTAGGTCATTTTCTTCCTCCCTAGGCTTATTCTATTCCATTTAGGGTTTCTAACCAATCCTGTGCATCCAATAAGTGCGATTGTGTCATTGGATTAACACTTAAGTAATTTTCGTCCTCCATAGGCTTGTACTAATTCATTTAGGGTTTTTAACAAATCTTGTGCATCCAATAGGGTCATATGTGTCATTGGATTAACATTTCGGTCATTTCCGTCGTCCCTAGGCTTATTCTAATCCATATAGGGATTTAAACCAATCTTGTGCATCCAATAAGTGCGTTTGTGTCATTAGATGAACATTTATGAAACTTTCGCCCTCCCGAGGCTTATTCTAATCCATTTAGGGGGTTTTAACCAATCTTGTGCATCCAAGAAGCGCGTTTGTTTCAGTGGATTAACATTTTCGTGATTTTCGTTATCGTTTCGGATTATTCTAATTCATTTAGGGTTTTTAACCAATATAGTGCATCCAATAAGTGTGTTTGTATCAATGGATTAACATTTAGGTCATTTTCGTCCTCCCTAGGCTGATTCTAATCCATTTAGGATTTTTAACCAATCATGTGCATCAAATAAGTGCGTTTGTGTCATTGGATTAACATTTAGTACATTTTCGTCTTCCCTAAGCTTATTCTAATCCATGTTGGGTTTTTAACCAATCTTGTTGATCCAAGAAGTGAGTTTGTGTCCTCCCTAGGCTTATTCTAATCCATTAAGGGTCTCTAACAAATCTTGTGCATCGAAAAAGTTTGTTTGTGTCATTGGATTAACATTTAGGTAACTGTCGTCTTCCCTAGGCTTATTCTAATCCATTTAAGGTTTTTAACCAAACTTGTGCATCTAATAAGTACGTTTGTGTCATTGGATTAACATTTAGGTCATTTTCGTTTCCCCTAGGCCTATTCTAATCCATATAGGGATTTAAACCAATCTTGTGCATCCAATAAGTGCGTTTGTGACATTAGATGAACATATAGGTAATTTTTGCCCTCCTGAGGCTTATTCTAATCCATTTAGGGTTTTTAACCAATCTTGTGCATCCAATAACATTTTCGTGATTTTTCGTTATTGTTTCGGATTATTCTAATTCATTTAGGGTTTTTAACCAATCTTGTGTATCCAATAAGTGCATTTGTGTCATTCGATTAACATTTTGGTCATTTTTGTCTTCCCTAGCCTTATTCTAATCCATTTAGGGTTTTTAACCAATCTTTGGCATCCAATAAGTGTGTTTGTGTCACCAAATTAACATTTTTCTCACTTTCGTCCTCGTTAGGCTGATTCTAATCCATTTAGGATTTTTAACCAATCATGTGCATCAAATATGTGCGTTTGTGTCATTGGATTAACATTTAGGTCATTTTCGTCCTCCCTAAGCTTATTCTAATCCATCTTGCGTTTTTAACCAATCTTGTTGATCCAATAAGTGCGTTTGTGTCATGGGATTAACATTTAGGTCATTTTCTTCCTCACTAGGCTTGTACTAATTCATTTAGGGTTTTAAACAAATCCTGTGCATCCAATAGGGTCATATATGTCATTGGATTAACATTTTTGTCATTTTCGTCGTCCTTAGGCTTATTCTAATCCATTTAGGGTTTTTCACCAATCTTGTGTATCCAATAAGTTCGGTTGTGTCATTAGATTAACATTTAGGTAATTTTCGCCAACCCAGGGATTATTCTAATCCATTTAGGGATTTTTACCAATATTGTGCATCCATTAAGTGCTTTTGTGTCATTGGATTAACATTTAGGTCATTTTGTCCTCCCTAAGCTTATTCTAATCCATCTTGGGTTTTTAACCAATCTTGTTGATCCAATAAGTGCGTTTGTGTCATGGGATTAACATTTAGGTCATTTTTGTCCTCAATAGGCTTATTCTAATCCATTAAGGGTCTCTAACCAATCTTGTGCATCTAAAAAGTTTGTTTGTGTCATTGGATTTACATTTAGGTAACTTTCGTCTTCCCTAGGCTTATTCTAATCCATTTATGGTTTTTAACCAAACTTGTGCATCTAATAAGTACGTTTGTGTCATTGGATTAACATTTAGGTCATTTTTGTTTTCCCTAGGCCTATTCTAATCCATATAGGTATTTAAACCAATCTTGTGCATCCAATAAGTGCGTTTGTGTCATTAGATGAACATTTAGGTAATTTTCGCCCTCCCGAGGCTTATTCTAATCCATTAAGGGGTTTTAACCAATCTTGTGCATCCAATACGGCGTTTGTGTCATTGGATTAACATTTAGGTCATTTTCGTCCTCCCTAGGCTTATTCTAATCCATTTAGTGTCTTTAACCAATCTTGTGCATCCAATAAGCACATTTGTTTCTATGGATTAACATTTTCGTGATTTTCGTTATCGTTTCCAATTATTCTAATTCATTTAGGGTTTTTAACAAATCTTGTGAATCCAATAAGTGCATTTGTGTCATTCGAATAACATTTTGGTCATTTTCGTTCTCCCTAAGCTTGTTCTAATCCATTTAGGATTTTTAACCAATCATGGGCATTAAATAAGTGCGTTTGTGTCATTGGATTAACATATAGGTCATTTTCGTCCTCCCCAAGCTTATTCTAATTCATCTTGGGTTTTAAACCAATCTTGTTGATCCAATAAGTGCGTTTGTGTCATGTGATTAACATTTAGGACATTTTCGTCCTCCCTAAGCTTATTCTAATCCATCCAGGGTTTTTAACGAATCTTGTGCCTCCAATATACGCGTTTGTTTCAGTGGATTAAAATTTTCGTGATATTAGTTATCGTTCGGATTATTCTAATTCATTTATCGTTTTTAACCATTCTTTTGCATCCAATTAGTGCATTTGTGTCATTGATTTAACATTTAGGTCATTTTCGTCCTCCTTAGGCTTATTCTAATCCATTTAGGGTTTTTAACCAATCTTGTGAATCCATTAAGCGCGTTTGTTTAAGTGGATTAACATTTTCGTGATTTTCGTTATCGTTTCAGATTATTATAATTCATTTAGGGTTTTTAACCAATATTGTGCATCCAATAAGTGTGTTTGTATCAATAGATTAACATTTAGGTCCTTTTCGTCCTCCCTAGGCTGATTCAAATCCATTTAGGATTTTTAACCAATCATGTGCATCAAATAAATGCGTTTGTGTCATTGCATTAACATTTAGGTCATTTTCGTCCTCCCTATGCTTATTCTAATCCATCTTGGGATTTTTACCATTCTAGTTGATCTAATAAGTGCGTTTGTGTCATGGGATTAACATTTAGGTAATTTTCGTCCTCCCTAGGCTTATTATAATCCATTAAGGGTCTCTAACCAATCTTGTGGATCCAAAAAGTTTGTTTGTTTCATTGGATTAACATTTAGGTAACTTCCGTCTTCCCTAGGCTTATTCTAATCCTTTTAAGGTTTTTAACCAATCTTGTGCATCTAATAAGTACAATTGTGTCATTGGATTAACATTTAGGTCATTTTCGTTTTCCCTAGGCCTATTCTAATCCATATAGGGTTTTCAACCAATCTTGTGCATGCAATAAGTGCGTTTGTGTCATTAGATGAACATTTAGGTAATTTTCACCCTCCCGAGGCTTATTCTAATCCATTTAGGGGTTTTAACCAATCTTGTGCATCCAATAAGGGCGTTTGTGTCATTGGATTAACATTTAGGTCATTCTGTTCCTTCCTATGCTTATTCTAATCCATCTTGGGTTTTTTAATGAATCTTGTTTGTCCAATAAGTGCGTTTTTCTCATTAGATTAACATTTAGAACATTTTCGTCATCTCTAAGCTTATTGTAATCCATCTAGGGTTTTTAACGAATCTTGTGCTTCCGATAAACGCGTTTGTTCAGTGGATTAAGATTTTCGTGATATTCGTTATCGTTCGGATTATTCTAATTCATTTATGGTTTTTAACCAATCTTTTGCATCCAATAAGTGCATTTGTGTCATTGGATTAACGTTTTGGTCATTTTCGTCTTCCCTATGTTTATTCTAATCCATTTAAGGTTTTTCACCAATCTTGCGCATCCAATAAGTGTGTTTGTTTCATTAGATTAACATTTTTGTCATTTTCGTCCTCCCTAGGCTTATTCTAATCCATTTAGGGTTTTTAACCAATCTTGTGCATCCAATAGGTGCCTTTGTGTCATAAGATTAACATTTAGGTCATTTTCGTCCTCCCTAGGCTTATTCTAATCAATTTAGGGTTATTAACCAATCTTGTTCTTCCAATAAGTTCGTTGTGTCATTGGATTAAAATTTTGGTAATTTTGTCCTCCTTAGACTTATTTTAATTCATTTAGGGTTTTTAACCAATCTTATGCATCTAATAAGTGTGTTTGTGTCATTGGATTAACTTTTAAGTCATTTTCGTCCTCCTGGCTTATTTAAATCAATTTAGGGTTATTTCTCAATCTTCTGCTTCCAATAAGGTCGTTTGTGTCATTGGATTAACATTTAGGTCATTTTCATTCTCCCTAGTCCTATTCTATATCATTAAGGGTTTTTAACCATTCTTGTGCATCTAATAAGTGCGTTTATGTCATTGGATTAACATTTAGGTCATTTTCGTCCTCCCTAGGCTTATTCTAATCCATATAGGGTTCTTAACCAATCTTGTGCATCCGATAAGTACGTTTGTGTCATTAGATTAAAATTTAGGTAACTTTCGCCCTCCTGAAGCTTATTCTAATCCATTAAGGGGTTTTAACAAGTATTGTGCATCCAATAAGAGCGCTTGTGTCATTGGATTAACATATAGGTAATTTTTGTCCTCGCTAGGGTTATTCTATTCCATCTAGGATTTTTAACCAATCTTGTTTATCCAATAAGTGCGTTTTTGTCATTGGATTAACATTTAGGTCATTTTTGTCATCGTTCGGCCTATTTTAATCCATTTAGGGTTTTTAACCAATCTTGTGCAACTAATAAGTGCGTTTGTCTCATTCGATTAACATTTAGGTCATTTTCGTCCTACCTAAGCTTATTCTAATCCATTTAGGGTTTTTAACCAATCTTGTGCATCTAATAAGCGCGTTTGTTTCAATGGATTAACAATTTAGTGTTTTTCGTTATCGTTTGGATTATTCTAATTCATTTAGGGTTTCTAACGAATCTTGTGCATCTTATAAGCGCGTTTGTTTCAATGGATTAACAATTTAGTGATTTTCGTTATCGTTTGGATTATTCTAATTCATTTAGGGTTTCTAACCAATGTTGTGCATCCAATAAGTGCATTTTTGTCATCCGATTAAAATTTTTGTCATTTTCGTCCTCCTTAGGCTGATTCTAATCCATTTAGGATTTTTAACCAATCATGTGCATCAAATAAGTGCGTTTGTGTCATTGGATTAACATTTAGGTCATTTTCCTCCTCCCTAAGCCTATTCTAATCCGTCTTGGGTTTTTAACCAATCTTGTTGATCCAATAAGTGCGTTTGTGTCATGGGATTAACATTTAGGTTATTTTCTTCCTCCCTAGGCTTATTCTAATCCATTTAGGGTTTTTAACAAATCTTGGGCATCCAATAGGGGCATTTGTGTCATTGGATTAACATTTTTTGTCATTTTTATCCTCCCTAGGCTTATTCTAATCCATTTTGGGTTTTTCACCAATCTTGTGCATCCAATAAGTACGTTTGTGTCATTAGATTAACATTTAGGTAATTTTCGCCCTCCCGGGGATTATTCTAATTCGTTTAGGGGTTTTAACAAATCTTGTGCATCCATTAAGGGCTTTTGTGTCATTGGATTAACATTTAGGTCGTTTTCATCCTCCATAGGCTTATTCTAATCCATCTAGGGTTTTTAACCAATATTTTTTATCCAATAATTGCGTTTTTGTCCATGGATTAACATTTAGGTCATTTTCGTCCTCCCTAAGCTTATTCTAATCCATCTAGGGTTTTTAACCAATCTTGTTAATCTAATAAGTGCGTTTGTTTCATGGGATTAACATTTAGGTCATTTTTGTCCTCCCTAGGCTTATTCTAATCCATTAAGGGTTTCTAACCAATCTTGTGCATCCAAAAAGTTTGTCTGTGTCATTGGATTAACATTTAGGTAACTTTCGTCTTCCCTAGGCTTATTTTAATCCATTTAAGGTTTTTAACCAATCTTTTGCATCTAATAAGTACGTTTGTGTCATTGGATTAACATTTCGGTCATTTTCGTTTTCCCTAGGCCTATTCTAATCCATATAGGGTTTTAAACCAATCTTATGCATCCAATAAGTGTGTTTGTGTCATTAGATGAACATTTAGTTAATTTTCGCCCTCTTGAGGCTTATTCTAATCCATTTAGGGGTTTTAACCAATCTTGTGCATCCAATAAGGGCGTTTGTGAAATTGGATTAATATTTAGGTCATTGTCGCCCTGCCTAGACTTATTCTAATCCATCTAGGGTTTTAGCAAATCTTGTTTATCCAATAAGTGCGTTTTTGTCATTGGATTAACATTTAGTTAATTTTCTTCCTCTCTAAGCTTATTCTAATCCATCTAGGGTTTATAACGAATCTTGTGCCTCCAATTAATGCATTTGTTTCAGTGGATTCAAAGTTTCGTGATATTCGTTATCGTTCGGATTATTCTAATTCATTTAGGGGTTTTAACCAATCTTTTGCATCCAATAAGTGCATTTGTGTCATTGGATTAACATTTTGGTCATTTTCGTCCTCCCTAGGCTTATTCTAATCCATTTAGGGTTTTTCACCAATCTTGTGCATCCAATAGGTGCTTTGTGTCATTGGATTAACATTTAGGTCATTTTCGTCCTCCCTAGGCTTATTCTAATCAATTTAGGGTTATTAACCAATCTTGTTCTTCCAATAAGTTCGTTGTGTCATTGGATTAACATTTAGGTAATTTTCGTCCTCCATAGGCTTATTCTAATCAATTTAGGGTTATTAACCAATCTTGTACATCTAATACGTGCGTTTGTGTCATTGGATTAACTTTTAGGTCATTTTCATCCTCCTGGCTTATTCAAATCAATTTAGGGTTATTTCTCAATCTTGTGCTTCCAATAAGTTCTTTTGTCTCATTGGATTAACATTTAGGTCATTTTCATTCTCCCTAGGCCTATTCTATTTCATTTAGGGTTTTTAAGCATTCTTGTAGATCTAATAAGTGGGTTTGTGTCATTGAATTAACATTTAGGTCATTTTCGTCCTCCCTAGGCTTAGTCTAATCCATATAGGGTTTTTAAAAAATCTTGTGCATCCGATAAGTACGATTGTGTCATTGGATTAACATTTAGGTCATTTTTGTCCTAGCTAGGGTTATTCTAATCCATCTAGGGTTTTTAACCAATCTTATTGATCCAATAAGTGCGTTTGTGTCATGGGATTAACATTTAGGTCATTTTCTAACCAATCTTTTGCATCCAATAAATGCGATTGTGTCATTGGATTAACATTTAAGTCATTTTCGTCCACCATAGGCTTATTCTAATCCATTTAGGGGTTTTAACCAATCTTGTGCATCCATTAAGGGCGTTTGTGTCTTTGGATTAACTTTTAGGTCGTTTTCATCCTCCTAGGCTTATTCTAATCCATCTAGGGTTTTTAACCAATCTTGTTTATCCAACAATTGCATTTTTGTCATGGGATTAACATTTAGGTCATTTTTGTCCTCCCTAGGCTTATTCTAATCCATTAAGGGTTTGAAACCAATCTTGTGCATCCAAAAAGTTTGTTTGTGTCATTGGATTAACATTTAGGTAACTTTCGTCTTCCCTAGGCTTATTCTAATCAATTTAATGTTTTTAACCAATCTTGTGCATCTAATTAGTACGTTTGTGTCATTGGATTAACATTTAGGTCATTTTCGTTTTCCCTAGGCCTATTCTAATCCATATTGGGTTTTAAACCAATATGGTGCATCCAATAAGTGCGTTTGTGTCATTAGATGAACATTTTGGTAATTTTCGCCCTCCATAAGGGGTTTTAACCAATCTTGTGCATCCAATAAGGGCGTTTGTGTCATTGGATTAATATTTAGGTCATTCTCGTCCTCCCTAGGCTTTTTCTAATCCATCTAGGGTTTTAACAAATTTTGTTTATCCAATTAGTGCGTTTTTGTCATTGGATAAACAATTAGTTCATTTTCGTCCTCTCTAAGCTTATTCTAATCCATCTAGGGTTTTTAACAAATCTTGTGCCTCCAATATACGCGTTTGTTTCAGTGGAATAACATTTTCGTGACTTTCGTTATCGTTCGGATTATTCTAATTCATTTAGGGTTTTTAACCAATCTGTGCATCCAATAAGTGAATTTGTGTCACCCGATTAACAATTTGTTCATTTTTGTCCTCCCTAGGCTTATTCTAATAGGGTTTTTCACCAATCTTCTGGATGCAATAAGCGTGTTTGTGTCACTAAATTAACATTTTTGTCATTTTCGTCCTCCCTAGGCTGATTCTAATCCATTTGGGATTTTTAGCCAATCATGTGCATCAAATAAGTGCGTTTGTGTCATTGGATTAACATTTAGGTCAATTTCGTCCTCCATAGGCTTGTACTAATTCATTTAGGGTTTTTAACAAACCTTGTGCATCCAATAGGGGCATTTGTGTCATTGGATTAACATTTTGGTTATTTTCGTCCTCCCTAGCCTTATTCTAATCCATTTAGGGCTTTTCACCAATCTTGTGCATCCAATAAGTATGTTTGTGTAATTAGGTTAACATTTAGGTAATTTTCGCCCTCCCGAGGACCATTCTAATCCATTTAGGAGTTTTAACCAATCTTGTGCATCCTTTAAGGGCGTTTGTGTCATTGGATTAACATTTAGGTCGTTTTCATCCTCCTAGGCTTATTCTAATCCATCTAGGGTTTTTAACCAATCTTGTTTATCGAATAATTGCGTTTTTGTCATGGGATTAACATTTAGGTCATTTTCGTCCTCCCTAGGCTTATTCTGATCCATTAATGGTTTCTAACCAATCTTGTGCATCCAAAAAGTTTGTTTGTGTCATTGGATTAACATTTAGGTAACTTTCGTCTTCCCTAGGTTTATTCTAATCCATTTAAGGTTTTTAACCAATCTTGTGCATCTAATAAGTACGTTTGTGTCATTGGATTAACATTTAGGTCATTTTCGTTTTCCCTAGGCCTATTCTAATCCATATAGGGTTTTAAACCAATATTGTGCATCCAATAAGTGCGTTTGTGTCATTAGATGAACATTTAGGTAATTTTCGCCCTCCCGAGGTTTATGCTAATCCATTTAGGGGTTTTAACCAATCTTGTGAATCCAATAAGGGCGTTTGTGTCATTGGATTAATATTTAGGTTATTCTCGTCCTCCCTAGGCTTATTCTAATCCATCTAGGGTTTTAACAAATCTTGTTTATCCAATATGTGTGTTTTTGTCCTCTCTAAGCTTATTCTAATCCATCTAGGGTTTTTAACGAATCTTGTGCCTCCAATATACGCGTTTGTTTCTTTGGATTAACATTTTCGTGATTTTCGTTATCGTTCGGATTATTCTAATTCATTTAGAGTTTTTAACCAATTCTGTGCATCCAATAAGTGAATTTGTGTCACCCGATTAACATTTTGTTCATTTTTGTCCTCCCTAGGCTTATTCTAATAGGGTTTTTCACAAATCTTGTGTATCCAATAGGTGCATTTGTGTCATTGGATTAACATTTAGGTCATTTCCGTCCTCCCTAGGCTTATTCTAATCAATTTAGGGTTATTAACCAATCTTGTTCTTCCAATAAGTTCGTTGTGTCATTGGATTAACATTTAGGTAACTTTCGTCCTCCCTGTGCTTATTCTAATTCATTTAGGGTTTTTAACCAATCTTGTACATCTAATAAGTTCTTTTGTGTCATTGGATTAACATTTAGGTCATTTTCATTCTCCCTAGGCCTATTCCATTTCATTTAGGGTTTTTAACCATTCTTGTGCATCTAATAAGTGGGTTTGTTTCGTGATTTTCGTTTTCGTTTTGATTATTCTAATTCATATAGGGTTTTTAACCAATCTTGTGCATCCAATAAGTGCATTTGTGTCATAGGATTAACATTTTGATCATTTTCGTCCTCCCTGGGCTTATTCTAATCCATTTATGGTTTTTCACCAACCTTATGCATCCTATAAGTGTGTTTGTTTCATTGTATTAAGATTTTGGTCATTTTCGTCCTACCTAGGCTTATTCTTATCCATTTAGGGGTTTTAACCAATCTTGTGCATCCAATAGGTGCATTTGTCTCATTGGATAACATTTAGGTCATTTTCGTCGTCCCTAGGCTTATTCTATTCCATCAAGGGTTTTTAACCAATCTCGTTCATCCAATAAGTGCGTTTGTGTCATGGGATTAACATTTAGGTCATTTTCGTCCTCCTTAACCTTATTCTAATCCATCTAGGGTTTCTAACCAATCTTGTGCATCCAATAAGTGCAATTGTGTCATTGGATTATCATTTAAGTCATTTTCGTCCTCCTTAGGCTTATTTTAATTCATGTAGGGTTTTTATCCAATCTTGTGCATCCAATAAGTGCGTTTTTGTCATTGGATAAACATTTAGGTCATTTTTGTCCTCCCTAAGGTTATTCTAATCCATTTAGGATTTTTCACCAATCTTGTGCATCCAATAAGTGTGTTTATTTCATTGGATTAACATTGAGGTCAATTTTGTCCTCCCTAGGCTTACTTGAATCCATATAGGGTTTTTAGCCAATCTTTTGCATCTAATAAGCGCATTTGTTCAATGGATTAACATTTTCGTGATTTTCGTTATCGTTCAGATTATTCTAATTCATTTATGGTTTTTCACCAATCTTGTGTATCCAATAAGTGCATTTGTGTAATTGGATTAACATTTTGGAAATTTTTTTCCTCCCTGGGCTTATTCTAATCCATTTATGGTTTTTCACCAATCACATATATGCTTCCAATAAGTTCGTTTGTGTAATTGGATTAACATTTAGGTCATTATCATGCTCCCTACGCTTATTTTGATTCATTTAGGGTTTTTAACCATTCTTGTGCATTAAATTAGTGCGTTTGTGTCCTTCGATTAACATTTAGTTCATTGTTGTCCTCCCTAGGCTTATTCTAATCCATTAAGGGTTTCTAACCAATCTTGTGCATCTAAAATGTGCGTTTGTGTCATTGGATTAACATTTAGTTCCTTTTGCTCCTCCCTATGCTTATTCTAATCCATTTACGGTTTTTATCCAATCTTGGGCATCCAATAAGTACAATTGTGTCATTGGGGTTTTAACCAATCTTGTGCATCCAATAAGTGCGTTGTGTCATTGGATTTACATTTAGGTCATTTTTCGTCCTCCCTAGTCTTATTCTAATCCATTTTAGGGTTTTTAACCAATCTTAATTATCCAATAAGTCCGTTTGTGTATTTTGATTAACATTTTGGTCTTTTTTGTCATCATTCGGCCTATTTTAATACATTTAGGGTTTTTAAACAATCTTGTTTATCCAATAAGTGCGTTTGTGTCATTGGATTAACATTTTGGTCATTTTTGTCATCGTTTGACCTATTTTAATCCATTTAGGGTTTTTAATCAATCTTCTTCATCCAATATGTGCGTTTGTGTCATGGGATTAACCTTTATGTCATTTTCGTCCTTCCTAGGCCTATTCTAATCAATTTAGGGTTTCAAACCAATCTTGTGCATCCAAATTGTGCGTTTGTGTCATTGGATTAACATTTATGTCTTGTTCGTCCTCCCTAAGCTTATTCTAATCCATCTAGGGTTTTTAACCAATCTTGTGCATCCAATAAGTGTGTTTGTTTCATTGAATTAACATTTTGGTCATTTGCGTCCTCCCTAGGTTTATTCTAATCCATTTAGGGGTTCTAAACAATCTTGTGCATCGAATAAGTGCGTTTTTGTCATTGGATTAACATTTAGGTCATTTTCGTCGTCCCTTAAGCTTATTCTAATCCATTTAGGGTTTTTAACCATTCTTGTGCATCCAATAGGCGCGTTTCTTTCATGTTCCTTAGGCTTATTCTAATTCATTTATGGTTTTTTAACCATTCTTGTGCATTAAATTAGTGCGTTTGTGTCGTTCGATTGACATTTAGATCATTTTAGTCTTCCCTAGACATATTCTAATCCATTAACGGTTTCTTACTACTCTTGTGCATCCAAAATGTGCGTTTGTGTCATTGGATTAACATTTAGGTCATTTTCGTCCTCCCTAGGCATATCCTAATCCATCTAGGGTTTTTAACCAAACTTTTTTTATCCAATAAGAACGTTTGTGTCATTGGATTAACATTTTGCTCATTTTTGTCATCGTGATGCTTATTTTAATCCATCTAGGGTTTTTAACAAATCTTGTGCATCCAATAGGTGTATTTGTGTCATTGGGTTAACATTTTGGTCATTTTTGTCCTCCATAGGCTTTTTCTAATCCATTGAGGGTTTTTCACCAATCTTGCGCATCTAATAAGTGTGTTTGTTTCATTGAATTAACATTTTGGTCATTTGCGTCCTCCCTAGGCTTATTCAAACCAATTTAGGGGTTTTAATCAATCTTGTGCATCGAATAAGTGTGTTTTTGTCAATAGATTAACATTGAGGTCATTTTCGTCCCCCTCAAGCTTATTCTAATCCATTTAGGATTTTTAACCACTCTTGTGCATCCAATAAGCGCGTTTGTTTTTGTGGATCAACATTTTCGTGATTTTCGTTATCGTTCGAATGATTCTAATTCAATTTAGGGTTATTAATAAATCTTGTGCTTCCGATAAGTTTGTTTTGTTGTTGGATTAACATTTAGGTCTTTTTCGTCCTCCCTAGAGTTATTCTAATTCATTAATGGTTTTTAACCAATCTTGTGCATCTAATAAGTTCGATTGTGTCATTGGAATAACATTTAGGTCATTTACATGCTCCCTAGGGTGATTCTAATTCATTAAGTGTTTTTAACAATTCTTGTGCATCCAATTAGTGCGTTTGTGTCGTTCGATGGTTTTTTTCGTCCTCCGTAGGCTTATATTAATCCATTAAAGGGTTTCTAACCAATCTTGTGCATCCAAAAAGTGCGTTTGTGTCATTGGATTAACATTTAGGTCCGTTTCGTCCTCCCTAGGCTTATTCTAATCCGTTTAGTGTTTTTAATCAATCTTTTGCATCCAATAAGTGCATTTGTGTCATTGGATTAGCATTTTGGTCATTTTCGTCCTCCTTAGGCTTATTCTAATTCATTTAGGGTATTTTAACCAATCTTGTGCATCTAATAAGTGCATTTGTATCATTGGATTAACATTTAGGGTTATTAACCAATCTTGTGCTTCCAATAAGTTCGTCCTCCCTAGAGTTATTCTAATTCATTAATGGTTTTTAACCAATCTTGTGCATCTAATAAGTTCGATTGTGTCATTGGAATAACATTTAGGTCATTTTCATGTTCCATAGGCTTATTCTAATTCATTTATGGTTTTAAACCATTCTTGTGCATAAATTAATGCGTTTGTGTCGTTCGATTAACATTTAGGTCACTGTCGTCCTCCCTAGACTTATTCTAATCCATTACTCGTTTATAACCAATCTTGTGCATCCAAAAGGTGCGTTGTGTCATTGGATTAACATTTAGGCCATTTTCTTCCTCACTAGGCTTATTCTAATCCATCAAGGGTTTTTTATCTAATAAGTACGTTTGTGTCATTTGATTAACATTTTGGTCATTTTTGTCATCTTTATGCTTATTATATTTGATTTAGGGTTTTTAACCAATCCTGTGCATCCAATAAGTACGTTTGTGTCATTAGATTAACATTTAGGTAACTTTCGCCCTCCATAGTCTTATTATAATCCATTTAGGAT
Organism: Cicer chorassanicum; assembly: GCA_037974735.1. Classification (NCBI taxonomy): domain Eukaryota; kingdom Viridiplantae; phylum Streptophyta; class Magnoliopsida; order Fabales; family Fabaceae; genus Cicer; species Cicer chorassanicum. The sequence continues at coordinate 29,838,265 of JBBPBP010009779.1, forward strand.
TATTAACCAATCTTGTGAATCCAATTAGTGTGTTGGTGTCATTGGATTAACATTTAGGTCATTTTCGTCCTCCCTATGCTCATTCTAATCAATTTAAGGTTATTAACCAATCTTGTGCTTCCAATAAGTTCATTTTGTCATTGGATTAATATTTAGGTCATTTTCGTCCTCCCTAGGCTTATTCCAATTCATTTTGGGTTTTGTTAACCAATCTAGTGCATCCAATAAGTGCTTTTGTCTCATTGAATTAACATATAGGTCATTTTCGTCCTCCCTAAGCTTATTCTAATCATTTTAGGGTTATATACCAAACTTGTGCATCCAATAAGCGCGTTTGTTTCAGTGGATTAACATTTTCGTAATTTTTGTCATTTAGGGTTTTTAACCAATCTTTTGAATCCAAAAAGTGCGTTTGTGTCATTCGATTTACATTTAGGTCATTTTCGTCCTCGTTAACCAATCTTTTTTATCCAATAAGTTCGTTTGTGTCATTGGATTAACATTTTGGTCATTTGTGTCATCGTTTTGATTTTTTTATTCCATTTAGGGTTTTCAACCAATTTTGTGCATCGAATAATTCAGTTTGTGTAATTAGATTAACATTTATGTAATTTTCGCCCTCCATACGTTTATTATTATCCATTTTGGGTTTTAAACCAATCTTGTGAATCCAATAAGCGCGTTTGTGTCATTGGATTAACATTTAGGTCATTTTCGTACTCTCTAGGCTTATTCTAATCCTCTCTAGGCTTATTCTAATTCTCTTCATTGAATTAAAATTTTCGTCATTTTTGCCTCCTTAGGCTTATTCTAATACATTTAGGGTTTTTAATCAATCTTGTGCATCCAACAAGTGCATTTTTGTCATTGGATTAACATTTAGGTCATTTTCGTCCTTCCTTAAGCTTATTCTAATCCATTAAGGGTTTTTAACCAATCTTGTGCATCCAAGAAGTGCATTTGTGCCATTTGATTAACATTTATGTCATTTTTGTCCTCCCTAGTCTTATTCTAATCAATTTAGGGTTATTAACGAATGTTGTGCATCCAATAAGTGCGTTTATGTCATTCAATTAACATTTAGGTCATTTTCGTCCTCCCTAGGCTTATCCAAATCCATTAAGGGTTACTAACCAATCTTGTGAATCCAAAATATGCGTTTGTGTCATTGGATTAACATTTAGGTCATTTTCGTCCTCCCTAAGCTTATTCTAATCCATCTAGGGTTTTTAACCAATCTTGTGCATCCAATTAGCGCATTTGTTTCAATGGATTAACATTTTCGTGATTTTCGTTATCGTTGGGATTATTCTAATTCATTTTGGGTTTTTAACCAATCTTGTCCATTCATTAAGTGCATTTGTGTCATTCGATTAACATTTTGGTCAATTTTGTCCGTCGTAGGCTTATTCTAATCCATTCAGGGTTTTTCACCAATCTTGTGCCTCCAATAACTGTGTTTGGTTCATTGAATTATCATTTTGGTTACTTTCGTCCTCCCTAGGCTTATTCTAATAAGTGCGTTTGTGATATTGGATTATCATTTTAGTCATTTTCGTTCTCCCTTAAGCTTATTCTAATCCATTTAGGGTTTTTACCCATTCTTGTGCATGCAATAAGCGCGTTTGTTTCAGTGGATCAACATTTTCGTGATTTTCGTTATCGTTCGGATAATTCTAATTCAATTTAGGGTTATTAATAAATCTTGTGCTTCCAATAAGTTCGTTTTGTCATTGGATTAACATTTATGTCATTTTCTTCCTCGCTATGCTTTTTCTAATTCATTTAGGTTTTTAACCAATCTCGTTTGTGTCGTGCGATTGACATTTTCATCCCTAGGCTTATCCTAATCCATTCTTGTGCATCCAATTAGTGCGTTTGTGTCGTGCGATTAACATTTTCATCCTCTATAGGTTTATTCTAATCCATTTAGGGGTTTTCACGAATCCTGTGCATCCAATAAGTGTGTTTGTTTTATTAAATTGACATTTTCATCATTTTTGCCTCCTTAGGCTTATTCTAATCCATTTAGGGTTTTTAATCAATCTTGTGCATCCAATAAATGCATTTTTTTTCATTGGATTAACATTTAGGTCATTTTCGTCCTCCCTTAAGCTTAGTCTAATCCATTTAGGACTTTTAACCAATCTTGGGGATCCAATAAGTGCATATGTGTCATTGGGTTAACATTTAGGTCATTTTCTTCCTCCCTAAGCTTATTCTAATCCATCTAGGGTTTTTAACGAACCTTGTGCATCCAATAAGCACGTTCGGTTCAGTGGATTAACATTTAGGTAATTTTCGCCCTCCCGACGGTGATTCTAATCCATTTAGGGGTTTTAACCAATTTGGAGCAGCCAATAAGGGTGTTGGTGTTATTGGATTAACATTTTGGTTATTTTCATCCTCCCTAGGCTTACTCTAATCCATTTAGGGTTTTTCACAACTCTTGTGCATCCAATAAGTGTATTTGTGTCGTTGAATTTACATTTTGGTAATTTTCGTCCTCCCTAGGCTTATTCTAATCCATTTAGGATTTTTACCAATCTTGTGCATCCAATAAGTGCGTTTGTGTCATTGGATTAACATTAAGGTCATTTTCGTCCTCCCCAAGCTTATTCTAATCCATCTAGGGTTTTTAACCAATGTTGTTCATCCAATAAGTTCGTTTGTGTGATGGGATTAACATTTAGGTCATTTTTGTCCTCCCTAGGCTTATTTTAATCCATTTAGGGTTTCGAACCAATCCTATGCATCCAATAAGTGCGATTGTGTCATTGGATGAACATTTAAGTCATTTTCGTCCTCCCTAGGCTTATTTTAATTCATTTAGGGTTTTTAACCAATCTTATGTATCCAATAAGTGTGTTTGTGTCATTGTATTAACATTTATGTCATTTTTGTTCTCCCTAGGCTTATTCTAATCAATTGAGGGTTATTAAAAATATTTTGTGCTTCCAATAAGTTCTTTTGTGTCATTGGATAAACATTTAGGTCATTTTCATGCTACCTAGGCTTATTCTAATTCATTTAAGGTTTTTAGCCATTATTGTGCATTAAATTAGTGCGTTTCTGTCGTTCGATTAACATTTAGGTCATTTTCGTCCTCCTTAGGCATATTCTGATCCATTAAGGGTTTCTAACTAATCTTGTGCATCCAAAATGTGCGTTTGTGTCATAAGATTAATATTTAGGTCATTTTCATCCTCCCTAAGCTTATTCTAATCCATCTAGGGTTTTTAACCAATCTTGTGCATCCAATAAGCGCATCTGTTTCAATGGATTAACATTTTAGTGATTTTCGTTATCGTTTGCATTATTCTAATTCATTTTGCGTTTTTAACCATTCTTGTGCATTAAATTAGTTCGTTTGTGTCGTTCGATTAACATTTAGGTCATTTTCGTCCTCCCTAGGCTTATTCTAATCCATCAAGGGTTTCTAACCAATCTTCTGCATCCAAAATGTGCGTTTGTGTCATTGGATTAACATTAAGGTCATATTCGTCCTCCCAAAGCTTATTCTAATCCATCTAGGGTTTTTTAGCAATCTTGTGCATCCAATAAGTGTGTTTGTGTCATTTGATTAACCTTTATGTCATTTTTGTCCTCCCTAGGCTTATTCGAATCAATTTAGGGTTATTAACAAAATATATGCTTCCAATAAGTTCGTTTGTGTCGTTCGATTAACATTTAGGTCATTTTCATCCTCCCTAGGCTTATTCTAATCCATCTAGGGTTTTTAACCAATCTTGTGCATCCAAAATGTGCGTTTGTTTCAATGGATTAACATTTTCGTGATTTTCGTTATCGTTTGGATTATTCTTATTTATTTTGGGTTTTTATCCAATCTTGTGCATCCAATAAGTGCATTTGTGTTATTGGATTAACATTTTGGATATTTTTGTCAACGTTCAGCCTATTTTAATCCACTTAGGGTTTTTATCCAACTTTGTGCATCTAATAAGTGTGTTTGTGTCATTTGATTAACATTTAGGTCATTTTCGTCCTCTTTAAGCTTATTCTAATCCATTTAGGGTTTTTAACCAATCTTGTGCATCCAATAAGAGCGTTTGTTTCAGTGGATTAACATTTTCGTGATTTTCGTTATTGTTCGTATTATTCTAATTGATTTAGGGTTTTTAACCAATCTTTTGCATCCAATAAGTGCATTTGTGTCATTAGATTAACATTTTGGTCATTTTCGTTCTCTCTAGGCTTATTCTAATCCATTTAGGATTTTTCACGAATCTTGTGCATCCAATAAGTGTGTTTGTTTCATTGAATTAACATTTTCTTCATTTTTTCCTCCTTAGACATATTCTAATCGATTTAGGGTTTTAAATCATTCTTGTGCATCCAATAAGTGCATTTTGGTCATTGGATTAACATTTAGGTCATTTTCATCCTCCCTTATGCTTATTCTAATCCATTTAGGGTTTCTAACCAATCTTGTGCATGCAATAAATGCATTTGTGTCATTGGATTAACGTTTAGGTCACTTTCGTCCTCCCTAAGCTTATTCTAATCTATCTAGGGTTTTTAACGAATCTTGTGCATCCAATAAGCGCGTTTGTTTCAATGGATTAACATTTAGGTAATTTTCGCCCTCCCGAGGGTGATTCTAATCCATTTAGTGTCATTGGATTAACATTTTGATCATTTTCGTCCTCCCTAGGCTTACTCTAATCCATTTAGGGTTTTTCACCACTCTTGTGCATCCAATAAGTGTGTTTGTGTCATTGAATTAACATTTTAGTCACTTTCGTCTTCCGTAGGCTTATTCTAGTCTATTTAGGATTCTTAACCAATCTTGTGCATCCAATAAGTGCGTTTGTGTCATTAGATTAACATTTAGGTCATTTTCATCTTCCCTAGGCTTATTCTAATCCATTTAGGGTTTATAAGAAATCTTGTGCATCCAATAAGTGCGATTCTGTCATTGGATGAACATTTAAGTCATTTTTGTCCTCCGTAGGCTTATTCTAATCAGTTTAGGGTTATTAACGAATGTTGTGCATCCAATAAGCGCGTTTGTTTCAGTGGATTAACATTTAGGTAATTTTCGCCCTCTTGAGGGTGATTCTAATCCATTTAGGGGTTATAACAAATTTTGAGCAGCCAATAAGGGTGTTTGTGTCATTGGATTAACATTAATGTCATTTTTGTCCTCCTTAGGCTTATATTAATCAAATCAGGGTTATTCACAAATTTTATGCTTCCAATAAGTTCGTTTGTGTCTTCGGATTAATATTTAGGTCATTTTCATGCTACTTAGGCTTATTCTAATTCATTTAAGGTTTTTATACATTCTTGTGCATTAAATTAGTGCGTTTGTGTCGTTCGATTAACATTTAGGTCATTTTTGTCCTCCCTAGGCTTATTCTAATCCATCTAGGGTTTTTAACCAATCTTGTGCATCCAAAATGTGCGTTTGTTTCAATGGATTAACATTTTCGTGATTTTCGTTATTGTTTGGATTATTCTCATTTATTTTGGGTTTTTAACCAATCTTGTGCATCCAATAAGTTCATTTGTGTTATTGGATTAAAATTTTGGTCAATTTTGTCCGCCCTAGGCTTATTCTAATCTATTCAGGGTTTTTCACCAATCTTGTCCATCCAATAAGTGTGTTTTGGTCATTGAATTATCATTTTGGTCATTTTTTCCAACCCTAGGCTTATTCTAATTCATTTCGGTTTTTTAACCATTCTTGTGCATTAAAATAGTGTGTTTGTGTCGTTCGATTAACATCTAGGTCATTTTCGTCCTCCAAAGGCTTATTCTTATAAATAAGGGTTTCTAACCAATCTTGTGCATCCAAAATTTGCGTTTGTGTCATGGATTAACATTTAGATCATTTTGGTCCTCCCTAAGCTTATTCTAATCCATCTAGGGTTTTTAACCAATCTTGTTCATCCAATAACCGCATTTGTTTCAGTGGATTAACATTTTCGTGATTTTAGTTATTGCTTGGATTATTCTAATTCATTTTGGGTTTTAACCAATCTTGTGCATCCAATAAGTGTGTTTGGTCATTGAATTAACATTTTGTTCATTTTCGTCCTCCCTAGGCTTATTCTAATTCATTTAGGGTTTTTATCCAATCTTGTGCATCTAATAAGTGTGTTTGTGTCATTGGATTAACATTTAGGTCATTTTCATCCTCCCTTAAGGTTATTCTAATCCATTCTTGTGCATCCAATAAGCGCGCTTGTTTAACTGGATCAACATTTTCATGATTTTCGTTATCGTTCGGATAATTCTAATTTAATTTAGGGTTATTAATAAATCTTGTGCATTTAACATTTAGAATGGATTAACATTTAAATCTTGTGCCTAAGTTCGTTTTGTCATTGGATTAACATTTAGGTCATTTTCTTCCTCCCTATGCTTATTCTAATTCATTTAAGGTTTGTAATCAATCTTGTGCATCTAATAAGTTCGTTTGTGTCATTGGATTAACATTTAGGTCATTTTTATGCTCCCTAGGCTTATTCTAATTAATTTAGGGTTTTTGACCATTCTTGTGCATCCTCTTAGTTCCTTTGTGTCGTTCGATTCACATTTAGGTTATTTTCGTCCTCCCTAGAGTTATTCTAATCCATTAAGGATTTCTAACCAATCTTGGGCATCCAGTAAGTGCTTTTGTGTTATTAGATTAACATATATGTAATTTTCGCCCTCCCATGGCTTATTCTAATCCAATTAGGGGTTTTAACCAATTTTGAGCAGCCAATATGGGTGTTTGTGTCATTGGATTAACATTTAGGTCATATTCGTCTTCCCTAGGCTTATTCTAATCCATCTAGGGTTTTTAACCAATCTTGTTTATCCAATAAGTGCCTTTATGTCATTGGATTAACATTTTGGTCATTTTTGTCATCGTTTGGCCTATTTGAATCCATTTTGGGTTTTTATCCAATTTTTGCATCTAATAAGTGCATTTGTGTCATTGGATTAACATTTGGGTCATTTTCGTCCTACTTATACTTATTCTAATCCATTTAGGGTTTTTAACCAATCTTGTGAATCCAATAAGCGTGTTTGTTTCAGTGGATTAACATTTTCGTGATTTTCGTTATCGTTCATGTTATTCTAATCCATTTAGGTTTTGACGAATCTTGTGCTTCCAATAAGTGTGTTTGTTTCATTGAATTAACATTTTCGTCATTTTTGCCTCCTTAGGCTTATTCTGATCCATTTAGGGTATTTAATCAATCTTGTGCATCCAATAAGTGCGTTTTTGTCATTGGATTCACATTTAGGTCATTTTCGTCTTCCCTTAAGCTTATTCTAATCCATTTAGGGTTTTTAACCAATCTTGTGCATCCAATAAGTGCATTTGTGTCATTGGATTAACATTTATGTCATTTTCGTCCTCCCTAAGCTTATTCTAATCCATCTAGGGTTTTTAACAAATCTTGTGCATCCAATAAGCGCGTTATTTCAGTGGATTAACATTTATGTAATTTTCGCCCTCTTGAGTGTTATTCTAATCCATTTAGGGGTTTTAACCAATTTTGAGCAGCCAATAAGGGTGTTTGTGTCATTGGATTAACATTTTGGTCATTTTCAACCTCCCTAGGCTTACTCTAATCCGTTTAGGGTTTTTCACCACTCTTGTGCATCCAATAAGTGTGTTTGTGTAATTGAATTAACATTTTGGTCATTTTCGTCCTCCCCAGGCTTATTCTAATCCATTTAGGGTTTCTAACCAATCTTGTGCATCCAATAAGTGCGATTGTGTCATTGAATGAACATTTAAGTCAATTTCAGCCTCCCTAGGCTTATTCTAATTCATTTAGTGTTTTTAACCAATCTTGTGCATCCAATAAGTGCGTTTGTATCATTGTATTAACATTTAGGTCATTTTCGTCCTCCCTAGGCTTATTTTAATCCATCGAGGGTTTTCAACCAATGTTGTTTATCCAATAAGTGCGCTTATATCATTGGATTAACATTTTGGTTATTTTTGTCATCCATCTACTTATTTTAATCAATTTAGGGTTTCTAACCAATCTTGTGCATCCAATAAGTTTGTTTGTGTGATTAGATTAACATTTTGGTAATTTTCGCCTTCCCTAGGCTTTTTATAATCCATTTTTGGGTTTTAACCATTCTTTTGTATTAAATTAGTGTGTTTGTGTTGTTCAATTAAGTTTTAGGTCATTTTCGTCCTCTATAGGTTTATTCTAATCCATTAAGTTCGTTTTGTCATTTGATTAACATTTAGGTCATTTTCGTCCTCCCTAGGGTTATTCTAATCCATTTAGGGTTATTAACCAATCTTGTGCTTCCAACAAGTTCGTTTTCTCATTGGATTAACATTTAGGTCATTTTCGTCCTCCCTAGGCTTATTCTAATTCATCTAGGGTTTTTAACCAATCTTGTGCATCCAATAAGTACGTTTGTGTCATTGCATTAACATTTATGTTATTTTCGTCCTCCCTAGGCTTATTCTTCTCAATTTAGGGTTATTAACCAATTTTGTGCTTCCAATAAGTTCGTTTGTGTCATTGGATTAACATTTAGGTCATTTTCATGCTCCCTACGCTTGTTCTAGTTCATTTAACGTTTTTAACCAATCTTGTGCATCTAATCAGTGCGTTTGTTTCATTCGATTAAGCTTTAGGTCATTTTCGTCGTCTCTTGGCTTAGTCTAATCTATTAAGGGTTTCTAACCAATCTTGTGCATACAATAAGTGCGTTTGTATCATTGTATTAACATTTAGGTCATTTTCTTCCTCCCTAGGGTTATTCTATTCCATCTAGGGTTTTTAACCAATCTTGTTTATCCAATAAGTACGTTTGTGTTATTGTATTAACATTTTGGTCATTATGTGTCATCGTTCTGCTTATTTTAATCCATTTAGGGTTTTAACCAATCTTGTGCATCCAATAAGTGCGTTTCTGTCATTTGATTAACATTTAGGTCATTTTCGTCTTCCCTTAAGCTTATTCTAATCCATTTAGGGTTTTTAACCAATCTTGTGCATCCAATAAGTGCATTTGTGTCATTGGATTAACATTTATGTCATTTTCGTCCTCCCTAAGCTTATTCTAATCCATCTAGGGTTTTTAACAAATCTTGTGCATCCAATAAGCGCGTTATTTCAGTGGATTAACATTTATGTAATTTTCGCCCTATTGAGTGTTATTCTAATCCATTTAGGGGTTTTAACCAATTTTGAGCAGCCAATAAGGGTGTTTGTGTCATTGGATTAACATTTTGGTCATTTTCAACCTCCCTAGGCTTACTCTAATCCGTTTAGTGTTTTTCACCACTCTTGTGCATCCAATAAGTGTGTTTGTGTCATTGAATTAACATTTTGGTCATTTTCGTCCTCCCTAGGCTTTGTCTAATCCATTTAGGGTTTTCTAACCAATCTTGTGCATCCATTATGTGCGATTGTGTCATTGGATGAACATTTAAGTCAATTTCAGCCTCCCTAGGCTTATTCTAATTCATTTAGGGTTTTTAACCAATCTTGTGCATCCAATAAGTGCGTTTGTATCATTGTATTAACATTTAGGTCATTTTCGTCCTCCCTAGGCTTATTTTAATCCATCGAGGGTTTTCAACCAATGTTGTTTATTCAATAAGTGCGCTTATGTCATTGGATTAACATTTTGGTTATTTTTGTCATCCATCTACTTATTTTAATCAATTTAGGGTTTCTAACCAATCTTGTGCATCCAATAAGTTTGTTTGTGTGATTAGATTAACATTTTGGTAATTTTCGCCTTCGCTAGGCTTTTTATAATCCATTTTTGGGTTTTAACCATTCTTTTGCATTAAATTAGTGTGTTTGTGTCGTTCAATTAAGTTTTAGGTCATTTTCATCCTCCCAGGTTTATTCTAATCCATTAAGTTCGTTTTGTCATTTGATTAACATTTAGGTCATTTTCGTCCTCCCTAGGCTTATTCTAATCCATTTAGGGTTATTAACCAATCTTCTGCTTCCAACAAGTTCGTTTTGTCATTGGATTAACATTTAGGTCATTTTCGCCCTCCCTAGGCTTATTCTAATTCATCTAGGGATTTTAACCAATCTTGTGCATCCAATAAGTACGTTTGTGTCATTGCATTAACATTTATGTCATTTTCGTCCTCCCTAGGCTTATTCTTCTCAATTTAGGGTTATTAACCAATTTTGTGCTTCCAATAAGTTCGTTTGGGTCATTGGATTAACATTTAGGTCATTTTCATGCTCCCTACGCTTATTATAGTTCATTTAACGTTTTTAACCAATCTTGTGCATCTAATCAGTGCGTTTGTTTCATTCGATTAAGCTTTAGGTCATTTTCGTCCTCTCTTGGCTTAGTCTAATCCATTAAGGGTTTCTAACCAATCTTGTACATACAATAAGTGCGTTTGTATCATTGTATTAACATTTAGGTCATTTTCTTCCTCCCTAGGGTTATTCTATTCCATCTAGGGTTTTTAACCAATCTGGTTTATCCAATAAGTACGTTTGTGTTATTGTATTAACATTTTGGTCATTGTGTGTCATCGTTCTGCTTATTTTAATCCATTTAGGGTTTTAACCAATCTTGTGCATCCAATAAGTGCGTTTGTGTCATTTGATTAACATTTAGATCATTTTCGTCCTCCCTTAAGCTTATTCTAATCCATTTAGGGTTTTTAACCAATCTTGTGCATCCAATAAGGGCGTTTGTGTCATTGGATTAACATTTATGTCATTTTGAACATCCCTAGGCTTATTCTAATCCATCTAGGGTTTTTAACAAATCTTGTGCATCCAATAAGCGCGTTATTTCAGTGGATTAACATTTATGTAATTTTCGCCCTCTTGAGAGTAATTCTAATCCATTTAGGGGTTTTAACCAATTTTGAGCAGCCAATAAGGGTGTTTGTGTCATTGGATTAACATTTTGGTCATTTTCGTCCTCCCTAGGCTTACTCTAATTCGTTTAGTGTTTTTCACCACTCTTGTGCATCCAATAAGTGTGTTTGTGTCATTGAATTAACATTTTGGTCATTTTCGTCCTCCCTAGGCTTTGTCTAATCCATTTAGGGTTTTCTAACCAATCTTGTGCATCCAATAAGTGCGATTATGTCATTGGATGAACATTTAAGTCAATTTCAGCCTCCCTAGACTTATTCTAATTCATTTAGGGTTTTTAACCAATCTTGTGCATCCAATAAGTGCGTTTATATCATTGTATTAACATTTAGGTCATTTTCGTCCTCCCTAGGCTTATTTTAATCCATCGAGGGTTTTCAACCAATGTTGTTTATTCAATAAGTGCACTTATGTCATTGGATTAACATTTTGGTTATTTTTGTCATCCATCTACTTATTTTAATCAATTTAGGGTTTCGAACCAATCTTGTGCATCCAATAAGTTTGTTTGTGTGATTAGATTAACATTTTGGTAATTTTCGCCTTCGCTAGGCTTTTTATAATCCATTTTTGGGTTTTAACCATTCTTTTGCATTAAATTAGTGTGTTTGTGTCGTTCAATTATGTTTTAGGTCATTTTCGTCCTCTCTAGGTTTATTCTAATCCATTAAGTTCGTTTTGTCATTTGATTAACATTTAGGTCATTTTCGTCCTCCCTAGGCTTATTCTAATCCATTTAGGGTTATTAACCAATCTTGTGCTTCCAACAAGTTCGTTTTGTCATTGGATTAACATTTAGGTCATTTTCGTCCTCCCTAGGCTTATTCTAATTCATCTAGGGTTTTTAACCAATCTTGTGCATCCAATAAGTACGTTTGTGTCATTGCATTAACATTTATGTCATTTTCGTCCTCCCTAGGCTTATTCTTCTCAATTTAGGGTTATTAACCAATTTTGTGCTTCCAATAAGTTCGTTTGTGTCATTGGATTAACATTTAGGTAATTTTCATGCTCCCTACGCTTATTCTAGTTCATTTAACGTTTTTAACCAATCTTGTGCATCTAATCAGTGCGTTTGTTTCATTCGATTAAGCTTTAGGTCATTTTCGTCCTCTCTTGGCTTAGTCTAATCCATTAAGGGTTTCTAACCAATCTTGTACATACAATAAGTGCGTTTGTATCATTGTATTAACATTTAGGTCATTTTCTTCCTCCCTAGGGTTATTCTATTCCATCTAGGGTTTTTAACCAATCTTGTTTATCCAATAAGTACGTTTGTGTTATTGTATTAACATTTTGGTCATTGTGTGTCATCGTTCTGCTCATTTTAATCCATTTAGGTTTTTAACCAATCTTGTGCATCCAATAAGTGCGTTTGTGTCATTGGATTAACATTTATGTCATTTTCAACATCCCTAGGCTTATTCTAATCCATCTAGAGTTTTTGACAAATCTTGTGCATCCAATAAGCGCGTTATTTCAGTGGATTAACATTTATGTAATTTTCGCCCTCTTGAGAGTTATTCTAATCCATTTAGGGGTTTTAACCAATTTTGAGGAGCCAATAAGGGTGTTTTTGTCATTGGATTAACATTTTGGTCATTTTCGTCCTCCCTAGGCTTATTCTAATCCAATTAGGGTTTCTAACCAATCTTGTGCATCCAATGAGTGCGATTGTGTCATTGGATGAACATTTAAGTCAATTTCAGCCTCCCTAGGCTTATTCTAATTCATTTAGGGTTTTTAACCAATCTTGTGCATCCAATAAGTGCGTTTGTATCATTGTATTAACATTTAGGTCATTTTCGTCCTCCCTAGGCTTATTTTAATCCATCGAGGGTTTTCAACCAATGTTGTTTATCCAATAAGTGCGCTTATGTCATTGGATGAACATTTTGGTTATTTTTGTCATCCATCTACTTATTTTAATCAATTTAGGGTTTCTAACCAATCTTGTGCATCCAATATGTTTGTTTGTGTGATTAGATTAACATTTTGGTAATTTTCGCCTTCCCTAGGCTTTTTATAATCCATTTTTGGGTTTTAACCATTCTTGTGCATTAAACTAGTGTGTTTGTGTCGTTCGATTAAATTTTAGGTCATTTTCGTCCTCTCTAGGTTTATTCTAATCCATTAAGTTCGTTTTGTCATTGGATTAACATTTAGGTCATTTTCGTCCTACCTAGGCTTATTCTAATCCATTTAGGGTTATTAAACAATCTTGTGCTTCCAACATGTTCGTTTTGTCATTGGATTAACATTTAGGTCATTTTCGTCCTCCCTAGGCTTATTTTAATTCATTTAGGGTTTTTAACAAATCTTTTGCATTATATAAGTACGTTTGTGTCATTGGATTAACATTTAAGTCATTTTCATGCTCCCTACGCTTATTCTAGTTCATTAAAGGTTTTTAACCAATCTTGTGCATCTAATCAGTGCGTTTGTTTCATTCGATTAAACTTTAGGTCATTTTCGTCCTCTCTTGGCTTAGTCTAATCCATTAAGCGTTTCTAACAAATCTTGTGCATACAATAAGTGCGTTTGTATCATTGTATTAACATTTAGGTCATTTTCTTCCTCCCTAGGGTTATTCTATTCCATCTAGGGTTTTTAACCAATCTTGTGTATCCAATAAGTACGTTTGTGTTATTGGATTAATATTTTCGTCATTGTGTGTCATCGTTCTACTTATTTTAATCCTTTTAGGGTTTTAACCAACGTGGTGCATCCAATAAACCATTTAGGGTTTATTAACCAATTTTGTGCTTCCAATAAGTTCGTTTGTGTCATTGGATTAACATTTAGGTCATTTTCATGCTCCCTACGCTTATTCTAGTTCATTTAACGTTTTTAACCAATCATGTGCATCTAATCAGTGCGTTTGTTTCATTCGATTAAGCTTTAGGTCATTTTCGTCCTCTCTTGGCTTAGTCTAATCCATTAAGGTTTCTAACCAATCTTGTGCATACAATAAGTGCATTTGTATCATTGTATTAACATTTAGGTCATTTTCGTCCTCCCTAGGGTTATTCTATTCCATCTAGGGTTTTTAACCAATCTTGTTTATCCAATAAGTTCGTTTGTGTTATTGTAATAACATTTTGGTCATTGTGTGTCATCGTTCTGCTTATTTTAATCCATTTAGGGTTTTAACCAATCTTGTGCATCCAATAAGTGCGTTTGTGTCATTTGATTAACATTTAGGTCATTTTCGTCCTCCCTTAAGCTTATTCTAATCCATTTAGGGTTTTTAACCAATCTTGTGCATCCAATAAGGGCGTTTGTCACATTGGATTAACATTTATGTCATTTTCAACATCCCTAGGCTTATTCTAATCCATCTAGGGTTATTAACAAATCTTGTGCATCCAATAAGCGCGTTATTTCCGTGGATTAACATTTACGTAATTTTCGCCCTCTTGAGAGTTATTTTAATCAATTTAGGGTTTCTAACCAACGTGGTGCATTCAATAAACCATTTAGGGTTTATTAACCAATTTTGTGCTTCCAATAAGTTCGTTTGTGTCATTGGATTAACATTTAGGTCATTTTCATGCTCCCTACGCTTATTCTTGTTCATTTAAGGTTTTTAACCAATCTTGTGCATCTAATCAGTGCGTTTGTTTCATTCGATTAAGCTTTAGGTCATTTTCGTCCTCTCTTGGATTAGTGTAATCCATTAAGGGTTTCTAACCAATCTTGTGCATACAATAAGTGCGTTTGTATCATTGTATTAACATTTAGGTCATTTTTGTCCTCCCTAGGGTTATTCTATTCCATCTAGGGTTTTTAACCAATCTTGTTTATCCAATAAGTACATTTGTGTTATTGGATTAACATTTAGGTCGTTTTCAACATCCCTAGGCTTATTTTAAACCATCGAGGGTTTTAACCAATGTTGTTTATCTAATAAGTTCGTTTTTGTCATTGGATTAACATTTTGGTCATTTTTGTCATCGTTCTGCTTATTTTAATCAATTTAGGGTTTCTAACCAACGTTGTGCATCCAATAAACCATTTAGGGTTTATTAACCAATTTTGTGCTCCCAATAAGTTCGTTTGTGTCATTGGATTAACATTTAGGTCATTTTCATGCTCCCTACGCTTATTCTAATTCATTTAGGTATTTTTACCAATCTTGTGCATCTAATATGTGTGTTTGTTTCATTCGATTAAGCTTTAGGTCATTTTCGTCATCCCTAGGCTTAGTCTAATCCATTAAGGGTTTCTAACCAATCTTGTGCATCCAAAATGTGCGTTTGTGTCATTGGATTAACATTTAGGTCATTTTTGTCCTCCCTAAGCTTATTCTAATCCATCAATGGTTTTTAACCAATCTTGTGCATCCAATAAGTGCGTTTGTGTCGTTAGATTAACATTTAGGTAATCTTCGTCCTACCTAGGCTTATTCTAACCCATTTACGGTTTTTAACCAATGTTGTGCATATAATAAATGCGTTTGTGTCATTGAATTAACATTTTGGTCGTTTTCGTCCTCCCTAGGCTTATTCTAATCCATTTAAGGTTTCTAACCAATCTTGTTTATCCAATAAGTGCTATTGTGTCATTGGATGAACATTTAAGTCATTTTCGGCCTCCCTAGACTTATTCTAATTCATTTAGGGTTTTTAACCGATCTTGTGCATCCAATAAGTGCGTTCATATCATTGTATGAACATTTAGGTCATTTTCGTCCTGCCTAGGCTTATTTTAATCGATCGAGGGTATTTAACCAATGTTGTTTATCCAATAAGTGCGCTTCTGTCATTGGATTAACATTTGGGTCATTTTTGTCATCGTTCTACTTATTTTAATCAATTTAGGGTTTCTAACCAATCTTGTGCATCCAATAAGTTCGTTTGTGTGATAAGATTAACATGTAGGTAATTGTCGCCCTCCTTAGGCTTATTATAATCAATTTAGGGGTTTTAACCAATCTTGTGCATTAAATTAGTGTGTTTGTGTCATTCCATTAATTTTTAGGTCATAGTCGTCCTCTCTAGGTTTATTCTAATCCGTTAAGTTCGTTTTGTCATTGGATTAATATTTAGTTCAATTTCGTCCTCCCTAGGCTTATTCTAATCCATTTTGGGTTATTAACCAATCTTGTGCTTCCAACAAGTTCGTTTTTTCATAGGATTAACATTTAGGTAATTTTCGTCCACCCTAGGCTTATTCTAATTCATTTAGGGTTTTTAACCAATCTTGTGAATCCAATAAGTACGTTTGTGTCATTGGATTAACAATTATGTCATTTTCGTCCTTCCTAGGCTTATTCTTCTCAATTTAGGGTTATTAACCGATTTTGTGCTACCAATAAGTTCGTTTGTCATTGGATTAACATTTAGGTCATTTTCATCTTTCCTAGGCTTATTCTAATTCATCGATGGTTTTCAACCAATCTTGTGCATCCAATAAGTGCGTTTGTGTCGTTAGATTAACATTCAGGTAATTTTCGTCCTCCCTAGGCCTATTCAAACCCATTTACGGTTTTTAACCAATCTTGTGCATCTAATAAGTTCGTTTGTGTCATTGAATTAACATTTAGGTCATTTTCGTTCTCCGTAAGCTTATTCTAATGCAACTAGGGTTTTTAACGAATCATGTGCATCCAATAAGCGCGTTATTTCAGTGGATTAACATTTAGGTAATTTTCGCCCTCCCGAGGGTTATTCTAATCCATTTAGTGGTTTTAACCAATTTTGAGCAGCCAATAAGGGTGTTTGTGTCATTGGATTAACATTTTGGTCATTTTTGTCCTCCATAGGCTTAATCTAATCCATTTAGGGTTTTTCACCACTCTTGTGCATCCAATAAGTGTGTTTGTGTCATTGAATTAACATTTTGGTCATTTTCGTCCTCCCTAGGCTTATTCTAATCCATTTAGGGTTTCTAACCAATCTTGTGCATCCAATAAGTGCGATTGTGTCATTGGATGAACATTTAAGTCATTTTTCGCGTCCCAGGGCTTATTATAATTCATTTAGGGTTTTTAACCAATCTTGTGCATCCAATAAGTGCGTTTGTATCATTGTATTAACATTTAGGTCATTTTCGTCCTCCCTAGGCATATTTTAATCCATCGAGGGTTTATAACCAATGTTGTTTATCCAATAAGTGCGCTTCAATGTAACATCCCAAATCAAAGGGCTAAAAATAATTAGAATTTCAAATTTTAAAACATTCTAATTTATAGATTATTATGATTATATTATTAGTATCATTATTATTATTATTATTATTATTATTATTATTATTATTATTAATACTCTAATTGTTATCAATAACCAATTTGCTTAAAATAAGATGACATTAGTAAGTTGTTTTGTTTGTTAGAGACTTATGAAGTATAATAGGAAGTTTGTTTTGTTTGTTTAAGGTTTATGTGAAATAGATAATAACAAACAAAGTTAGTATAACAACCTATTGTTATGTAATTACCTATTATTAAGGAGTCAAACAAAATCAAACAAACAACCAATCCTAAATGAACTCAATTTGTACTATTTGTAACAACCAAGAATTTAATGGGGCAAATATATGATACCTAGTCAAATTATCTTATAAATATTTAAATATAAATAGATAGAAAGAAGAAAAATACTAAATTAAAAACTCAATAGAGAAAACTATGCCAAAATATAAAGAGGAGCAAAAGTACGGTTGCGGTTGCAATAAGGGTTAATAACAATTAACATATACAGAACATTTTTATCAAAGAACGCTTCAAGAGGTGAGTAATCACACCCTTTAAACTTTCATGGTACATTTATTTTGGGAATTTGAGATGGAAAAGAGTTAGATATTTTGAATGGTACTTTTCTATAAAATTATATTTTGTTGAGAATCTAACTCTATTAAAATCGGGATTTTATGAACTGCAATAATAGGTTATAAATTGATTTATTTACTATTGTTTGTTGAATTACTGTTGTTATGATTGTTTGAATACAGATTCTTTAAAAGATTGTTTTATGATATTTTCTTGAATGATTAGTATTATTATATATTCAAATAAAATATCATATTATAAATATATATATTCTTTAATAGACCGTTTTAATTATATTTTCTTGAATGATGGTTGTCATTATATATTCAAATGAAATATCATATTGTAAATATATATTCTTTAAAAGATTGTTTTATTATATTTTCCTGAAT
>JBBPBP010009779.1:29856306-29900863 GCA_037974735.1 Cicer chorassanicum
ATGGGTCTTTGTACCCCATATAGATGAGTTTTAAACTTCACAAAGAGATGAGGTTTAAACTCCACACGGATGGGTCTTTGTACCCCATATAGATGAGTTTTAAACTTCACAAAGAGATGAGGTTTAATCTCCACACGGATGGGTCTTTGTACCCCATATAGATGAGTTTTAAAATTCACAAAGAGATGAGGTTTAAACTCCACATGGATGGGTCTTGTACCCCACATATAGATGAGTTTTAAACTTCACAAAGAGATGAGGTTTAAACTCCACATGGATGGGTCTTGTACCCCACATATAGATGAGTTTTAAACTTCACAAAGAGATGAGGTTTAAACTCCACACGGATGGGTCTTGTACCCCACACTAGATGAGCTAGTGCTCCACATGATGAGATAATACTCACTTCACGGAAGTAGTATATCTCAATATAACGATGAGACATCCTTGAATTGATTGGTTTATTTTCTGCAGAATAAATGTGTATATTGGATTTATTTGATCATTATAGATGTGTATTATCATTAATTTAATTGATGAGTTTTATTAATTGATTGTCTATAATTGGTCATTATAGAAAAAATCTTAGTTATATTATATATATTTCTAAAAGAATATTTTTGGAAGAAGGCGGGTGCCATGATCGATTTTTCCGGTTGCCGCGCCGGCTGAGTACAATGCTTGCTTTAAAAATGTGTGTATTATTCACTGGGATTTAGTATCTCATTAAAGTGTTGTTTTCAGAGACTGAGACTATCGGGGACGTCGAGAGTTGAGAAGTCATACTTCCTTTGAGAAGATTAATTTCCTTAGATTTGGTTAGTAGATCAAGAATAAGTAGACATAGTGTCTACATTATAGTTTATTTCGGAATTAGTTATTAAATGCCCAGATTTGAATATTTTGATTATTAAGGAATTTTCAACTATAAGGTTTTTATTTTAACGATTTTACAATATTAATTCTTTTGAGAACTTCATTATTTATTATAATACATTTTCTCTTATATAAATATGAAAACGTTTTCGTTATTACCTCAATTGTTATGCCCACGTAACTAGGCGTTACACTTCAGTCATTGGATTAACATTTTTGTCATTTTTGTCATCGTTCTGCTTTTTTTAATCAATTTAGTGTTTCTAACCAATCTTGTGCATCCAATAAGTTCGTTCGTGTTATTAGATTAACATTTAGGTAATTTTTGCCCTCCCTAGCCTTATTATTATCCATTTAGGGGTTTTAACTATTCTTGTGCATTAAATTAGTGTGTTTGTGTCGTTCGATTAAGTTTTCGGTCATTTTCGTCTTCTCTAGGTTTATTCTAATCCATTAAGTTCTTTTTGTCATTGAATTAACATTTAGATCATTTTCGTCCTGCCTAGGCTTGTTATAATCCATTTAGGGTTATTAACCAATCTTGTGCTTCCAACAAGTTCGTTTGATCATTAGATTAACATTTAGGTCATTTTCGTCCTCCCTAGGCTGATTCTAATTCATTTACGGTTTTTAACCAATCTTGTGCATCCAATAACTAAGTTTGTGTCATTGGATTAACATTTATGTCATTTTCGTCCTCCCTAGGCTTATTCTTCTCAATTTAGGGTCATTAACCAATTTTGTGCTTCCAATAAGTTCGTTTGTGTCATTGGATTAGCATTTAGGTCATTTTCATGTTCCCTACGTTTATTCTAATTCATTTAGGGTTTTGAACCAATCTTGTGCATCTAATAAGTGCGTTTGTTTCATTCGATTAAGCTTTAGGTCATTTTCGTCCTCCCTAGGCTTAGTCTAATCATTTAAGGGTTTCTAACTAATCTTCTGCATCCAAAATGTGCGTTTGTTTCATTGGATTCACATTTAGGTCATTTTCGTCTTCCCTAGGCTTATGCTAATCCATCGATGGTTTTTAACCAATCTTGTGCATCCAATAAGTGCGTTTGTGTCGTTAGATTAACATTTAGGTAATTTACGTCCTCCATAGGCTTATTCTAACCCATTTACGGTTTTTAACCAATCTTGTGCATCTATTAAGTGCGGTTGTATCATTGAATTAACATTTTGGTCATTTTCGTCCTCCTTAGGCTTATTCTAATCCATTTAGGATTTTTAACCAATCTTTTTCATCCAATAAGTGCGTTTGTGTCATTGGATTAACATTTAAGTCATGTTCATCCTCCTTAAGGTTATTCTAATCCATCTAGGGTTTTTAACCAATCTTGTTCATCCAATTAGTGCGTTTGTGTGATGGGATTAACATTTAGGTCATTTTCGTCCTCCCTAGGCTTATTCTAATCCATTTAGGGTTTCTATCCAATCTTGTGCATCCAATAAGTGGGATTGTTTTATTGGATGAACATTTAAGTCATTTTTGTCATCCCTAGGCTTATTCTAATTCATTTAGGGTTTATAATCAATCTTGTTCATCCAATAAGTGCATTTGTATCATTGGATTAACAAATAGGTCATTTTCGTCCTCCCATGTCTTATTCTAATCCATCTAGGGTTTTTAACCAATCTTGTTTATCCAATAAGTACGTTTGTGTCATTGGATTAACATTTTGGTCTGTGTTGTAATCGTTCTGCTTTTTTTAATCCATTTAGGGTTTTTAAACAATCATGTGCATCCGATAAGTGCAGTTGTGTCATTATATTAACATTTAGTTAATTTTCCCCCACCCTAGGCATATTCTAATCCATTTAGGGTTTTTAACCTTTCTTGTGCATCCAATAACGGCGTTTGTGTCATTGGATTAACATTTAGGTCATTTTCAACATCCCTAGGCTTATTTTAATCCATCGAGGGTTTTTAACCAATGTTGTTTATCCAATAAGTGCACTTCTGTCATTCGATTAACATTTTGGTCATTTTTGTCATTGTTTAGCTTATTTTAATCAATTTAGGGTTTCTAACCAATCTTGTGCCTCCAATAAGTTTGTTTGTATCATTAGATTAACATTTAGGTAATTTTCGCCCTCCCTAGGCTTATTCTATTTGATTTAGGGTTTTTAACCATTCTTCTGCATTAAGTTAGTGCGTTTGTGTCGTTGGATTATGTTTTAGGTCATTTTCGTCCTCCCTAGGCTTATTCTAATCCATTTAGGGTTTCTTACAAATATTGTGCTTCCAAAATGTTCGCTTGTGTCATTGGATTAACATTTAGATCATTTCCGTCCTCCCTAGGCTTATTCTAATCCATTTACGGTTTTTAACCAATCTTAAGCAACTAATAAGTGCGTTTGTTTCATTTGATTAACATTTAGGTCATTTTCTTCTTCCCTAGGCTTATTCTAATTCATTTAGGGTTTTTAACCATTTTTGTGCACTAAATTAGTGCATTTGAGTGATTGGATTAACATTTAGGTCATTTTCGTCCTCCCTAGGCTTATTCTAATTCATTAAGGGTTTCTAACCAATCTTGTGCATGCAAAATGTGCGTTTGTGTCATTGGATTAACATTTAGGTCATTTTCGTCCCACCTAGGCTTATTCTAATCAATTTAGGGTTATTAACCAAATTTAGTACTTCCAATAAGATCGTTTGCGTCGTTGGACTAACATTTAGGTCATTTTCATGCTCACTAGGCTTATTGTAATTCATTTAGGGTTTTTAACCAATAAGTGCGTTTATGTCATTGGATTAACATTTAGGTCATTTTTGTCTTCCCTATGCTTATTCTAATCAATTTTGGGTTATTAACAAATCTCTTGCTTCCAATAAGTTTGTTCGTTTGTGTCATTGGATAACAATTAGGTCATTATCATGTTCCATAGGCTTATTCTAATTCATTTAGGGATTTTAACCATTCTTCTGCATTAAATTAGTGCGTTTGTGTCGTTTGATTAACATTTAGGTCATTTTCGTCCTCTCTAGGCTTATTCTAATCCATTAAGGGTTTCTAACCAATCTTGTGCATCCGAAATGTGCGTTTGATTCATTGGATTAACATTTATGTAATTTTCGTCCTCCCTAGGATTATTCTAATGCATTTAGGGTTATTGGATTAACATTTAGGTCATTTTCGTCCTACCTAATCTTAGTCGAATCCATCTAGGGTTTTTAACCAATCGTTTTTATCCAATAAGTACGTTTGTGTCATTGTATAAACTTTTTGGTCATCTTTGTCATCCTTCTGCTTATTTTAATCCATTTAGGATTTTTAACCAATCTTGTGCATCCAATAAGTGCATTTGTGTCATTAGATTAATATTTAGGTAATTTTCGCCATCCCTAGGCTTATTATAATGCATTTAGGGTTTTTAACCAATCTTGATAATCCAATAAGTGCGTTTGTGTCATTGGATTAACATTTAGGTCATTTTCGTCCTCCCTAGGCTTATTCTAATCAGTTTAGGGTTATTAACCAATCATGTGCTTCGAATAAGTTTGTTTTGTCATTGGATTAACATTTACGTCATTTTTGTCCTCCCTAGGCTTATTCTAATTCATTTAGGGCTTTTAACCAATCTTGTGCATCCAATAAGTGCGTTTGTGTCATTGAATTATCATTTAGGTCATTTTCATGCTCCTTACACTTATTCTTATTCATTTAGGGTTTTTAACCATTCTTGTGCATTTAATTAGTGCGTTTGTGTCATTCTATTAACATTTAGGTCATTTTCGTCCTCCTGAGGCTTATTCTAATCCATTAAGGGTTTCTAACCAATCTTGTGCATCCAAAATGAGAGTTTGTGTCATTTGATTAACATTTAGGTCATTTTCCATCTCCCGAGACTTATTATAATCCTCCCGAGACTTATTCTAATCCAATAAGATCTTGTGCATCTAATAAGTGTGTTTGTGTCAATGAATTAACATTTAGGTCATTTTCGTCCTCCCTAGGCTTATTCTAATCCATTTAGGGTTTCTTACAAATATTGTGCTTCCAAAATGTTCGCTTGTGTCATTGTATTAACATTTAGATCATTTCCGTCCTCCCTAGGCTTATTCTAATCCATTTACGGTTTTTAACCAATCTTAAGCAACTAATAAGTGCGTTTGTTTCATTTGATTAACATTTAGGTCATTTTCTTCTTCCCTAGGCTTATTCTAATTCATTTAGGGTTTTTAACCATTTTTGTGCACTAAATTAGTGCATTTGAGTGATTGGATTAACATTTAGGTCATTTTCGTCCTCCCTAGGCTTATTCTAATTCATTAAGGGTTTCTAACCAATCTTGTGCATGCAAAATGTGCGTTTGTGTCATTGGATTAACATTTAGGTCATTTTCGTCCCACCTAGGCTTATTCTAATCAATTTAGGGTTATTAACCAAATTTAGTACTTCCAATAAGATCGTTTGCGTCGTTGGACTAACATTTAGGTCATTTTCATGCTCACTAGGCTTATTGTAATTCATTTAGGGTTTTTAACCAATCTTGTGAATCCAATAAGTGCGTTTATGTCATTGGATTAACATTTAGGTCATTTTTGTCTTCCCTATGCTTATTCTAATCAATTTTGGGTTATTAACAAATCTCTTGCTTCTAATAAGTTTGTTTGTTTGTGTCATTGGATAACAATTAGGTCATTATCATGTTCCATAGGCTTATTCTAATTCATTTAGGGATTTTAACCATTCTTGTGCATTAAATTAGTGCGTTAGTGTCGTTTGATTAACATTTAGGTCATTTTCGTCCTCTCTAGGCTTATTCTAATCCATTAAGGGTTTCTAACCAATCTTGTGCATCCGAAATGTGCGTTTGATTCATTGGATTAACATTTATGTAATTTTCGTCCTCCCTAGGATTATTCTAATGCATTTAGGGTTATTGGATTAACATTTAGGTCATTTTCGTCCTACCTAATCTTAGTCGAATCCATCTAGGGTTTTTAACCAATCGTTTTTATCCAATAAGTACGTTTGTGTCATTGTATAAACTTTTTGGTCATCTTTGTCATCCTTCTGCTTATTTTAATCCATTTAGGATTTTTAACCAATCTTGTGCATCCAATAAGTGCATTTGTGTCATTAGATTAATATTTAGGTAATTTTCGCCATCCCTAGGCTTATTATAATGCATTTAGGGTTTTTAACCAATCTTGATAATCCAATAAGTGCGTTTGTGTCATTGGATTAACATTTAGGTCATTTTCGTCCTCCCTAGGCTTATTCTAATCAGTTTAGGGTTATTAACCAATCATGTGCTTCGAATAAGTTTGTTTTGTCATTGGATTAACATTTACGTCATTTTTGTCCTCCCTAGGCTTATTCTAATTCATTTAGGGCTTTTAACCAATCTTGTGCATCCAATAAGTGCGTTTGTGTCATTGGATTATCATTTAGGTCATTTTCATGCTCCTTACACTTATTCTTATTCATTTAGGGTTTTTAACCATTCTTGTGCATTTAATTAGTGCGTTTGTGTCATTCTATTAACATTTAGGTCATTTTCGTCCTCCTGAGGCTTATTCTAATCCATTAAGGGTTTCTAACCAATCTTGTGCATCCAAAATGAGAGTTTGTGTCATTGGATTAACATTTAGGTCATTTTCGATCTCCCGAGACTTATTATAATCCTCCCGAGACTTATTCTAATCCAATAAGATCTTGTGCATCTAATAAGTGTGTTTGTGTCAATGAATTAACATTTAGGTCATTTTCGTCCTACCTAATCTTATTCTAATCCATCTAGGGTTTTTAACCAATCTTGTTTATCCAATAAGTGTGTTTGTGTTATTGGATTAACATTTTGGTCATTTTTGTCATCGTTCGACCTATTTTAATCCATTTAGGGTTTTTAACCAATCTTGTGCATCCAATAAGTGCGTTTCTGTCATTGGATTAACATTTATGTCATTTTCGTCCTCCTTAGGCTTATTCTAATTAATTTAGGGTTTTTAACCAATTTTGTGCTTCCAATAAGTTCGTTTTGTCATTGGATTAACATTTAGGTCATTTTCGTCCTCCCTAGGCTGATTCTAATTCATTTAGGATTTTCAACCAATCTTTTGCATGCAATAAGTGCGTTTGTGTCATTCCAATAACGTTTATGTCATTTTTGTCCTCCCTAGCCTTATTCTAATCAATTTTGGCTTATTAACCAATTTTCTGCTTCCAATAAGTTCGTTTGTGTCATTGGATTAACATTTAGGTAATTGTTATGCTCCGTACGCTTATTCTAATTCATTTAGGGTTTTTAACCATTCTTGTCAATTAAATTAGTGCGTTTGTGTCATTCAATTAACATATAGTTCATTTTCGTCCTCCCTAGGCTTATTCGAATCCATTAAAGGTTTTTAACCAATCTTGTGAATCCAATAAGTGCGTTTGCGTCATTGGATTAACATTTAGGTCATTTATATCTTCCATTGGCTTTTTCTAATCAATTTAGAGTTATTAAAAAATCTTGTAATTCCAATAAGTTCGTTTGTGTCATTGGATAACAATTAGGTCATTTTCATGTTCCATAGGCTTATTCTAATTCATTTAGGGTTTTTAACCAATCTTGTGAATCCAATAAGTGCGTTTGTGTCATTGGATTAACATTTAGGTCATTTTCGTCCTCCCTAGGCTTATTCTAATCCATATAGGGTTTTTAACCAATCTTGTGCATCCAATTAACATTTAGGTAATTTTCCTCCTCTCTAGGCTTATTCTAACCCATTTAGGGTTTTTAAACAATCTTGTTTATCCCATAAGTGTGTTTGTGTCATTGGATTAACATTTTGGTCATTTTTGTGATCGTTCGGCCTATTTTAATCCATTAAGGGTTTTTAACCAATTTCGTGAATCCAATAAGCGCGTTTGTTTTAGTGGAGTAACATTTTCGTGATTTTCTTTATCGTTCGAATTAATTTAATCCATTTAAGGTTTTTAACCAATCTTGTGCATCCAATAATTGCGTTTGTGTCGTTGGATTAACATTTATGTCATTTTCATCCTCCCTGGGCTTATTCTAATCAATTTAGGGTTTTTAACCAATCTTATGAATCCAATAAGTGCGTTTGTGTCATTGGATTAACATTTAGGTCATTTTCATCTTCCGTAGGCTTATTCTAATCAATTTAGGGTTATTAACAAATCTTGTGATTCCAATAAGTTGGTTTGTGTCATTGGATAACGATTAGGTCATTTTCATGTTCCATAGGCTTATTCTAATTCGTTTAGGGTTTTTAACCATTCTTATGCATTAAATTAGTGTGTTTGTGTCGTTCGAGTAACATTTAGGTCATTTTCGTCCCCTCGAGGCTTATTCTAATCCACTAAGGGTTTCTAACCAATCTTGTGCATCCAAATTGTGCGTTTGTGTCATTGGATTAACATTTAGGTCATTTTCATCCTCCCTGGGCTTATTCTAATCCATTTACAGTTTTTAACCAATCTTTTGCATCCAATAAGTGCGGTTGTGTCATTGGATTAACATTTAGGTTAATTTCGTCCTCCCTAGGCTTATTCTAATAAATATAGGGTTTTTAACCAATCTTGTGCACCCAATAAGTGTGTTTGTGTCCTTATATTAACATTTAGGTAATTTTCGTTCTCCCTAGGCTTATTCTAATCCATTTTGGGGTTTTAACCAATCTTGTGCTTCCAATAAGGGCGTTTGTGTCATTGGATTAACATTTTGGAATTTTTTGTCATCGTTCGACCTATTTTAATCCGTTTAGGGTTTTTAACCAATCTTGTGCATCCAATAAGTGCGTTTGTGTCATTCGATTAACATTTATGTCATTTTCGTCCTCCCTAGGTTTATTCTAATCAATTTAGGGTTTTTAACCAATTTTGTGCTTCCAATAAGTCTGTTTTATCATTGGATTAACATTAAGGTCATTTTGGTCCTCCCTAGGCTTATTCTAATTCATTTCGGGATTTTAAGCAATCTTGTGCATGCAATAATTGCGTTTTTGTCATTGCAATAACATTTATGTCATTTTTGTCCTCCTTAGGCTTATTGTAATCAATTTAGGGTTATTAACCAATTTTGTGCTTCCAATAAGTTCGTTTGTGTCATTAGATTAACATTTAGGCCATTTTCATGCTCCCTACGCTTATTCTCATTCATTTTGGGTTTTTAACCATTCTTGTGCATTAAATTAGTGCGTTTGTGTCGTTCGATTAAAATTTAGGTCATTTTCGTCCTCCCTAGGCTTATTCTAATCCATTAAGGGTTTCTAACCAATCTTTTGCATCCAAAATGTGCGTTTGTTTTATTGGATTAACATTTAGGCCATTTTCGTCCTCCCTAGGCTTATTCTAATCAATTACGGTTTTTAACGAATCTTGTGCATCTAATAAGTGCGGTTGTGTCATTGGATTAACATTTAGGTCAATTTCGTCCTTCCTAGGCTTATTCTAATCCATATAGGGTTTTTAACCAATATTGTGCATCTAATGTGTCCTTAGATTAAAATTTTGGTAATTTTCGTCCTCCCTAGGCTTATTCTAATCCATTTAGTATTTTTAACCAATCTTGTTTATCCAATAAGTGCGTTTGTGTCATTGGATTAACATTTTGGTCATTTTTTTCATCGTTCGACCTATTTTAATCCATTATGGGTTTTTAACCAATCTTGTGAATCCAATAAGCGCGTTTGTTTTAGTGGATTAACGTTTTCGTGATTTTCGTTATCGTTTGGATTATTCTAAATTATTTAAGGTTTTTAACCAATCATGTTTATCCAATAAGTGCATTCGTGTCATTGGATTAACATTGTGATCATTTTTGTCATCGTTCGTCCTATTTTAATCCATTTAAGGTTTTTAACCAATCTTGTGCATCCAATAAGTGCGTTTGTGGCATTGGATTAATATTTAGGTCATTTTTGTCCTCCCTAGGCTTATTCTAATATATTTAGGGTTTTTAACCAATCTTGTGCATCCAATAAGTGCGTTTGTGTCATTGGATTAACCTTTAGGTCACTTTCGCCCTCATAAGGCTTATTCTAATTCATTTAGGGTTTTCAACCAATCTTTTGCATGCAATAAGTGCGTTTGTGTCATTGGAATAACATTTATGTCATTTTTGTCCTCGCTAGGCTTATTCGAATCAATTTAGGGTTATTAACCAATTTTGTGCTTGCTATAAGTTCGTTTGTGTCATTCGATTAACATTTAGGTCATTTTCATACTCCATACACTTATTCTAATTCATTTAGGGTTTTTAACCATTCTGGTGAATTAAATTAGTGCATTGGTGTCGTTCGATTAACATTTAGGTCATTTTCGTCCTACCTAGGCTTATTCTAATCCATTAAGGGTTTCGAACCAATCTTGTGCATGCAAAATGTGCGTTTGTGTCATTGGATTAACATTTAGGTCATTTTTCGTTCTCCTTAAACTTATTCTAATCGATCTAGGGTTTTATACTAATCTTGTGCATCCAATAAGCGCATTTGTTTTAGTGGATTAACATTTTCGTGATTTTCTTTATCGTTTGGATTAATCTAATTCATTAAGGGTTTTTAACCAATGTTGTGCATCCAAAATGTGCGTTTGTGTCAGTGGATTAACAGTTAGGTCATGTTCGTCCTCCCTAGGCTTATTCTAATCAATTTAGGGTTTTTAACCAATTTTGTGCTTCCAATAAGTCCGTTTTATCATTGGATTAACATATAGGTCATTTTCGTCCTCCCTAGGGTTATTCTAATTCATTTCGGGATTTTAAGCAATCTTGTGCATGCAATAAGTGCATTTGTGTCATTGCAATAACATTTATGTCATTTTTGTTCTCCCTAGGCTTATTCGAATCAATTTAGGGTTATTAACCAAATTTGTGCTTGCTATAAGTTCATTTGTGTCATTGGATTAACATTTAGGTCATTTTCATACTCCATACACTTATTCTAATTCATTTAGGGTTTTTAACCATTCTGGTGCATTAAATTAGTGCATTTGTGTCGTTCGATTAACATTTAGGTCATTTTCATCCTCCCTAGGCTTATTCTAATCCATTAAGGGTTTCTAACCAATCTTGTGCATCTAAATTTGCGTTTGTGTCATTGGATTAACATTTAGGTCATTTTTTGTCCACCCTAAGCTTATTCTAATGCATCTAGGGTTTTAAACCAATCTTGTGCATCCAATAAGCACATTTGTTTCAGTGGATTAACATTTTCGTGATTTTCTTTATCGTTCGGATTATTCTAATTCATTAAGGGTTTTTAAGCAATCTTGTGCATTTAATGAATGCGTTTGTGTCATTGGATTAACTTTTAGGTCATTTTCGTCCTCCCTAGGCTTATTCTAATCCATATAGGGTTTTTAACAATCTTGTGCATCCAATAAGTGCGTTTGTGTCCATAGATTAACATTTAGGTAATTTTCGTCCTCCCTAGGCTTATTCTAATCCATTTAGGATTTTTAACCAATCTTGTGTATCCAATAAGTGCATTGTGTCATTGGATTAACATTTTGGTCATTTTTGTCACCTTTCGGCCTATTTTAATCCATTAAGGGTTTTTAACCAATCTTGTGAATCCAATAAGCACGTTTGTTTTAGTGGATTAACATTTTCGTGATTTTCGTGATCGTTCAGATTATTCTAAATCATTTAAGGTTTTTAACCAATCTTGTTTATCCAATCAGTGCATTTGTGTCATTGGATTAACATTGTGGTCATTTTTGTCATCGTTAGTCCTATTTTAATCCATTTAAGGTTTTTAACCAATCTTGTGCATCCAATAAGTGCGTTTGTGTCAACGAATTAACAATTATGTCATTTTCATCCTCCCTAGGCTTATTCTAATCAATTTGGGGTTTTTAACAAATTTTGTGCTTCCAATAAGTCCGTTTTGTCATTGGATTAACATTAAGGTCATTTTCGTCCTCCCAAGGCTTATTCTAATTCATTTAGGGTTTTCAACCAATATTTTGCTTCCAATAAGTGCGTTTGTGTCATTGGAATAACATTTATGTCATTTTTTCCACCCTAGGCTTATTCTAATCAATTTTAAGTTATTAACCAATTTTGTGCTTCCAATAGGTTCGTTTGTGTCATTGGATTAACATTTAGGTCATTTTCATGCTCCATACGCTTATTTTAATTCATTTAGAGTTTTTAACCATTCTTGTGCATTAAATTAGTGCGTTTGTGTCGTTCGATTATCATTTAGGTCATTTTCGTCCTCCCTAGGCTTATTCTAATCCATTAAGGGTTTCTAACCAATGTTGTGCATCCAAAATGTGCGTTTGTGTCAGTGGATTAACATTTAGGTCATGTTCGTCCTCCCTAAGCTTTTCTAATCCATCTAGGGTTTTTAACCAATCTTGTGCATCCAGTAAGCGCATTTGTTTCAGTGGATTAACATTTTCGTGATTTTCTTTATCGTTCGGATTATTCTAATTCATTAAGAGTTTTTAATTAAATCTTGTGCATCCAATAAGTGCGTTTGTGTCATTGGATTAACCTTTATGTCATTTTCGTCCTCCCTAGGCTTATTCTAATCAATTTAGGGTTTTTAACCAATTTTGTGCTTCTAATAAGTCCGATTTATTATTGGATTAACATTTAGGTCATTTTCGTCCTCCCTAGGGTTATTATAATTTATTTCGGGATTTTAAGCAATCTTGTGCATGCAATAAGTGCATTTGTGTCATTGCAATAACATTTATGTCATTTTTGTTCTCCCTAGGCTTATTCGAATCAATTTAGGGTTATTAACCTAATTTGTGCTTGCTATAAGTTCATTTGTGTCATTGGATTAACATTTAGGTCATTTTCATACTCCATACACTTATTCTAATTCATTTAGGGTTTTTAACCATTCTGGAGCATTAAATTAGTGCATTTGTGTCATTCGATTAACATTTAGGTCATTTTTCGTCCACCCTAAGCTTATTCTAATCCATCTAGGATTTTAAACCAATCTTGTGCATCCAATAAGCACATTTGTTTCAGTGGATTAACATTTTCGTGATTTTCTTTATCGTTCGGATTATTCTAATTAATTAAGGGTTTTTAACCAATCTTGTGCATCCAATGAGTGCGTTTGTGTCATTGGATTAACTTTTAGGTCATTTTCGTCCTCCCTAGGCTTATTCTAATCCATATAGGGTTTTTAACCAATCTTGTGCATCCAATAAGTGCGTTTGTGTCCATAGATTAACATTTAGGTAATTTTCGTCCTCCCTAGGCTTATTCTAATCCATTTAGGATTTTTAACCAATCTTGTTTATCCAATAAGTGCATTGTGTCATTGGATTAACATTTTGATCATTTTTGTCACCTTTCGGCCTATTTTAATCCATTAAGGGTATTTAACCAATCTTGTGAATCCAATAAGCGCGTTTGTTTTAGTGGATTAACATTTTCGTGATTTTCGTGATCGTTCAGATTATTCTAAATCATTTAAGGTTTTTAACCAATCTTGTTTATCCAATAAGTGCATTTGTGTCATTGGATTAACATTGTGGTCATTTTTGTCATCGTTCGTCCTATTTTAATCCATTTAAGGTTTTTAACCAATCTTGTGCATCCAATAAGTGCGTTTGTGGCATTGGATTAATATTTAGGTCATTTTTGTCCTCCATAGGCTTATTCTAATATATTTAGGGTTATTAACTAATTTTGTGCTTCCAATAAGTTCGTTTGTGTCATTGGATTAACATTTAGGTCATTTTCATGCTGCCTAGGTTTATTCTATTTCATTTAGGGTTTTTAAACATTCTTGTGCATTAAATTAGTGCGTTTGTGTCGTTCGATTAACATTTAGGTCATTTTCGTCCTCCCTAGGCTTACTCTAATCCATTAAGGGTTTCTAACCAATCTTGTGCATCCAAAATGTGCGTTTGTGTCATTGGAGTAACATTTATGTCTTTTTTGTCCTCCCTAGGCTTATTCTAATACATATAGGTTTTTTAACCGATCTTATGCATCCAAAAAGTACGTTTGTGTCCTTAGATTAACATTTAGGTAATTTTCTTCCTCCCTAGGCTTATTCTAATCCATTTAATGGTTTTTAACCAATTTTTTCCTTCCAATAAGTTCGTTTTGTCCTTGGATTTACATCTAGGTCATTTTTGTCCTCCCTTGGCTTATTATAATTCATTTAGGGTTTTTACCCACACTGTTCATCCAATAAGTGCGTTTGTGTCATTGGATTAACATTTATGTCATTTTCGTCCTCCCTAGGCTTATTCAAATCAATTTAGGGTTTTTAACCAATTTTGTGCTTGCAATAAGTCCGTTTTGTCGTTGGATTAACATTTAGGTCATTTTCGTCATCTCAAGGCTTATTCTAATTCATTTAGGGTTTTTAACCAATCTTGTGCATGCAATAAGTGAGTTTGTGTCATTGGTATAATATTTATGTCATTTTTGTCCTCCCTAGGCTTATTCTACTCAAATTAGGGTTATTAACTAATTTTGTGCTTCCAATTAGTTCGTTTGTGTCATTGGATTTAAATTTAGGCTTATTATAATCAATTTAGGGTTTTTAACCAATTTTGTACTTCCAATAAGTGCGTTTTGTCATCGGATTAACATTTAGGTCATTTTCGTCCTCCCTATGCTTATTCTAATCAATTTAGGGTTAGTAACCAATTTTGTTCTTCTAATAAGTTCAGTTGTGTCAATTGATTAACATTTAGGTCATATTCAAGCTCCCTAGGTTTATTCTAATTCATTTTGGGTTTTTAAACATTCTTGTGCATTAAATTAGTGCATTTGTGTCGTTCGATTAACATTTAGGTCATTTTCGTCCTCCCTAGGCTTGTGCTAATCCATTAAGGGTTTGTAACAAATCTATGCATCCAAAATGTGCGTTTGTTTCATTTGATTAACATTTAGGTCATTTTCGTCCTCCCTATGCTTATTCTATTCCATATAGGGTTTTTAACCAATCTTGTGCATCTAATAAGTGCATTTGTGTCTATAGATTAACATTTAGGTAATTTTCATCATCCCTAGGCTTATTCTAATCCATTTAGGGGTTTTAACCAATCTTGTGCATCCAATAAGTGTGTTTGTGCCATTGAATTAACAACTATGTCATTTTCGTCCTCCCTAGGCTTATTGTAATCAATTTAGGGTTTTTATCCAATTTTGTGCTTCCAATAAGTCCGTTTTGTCATTGGATTAACATTTAGGTCAATTTCGTCCTCCCTCGGCTTATTCTAATTCATTAAAGGTTTTTAACTAATCTTGTGCATGGAATAAGTGCGTTTGTGTCATTGGATTAACATTTATGTAATTGTTGTCCTCCCTAGGCTTATTCTAATCCATTTAAGGTTTTTAACCAATCTTGTTTATCCAATAAGTGCATTTGTATACTTGGATTAACATTTTGATCATTTTTGTCATCGTTCGACCTATTTTAATCCATTTAGTGTTGTTAACCAATCTTGTGCATCCAATAAATGCGTTTGTGTCATTGGATTAACATTTATGTCATTTTCGTCCTCCCTAAGATCATTCTAATCAATTTAGGGTTTTTAACCAATTATGTGCTTCCAATAAGTCCGTTTTGTCGATGGATTAACATTTAGGTCATTTTCGTCCTCCCTAGGCTTATTCTAATTCATTTAGGGTTTTTAACCAATCTTTTGCATGCAATAAGTGCGTTTGTGTCATTGGAATAACATTTATGTCATTTTTGTCCTCCCTAGGCTTATTCTAATCAATTTAGGGTTATTAATCAATTTTGTGCTTCCAATAAGTACGTTTGTGTCATTGGATTAACATTTAGGTCATTTTCATGCTCCATACGCTTATTCTAATTCATTTAGGGTTTTTAACCATTCTTGTGAATTAAATTAGTGCGTTTGTGTCGTTCGATTAATATTTAGGTCATTTTCGTCCTCCCTTGGCTTATTCTAATCCATTAAGGGTTTCTAACCAATCTTGTGCATCCAAAATGTACGTTTGTGTAATTGGATTAACATTTAGGTCATTTTCGTCCTCCCTAGGCTTATTCTAATCCATTTACGGTTTTTTACCAATCTTAGGGATCTAATAAGTGTGTTTGTGTCATTCGATTAATATTTAGGTCATTTTCGTCCTTCGTAGGCTTATTCTAATCCATTTAGGGGTTTTAACCTATCTTGTGCATCCATTTAGGGCGTTTGTGTGATTGGATTAACATTTAGGTCTTTTTCGTACTCCCTAGGCTTATTCTAATCTATTTAGGGTTGTTAACCAATCTTGCTTATCCAATAAATATGTTTGTGTAATTGGATTAACATTTAGGTCATTTTCGTCCTCCCTAGGCTTATTCTAATCCATTTAAGGTTTTTTTTTACTAATCTTAGGCATCTAATAAGTGCGTTTGTGTCAGGTTTTTTAACCAATCTTGTGCATCCAATAAGTAAGTTTGTGTAACATTTTCAAAATTATTAGTTAAAAATAATTAGAAACTTCTTCGTGTATCCAAGCTTGAAACTTCTTTTCCTTGTGAACAACTCCGTGGGGCTTTAAGCTTTGTACTAGGAAGAAAAGCGGCCAAGGTAAGGGCTTTTCCCCACACAAATTAGAGTTAGGTCGTTGGTTGGATGACATGAAATAAATAATCGTGATTGGATTAACATTTAGGTCATTTTCATGCTCTCTAGGTTTATTCTAATTCATTTAGGGTTCTAACCATTGTTGTGCATTAAATTAGTGCGTTTGTGTTGTTGGATTAACATTTATGTCATTTTTGTCCTCCCTAGGCTTATTCTAATCCATTAAGGGTTTCTAACAAATCTTGTGCATCCAAAATGTGCGTTTGTGTCATTGGATTAACATTTATGTCTTTTTCGTCCTCCCTAGGCTTATTCTAATCCATATAGGGTTTTTAACCAATATTGTGCATCCAATAAGTGCGTTTGTGTGCTTAGATTAACATTTAGGTAATTTTCGTCCTCCATAGGCTTATTCTAATCCATTTAGGGGTTTTAACCAAACTTGTGCATCCAATAAGTGCGTTTGTGTCATTGAATTAACAATTTAGTCATTTTCGTCCTCCCTAGGCTTATTGTAATCAATTTAGGGTTATTAACAAATTTTGTGCTTCCAATAAGTCCGTTTGATCGTTTGATTAACATTTAGGTCATTTTCGTCCTCCCTCGGCTTATTCTAATTCAATAAGGGTTTTTAACTAATCTTGTGCATCCAATAAGTGTGTTTGTGTCATTGGATTAACATTTATGTAATTTTTGTCCTCCCTAGGCTTATTCTAATTCATTTAAGGTTTTTAACCAATCTTGTTTATCTAATGCGTTTGTGTCATTTGATTAACATTTTGATCATTTTTGTCATCGTTGGAATTATTGTAATCCATTTAGGTTAGTTAACCAATCTTGTGCATCCAATAACCGTGTTTCTGTCATTTTCGTCCTCCCTAGGATCATTCTAATCAATTTAGGGTTATTAACCAATTTTGTGCTTCCAATAAGTCCGTTTGGTCATTGGATTAACATTTCGGTCATTTTCGTCCTCCGTCGGCTTATTCTAATTCATTTAGGGTTTTTAACTAATCTTGTGCATCCAATAAGTGCGTTTGTGTCATTGGATTAACATTTATGTTATTTTTGTCCTCCCTAGGCTTATTCTAATTCATTTTAGGTTTTTAACCAATCTTGTTTATCCAATGCGTTTGTGTCATTAGATTAACATTTTGATCATTTTTGTCATCGTTCGACCTATTTTAGTCAATTTAGGGTTGTTAACCAATCTTGTGCATCCAATAAGTGCGTTTGTGTCATTGGATTAACATTTATGTCATTTTCGTCCTCCCTTGGCTTATTCTAATCCATTTAGGGGTTTTAATTAATCTTGTGCATCCAATTAGGGTGTTTGTGTCATTGGATTATCTTTTAGGTCATTTTCGTCCTCCCTAGGCTTATTCTAATATATTTAGGGTTTTTAACCAATCTTATTTATCCAATGAGTGTATTTGTGTCATTGGATTAAGATTTTGGTCATTTGTTGTCATCTTTCGGCCTATTTTAATCCATTAAGGGTTTTTAACCAATCTTGTGAATCCAAGAAGCGCGTTTGTTTTAGTGGATTAACATTTTCGTGATTTTCGTTATCGTTCGGATCATTCTAATTCAATAAGTGCGTTTGTGTCATTGGATTAATATTTTGGTCATTTTTGTCATCGTTCGACCTATTTTAATCCATTTAAGGTTTTTAACCAATCTTGTGCGTCCAATAAGTGCGTTTGTGTCATTGGATTAACATTTATGTCATTTTTGTCCTCCCAAGGCTTATTCTAATCAATTTAGGGTTATTAACCAATTTTGTGCTTCCAATAAGTCCGTTTTGTCATTGGATTAACACTTAGGTTATTTTTCGTTCTCCCTCGGCTTATTTTAATTCATTTAGGGTTGTTAACCAATCTTGTGCATCCAATAAGTGCGTTTGTGTCATTGGATTAACATTTTTGTCATTTTCGTCCTACATAGGATCATTCTAATCAATTTAGGGTTTTTAACCAATTTTGTGCTTCCAATAAGTCCGTTTTATCGTTGGATTAACATTTAGGTCATTTTCGTCCTCCCTAGGCTTATTCTAATTCATTTAGGGTTTTTGACCAATCTTTTGCATGCAATAAGTGCGTTTGCGTCGTTGGAAAAACGTTTATGTCATTTTTGTCCTCCCTAGGCTTATTCTAATCAATTTAGGGTTATTAACCAATTTTCTGCTTCGAATAAGTTCGTTTGTGTCATTGGATTAACATTTAGGTTATTTTCATGCTCCATACGCTTATTCTAATTCATTTAGGGTTTTAAACCATTCTTGTGTCTTAAATTAATGTGTTTGTGTAGTTTGGTTAACACTTAGGTCATTTTCGTCCTCCCTGGGCTTATTCTAATCCATTAAGGGTTTCTAACCAATCTTGCGCATCCAAAATCTGCTATTGTGTTATTGGATTAACATTTAGGTCATTTTCGTCCTCCCTAGGTCTTATTCTAATCCATATAGGGTTTTTAACCAATCTTGTGCATCCAACAAGTGCGTTTGTGTCCTTAGATTAACATTTAGGTAATTTTCGTCCTCCCTAGGCTTAAACTAATCCATATAGGGGTTTTGACCAATTTTGTGCATCCAATTAGGGCGTTTGTGTCATTAAGATTAACTTTTAGGTCAATTTTGTCCTCCCAAGGCTTATTCTAATCTATTTAGGGTTTTTAACCAATCTTGTTTATCCAATAAGTGCGTTTGTGTCATTGGATTAACATTTTGGTCATTTTCATCATCGTTCGACCTATTTTAATCCATTAAGGGTTTTTAACCAATCTTGTGAATCCAAGAAGCGCGTTTGATTTAGTGGATTAACATTTTCGTGATTTTCCTTATCGTTCGGACTATTCAAATTCATTTAGGGTTTTTAACCAATCTTGTTTATCCAATAAGTGCGTTTGTGTCATTGGATTAATATTTTGGTCATTTTTGTCATCATTCGATCTATTTTAATCCATTTAAGGTTTTTAACCAATCTTGTGCATCCAATAAGTGTGTTTGTGTCATTGGATTAACATTTATGTCATTTTCGTCCTCCCTAAGCTTATTGTATTCAATTTAGGGTTTTTAACCAATTTTGTGCTTCCAAAAAGTTCGTTTGTGTCATTGGATTAACATTTAGGTCATTTTCATGCTTCCTTGGTTTATTATAATTCATTTAGGGTTTTTATCCATTCTTGTGCATTAAATTAGTGCGTTTGTGTCGTTCGATTAACAATTAGGGTTTAACATTTAGGTCATTTTCGTCCTCCCTAGGCTTATTCTAATTCATTTAGGGTTTTTGACCAATCTTTTGCATGCAATAAGTGCGTTTGTGTCGTTGGAAAAACATTTATGCCATTTTTGTAATCCCTAGGCTTATTCTAATCAATTTAGGGATATTAACCAATTTTGTGCTTCCAATAAGTTCGTTTGTGTTATTGGATTAACATTTAGGTCATTTTCATGCTCCATACGCTTATTCTAATTCATTTAGGGTTTTAAACCATTCTTGTGTATTAAATTAGTGTGTTTGTGTCCTTTGATTAACATTTAGGTCATTTTCGTCCTCCCTAGGCTTATTCTAATCCATTAAGGGTTTCTAACCAATCTTGTGCATCCAAAATGTGCTATTGTGTCATTGGATTAACATTTAGGTCATTTTCGTCCTCCCTAGGCTTATTCTAAACCATTTACGGTTTTTTTACCTGTCTTACGCATCTAATAAGTGCGTTTGTGTCATTGGATTAACATTTAGGTAATTTTCGTCCTCCCTAGGCTTATTTTAATCCATTTAGGGGTTTTATACCAATCTTGTGCATCCAATTAGGGCGTTTGTGTCATTGGATTAACATTTAAGTCATTTTCGTTCTCCCTTAGCCTATTCTAATCTATTTAGGGTTTTTAACCAATGTTGTTTATCTAATAAGTGCGTTTGTGTCATTGGATTAACATTTATGTCATTTTCGTCCTCCCTAGGTTTATGCTAATCAATTTAGGGTTTTTAACCAATTTTGTGCTTCCAATAAGTTCGTTTGTGTAATTGGATTAACATTTAGGTCATTTTCATGCTCCCTAGTTCAGGGTTTTTAACCATTCTTTTGCATTAAGTTAGTGGGTCTGTGTCGTTCGATTAACATTTAGGACATTTTAGTCCTCCCTAGGCTTATTCTAATCCAATAAGGGTTTCTAACAAATCTTGTGCATCCAAAATGTGCGCTTGTGTCATTGGATTAACATTTAGGTCTTTTTCGACCTCCCTAGGCTTATTCTAATCCATTTAGGGTTTTTAACCAATCTTGTGCATCCAATAAGTGCGTTTGTGTGTTTAGATTAACATTTAGGTAATTTTCGTCCTCCTTAGGCTTATTCTAATCCATTTAGGGGTTTTAACCAAGCTTGGGCATCCAATAAGTGCATTTGTGTCATTGAATTAACAATTATGTCATTTACATCCTCCCTAGGCTTATTCTAATCAATTTAGGGTTTTTAACCAATTTTGTGCTTCCAATAAGTCCGTTTTGTCATTAGATTAACATTTAGGTCATTTTTTTCCTCCCTCAGCTTATTCTAATTCATTTAGGGTTTTTACCCATACTATGCATCCAATATGTGCGTTTATGTCATTGGATTAACATTTATGTCATTTTCGTCCTCCCTAGGCTTATTCTAATCAATTTGGGGTTTTTAACCAATTTTGTACTTCCAATAGGTCCGTTTTGTCATTTGATTAAAATTTATGTCTATTTAGGTCATTTTCATGCTCCCTATGCTTATTCTAATTCATTTAGGGCTTTTAACCATTCTTGTGCATTAAATTAGTGTTTTTTTGACGTTCGATTAACATTTAGGTCATTTTCGTCCTCCCTAGGCTTATTTTAATCCATTTAGGGGTTTTAAACAATCTTGTGCATCCAATTAGGGCGTTTGTGTCATTGGATTAACATTTAAGTCATTTTCGTTCTCCCTTAGCCTATTCTAATCTATTTAGGGTTTTTAACCAATGTTGTTTATCTAATAAGTGCGTTTGTGTCATTGGATTAACATTTATGTCATTTTCGTCCTCCCTAGGTTTATGCTAATCAATTTAGGGTTTTTAACCAATTTTGTGCTTCCAATAAGTTCGTTTGTGTAATTGGATTAACATTTAGGTCATTTTCATGCTCCCTAGTTCAGGGTTTTTAACCATTCTTTTGCATTAAGTTAGTGGGTCTGTGTCGTTCGATTAACATTTAGGACATTTTAGTCCTCCCTAGGCTTATTCTAATCCAATAAGGGTTTCTAACAAATCTTGTGCATCCAAAATGTGCGCTTGTGTCATTGGATTAACATTTAGGTCTTTTTCGACCTCCCTAGGCTTATTCTAATCCATTTAGGGTTTTTAACCAATCTTGTGCATCCAATAAGTGCGTTTGTGTGTTTAGATTAACATTTAGGTAATTTTCGTCCTCCTTAGGCTTATTCTAATCCATTTAGGGGTTTTAACCAATCTTGTGCATCCAATTAGGGCGTTTGTGTCATTGGATTAACATTTAAGTCATTTTCGTTCTCCCTTAGCCTATTCTAATCTATTTAGGGTTTTTAACCAATGTTGTTTATCTAATAAGTGCGTTTGTGTCATTGGATTAACATTTATGTCATTTTCGTCCTCCCTAGGTTTATGCTAATCAATTTAGGGTTTTTAACCAATTTTGTGCTTCCAATAAGTTCGTTTGTGTAATTGGATTAACATTTAGGTCATTTTCATGCTCCCTAGTTCAGGGTTTTTAACCATTCTTTTGCATTAAGTTAGTGGGTCTGTGTCGTTCGATTAACATTTAGGACATTTTAGTCCTCCCTAGGCTTATTCTAATCCAATAAGGGTTTCTAACAAATCTTGTGCATCCAAAATGTGCGCTTGTGTCATTGGATTAACATTTAGGTCTTTTTCGACCTCCCTAGGCTTATTCTAATCCATTTAGGGTTTTTAACCAATCTTGTGCATCCAATAAGTGCGTTTGTGTGTTTAGATTAACATTTAGGTAATTTTCGTCCTCCTTAGGCTTATTCTAATCCATTTAGGGGTTTTAACCAAGCTTGGGCATCCAATAAGTGCATTTGTGTCATTGAATTAACAATTATGTCATTTACATCCTCCCTAGGCTTATTCTAATCAATTTAGGGTTTTTAACCAATTTTGTGCTTCCAATAAGTCCGTTTTGTCATTAGATTAACATTTAGGTCATTTTTTTCCTCCCTCAGCTTATTCTAATTCATTTAGGGTTTTTACCCATACTATGCATCCAATATGTGCGTTTATGTCATTGGATTAACATTTATGTCATTTTCGTCCTCCCTAGGCTTATTCTAATCAATTTGGGGTTTTTAACCAATTTTGTACTTCCAATAGGTCCGTTTTGTCATTTGATTAAAATTTATGTCTATTTAGGTCATTTTCATGCTCCCTATGCTTATTCTAATTCATTTAGGGCTTTTAACCATTCTTGTGCATTAAATTAGTGTTTTTTTGACGTTCGATTAACATTTAGGTCATTTTCGTCCTCCCTAGGCTTATTCTAATCCTTTTACGTTTTTTTTTTACCAATCTTACGCATCTAATAAGTGCGTTTGTATCATTGGATTTAAATTTATGTCATTTTGTGCTTCCAATAAGTCCGTTTTGTCATTGGATTAACATTTAGGTCATTTTCGTCATCCCTAGGCTTATTCTAATTCATTATGGGTTTCTAACAAATCTTATGCATCATAATTAGTGTTTGTGTCATTGGATTAACATTTATGTAATTTTTGTCCTCGTTAGGCTTATTTTAATCCATTTAAGGTTTTTAACCAATCTTGTTTATCCAATAAGTGCGTTTGTGTCATAGGATTAACATTTTGGTTATTTTCGTCATCGTTCGACCTATTTTATTCCATTTAGGGTTGTTAACCAATCTTGTGCATCCAATAAGTGCGTTTGTATCATTGGATTAACATTTATGTCGTTTTCGCCTCCCTAGACTGATTCTAATCAATTTACGGTTTTTAACCGATTTTGTGCTTCCAATAAGTCCGTTTTTTCATTAGATTGACATTTAGGTCATTTTCGTCCTCCCTCGGCTTATTCTAATGTATTTAGGGTTTTTAACCAATCTTGTGCATCCAATAACTGCGTTTGTGTCATCGGATTAACATTTATGTAATTTTCGTCCTCCCTAGGCTTATTTTAATCCGTTTAACGTTTTTAACCAATCTTGTTTATCCAATAAGTGCGTTTGTGTAATTGGATTAACATTTATGTCATTTTCGTCCTCCCTAGGCTTATTCTAATCAATTTAGAGTTTTTAACCAATTTTGTGCTTCCAGTAAGTCCATTTTGTCATTTGATTAACATTTAGGTCATTTTCGTCATTCCTAGGCTTATTCTAATTCATTTAGGGTTTTTAACGAATCTTTTGCATGCAATAAGTGTGTTTGTGTCATTCGAATAACATTTTCGTCATTTTTGTCCTCCCTTGGCTTATTCTAATCAATTTAGGATTACTAACCAATTTTGTGCTTCCAATAAGTTCCTTTGTGTCATTGGATTAACCAATTTTTGCTTATTCTAATTCATTTAGGGTTTTTAACCATTTTTATGCATTAAATTAGTGCGATTGTGACGTTCGATTAACATTTTGGTTATTTTCGTCCTCCCTAGGCTTATTCTTATCCATTTACGGTTTTTTTACCAATCTTACGCATCTAATAAGTGCGTTTGTATCATTGGATTAACATTTATGTCATTTTGTGCTTCCAATAAGTCCGTTTTGTCATTGGATTAACATTTAGGTCATTTTCGTCCTCCCTCGGCTTATTCTAATCCATATAGGGATTTTATCAATATTGTGAATCAAATAAGTGCATTTGTATCATTGGATTAACATTTATGTCATTTTCGTCCTCCCTAGGCTGATTCTAATCAATTTACGGTTTTTAACTGATTTTGTGCTTCCAATAAGTCTGTTTTGTAATTGGATTAACATTTAGGTCATTTTCGTCATCCCTAGGCTTATTCTAATTCATTAAGGGTTTCAAACAAATCTTATGCATCTTAAATGTGCGTTTGTGTCAATGGATTAACATTTAGGTCATTTTCGTCCTCCCTAGGCTTATTCTAATCCATATAGGGATTTTATCAATCTTGTGCATCCAATAAGTGCGTTTGTGTCCTTAGATTAACATTTAGGTAATTTTCGTCCTCCCTAGGCTTATTCTAATCCATTTAGGGGATTTAACAAATCTTGTGCATCTAATAACTGCGTTTGTGTCATTGGATTAACATTTATGTAATTTTTGTCCTCCCTAGGCTTATTTTAATCCATTTAAGATTTTTAACCAATCTTGTTTATCCAATAAGTGCGTTTGTGTCATTGGATTAACATTTTGGTCATTTTTGCATCGTTCGACCTATTTTAATCCATTTAGGGTTGTTAACCGATCTTGTGCATCCAATAAGTGCGTTTGTGTAATTGGATTAACGTTTATGTCATTTTCGTCCTCCTTAGTCTTATTCTAATCAATTTAGGGTTTTTAACCGATTTTGTGCTTCCAGTAAGTCCGTTTTGTCATCGAATTAACATTTAGGTCATTTTCGTCATTCCTAGGCTTATTTTAATTCATTTAGGGTTTTTAACAAATCTTTTGCATGCAATAAGTGTGTTTGTGTCATTGGAATAACATTTTCGTCATTTTTGTCCTCCCGTGGCTTATTCTAATCAATTTAGGATTATTAACTAATTTTGTGCTTCCAATAAGTACGTTTGTGTCATTAGATTAACATTTAGGTCATTTTCATGCTCCCTACGCCTATTCTAATTCATTTAGGGTTTTTAACCATTTTTATGCATTAAATTAGTGCGTTTGTACGTTGGATTAACATTTAGGTCATTTTC
The DNA here is from genome assembly GCA_037974735.1 of Cicer chorassanicum. NCBI lineage: Eukaryota > Viridiplantae > Streptophyta > Magnoliopsida > Fabales > Fabaceae > Cicer > Cicer chorassanicum. The sequence goes on from JBBPBP010009779.1 coordinate 29,881,584, forward strand.
ATCCTCCCTAAGCTTATTCTAATTTATTTACAGTTTTTTTTACCAATCTTACGCATCTAATAAGTGCGTTTGTATCATTGGATTAACATTTATGTCAGTTTGTGCTTCCAATAAGTCCGTTTTGTCATTGGTTTAACATTTAGGTCATTTTCATCATCCCTAGGCTTATTCTAATTCATTAAGGGTTTTTAACCAATCTTGTGCATCCAATAAGTGCGTTTGTGTCATTGGATTAACATTTATGTAATTTTTGTCCTCCCTAGGCTTATTTTAATCCGTTTAACGTTTTTAACCAATCTTGTTTATCCAATAAGTGCGTTTGTGTAATTGGATTAACATTTATGTCATTTTCGTCCTCCCTAGGCTTATTCTAATCAATTTAGAGTTTTTAACCAATTTTGTGCTTCCAGTAAGTCCATTTTGTCATTTGATTAACATTTAGGTCATTTTCGTCATTCCTAGGCTTATTCTAATTCATTTAGGGTTTTTAACGAATCTTTTGCATGCAATAAGTGTGTTTGTGTCATTCGAATAACATTTTCGTCATTTTTGTCCTCCCTTGGCTTATTCTAATCAATTTAGGATTACTAACCAATTTTGTGCTTCCAATAAGTTCCTTTGTGTCATTGGATTAACCAATTTTTGCTTATTCTAATTCATTTAGGGTTTTTAACCATTTTTATGCATTAAATTAGTGCGATTGTGACGTTCGATTAACATTTTGGTTATTTTCGTCCTCCCTAGGCTTATTCTTATCCATTTACGGTTTTTTTACCAATCTTACGCATCTAATAAGTGCGTTTGTATCATTGGATTAACATTTATGTCATTTTGTGCTTCCAATAAGTCCGTTTTGTCATTGGATTAACATTTAGGTCATTTTCGTCCTCCCTCGGCTTATTCTAATCCATATAGGGATTTTATCAATATTGTGAATCAAATAAGTGCATTTGTATCATTGGATTAACATTTATGTCATTTTCGTCCTCCCTAGGCTGATTCTAATCAATTTACGGTTTTTAACTGATTTTGTGCTTCCAATAAGTCTGTTTTGTAATTGGATTAACATTTAGGTCATTTTCGTCATCCCTAGGCTTATTCTAATTCATTAAGGGTTTCAAACAAATCTTATGCATCTTAAATGTGCGTTTGTGTCAATGGATTAACATTTAGGTCATTTTCGTCCTCCCTAGGCTTATTCTAATCCATATAGGGATTTTATCAATCTTGTGCATCCAATAAGTGCGTTTGTGTCCTTAGATTAACATTTAGGTAATTTTCGTCCTCCCTAGGCTTATTCTAATCCATTTAGGGGATTTAACAAATCTTGTGCATCTAATAACTGCGTTTGTGTCATTGGATTAACATTTATGTAATTTTTGTCCTCCCTAGGCTTATTTTAATCCATTTAAGATTTTTAACCAATCTTGTTTATCCAATAAGTGCGTTTGTGTCATTGGATTAACATTTTGGTCATTTTTGCATCGTTCGACCTATTTTAATCCATTTAGGGTTGTTAACCGATCTTGTGCATCCAATAAGTGCGTTTGTGTAATTGGATTAACGTTTATGTCATTTTCGTCCTCCTTAGTCTTATTCTAATCAATTTAGGGTTTTTAACCGATTTTGTGCTTCCAGTAAGTCCGTTTTGTCATCGAATTAACATTTAGGTCATTTTCGTCATTCCTAGGCTTATTTTAATTCATTTAGGGTTTTTAACAAATCTTTTGCATGCAATAAGTGTGTTTGTGTCATTGGAATAACATTTTCGTCATTTTTGTCCTCCCGTGGCTTATTCTAATCAATTTAGGATTATTAACTAATTTTGTGCTTCCAATAAGTACGTTTGTGTCATTAGATTAACATTTAGGTCATTTTCATGCTCCCTACGCCTATTCTAATTCATTTAGGGTTTTTAACCATTTTTATGCATTAAATTAGTGCGTTTGTACGTTGGATTAACATTTAGGTCATTTTCATCCTCCCTAAGCTTATTCTAATTTATTTACAGTTTTTTTTACCAATCTTACGCATCTAATAAGTGCGTTTGTATCATTGGATTAACATTTATGTCAGTTTGTGCTTCCAATAAGTCCGTTTTGTCATTGGTTTAACATTTAGGTCATTTTCATCATCCCTAGGCTTATTCTAATTCATTAAGGGTTTTTAACCAATCTTGTGCATCCAATAAGTGCGTTTGTGTCATTGGATTAACATTTATGTAATTTTTGTCCTCCCTAGGCTTATTTTAATCCGTTTAACGTTTTTAACCAATCTTGTTTATCCAATAAGTGCGTTTGTGTAATTGGATTAACATTTATGTCATTTTCGTCCTCCCTAGGCTTATTCTAATCAATTTAGAGTTTTTAACCAATTTTGTGCTTCCAGTAAGTCCATTTTGTCATTTGATTAACATTTAGGTCATTTTCGTCATTCCTAGGCTTATTCTAATTCATTTAGGGTTTTTAACGAATCTTTTGCATGCAATAAGTGTGTTTGTGTCATTCGAATAACATTTTCGTCATTTTTGTCCTCCCTTGGCTTATTCTAATCAATTTAGGATTACTAACCAATTTTGTGCTTCCAATAAGTTCCTTTGTGTCATTGGATTAACCAATTTTTGCTTATTCTAATTCATTAAGGGTTTTTAACCAATCTTGTGCATCCAATAAGTGCGTTTGTGTCATTGGATTAACATTTATGTAATTTTTGTCCTCCCTAGGCTTATTTTAATCCGTTTAACGTTTTTAACCAATCTTGTTTATCGAATAAGTGCGTTTGTGTAATTGGATTAACATTTATGTCATTTTCGTCCTCCCTAGGCTTATTCTAATCAATTTAGAGTTTTTAACCAATTTTGTGCTTCCAGTAAGTCCGTTTTGTCATTTGATTAACATTTAGGTCATTTTCTTCATTCCTAGGCTTATTCTAATTCATTTACGGTTTTTAACGAATCTTTTGCATGCAATAAGTGTGTTTGTGTCATTGAAATAACATTTTCGTCATTTTTGTCCTGCCTTGGCTTATTCTAATCAATTTAGGATTATTAACCAATTTTGTGCTTCCAATAAGTTCGTTTGTGTCATTGGATTAACCAATTTTGGCTTATTCTAATTCATTTAGGGTTTTTATCCATTTTTATGCATTAAATTAGTGCGATTGTGACGTTCGATTAACATTTTGGTTATTTTCGTCCTCCCTAGGCTTATTCTTATCCATTTACGGTTTTTTTACCAATCTTACGCATCTAATAAGTGCGTTTGTATCATTGGATTAACATTTATGTCATTTTGTGCTTCCAATAAGTCCATTTTGTCATTGGCTTAACATTTAGGTCATTTTCGTCATCCCTAGGCTTATTTTAATTCTTTAAGGGTTTCTATCAAATCTTATGCATCCAAAATTTGGGTTTGTGTCATTGGATTAACATTTAGGTCATTTTCGTCCTCCCTCGGCTTATTCTAATCCATATAGGGATTTTATCAATATTGTTCATCCAATAAGTGCGTTTGTATCATTGGATTAACATTTATGTCATTTTCGTCCTCCCTAGGCTTATTGTAATCCATTTAGGGCTTTTAACCAATCTTGTTTATCCAATAAGTGCGTTTGTGTCATTGGATTAACATTTTGGTCATTTTTGTCATCGTTCGGCCTATTTTAATCCATTAAGGGTTGTTAACCAATCTTGTGAATCCAATAAGCGCATTTGTTTTATTCGTGATTTTCGTTATCGTTTAAGATTATTCTAATTCATTTAGGGTTACTAACCAATCTTGTTTATCCAATAAGTGCGTTTGTGTCATTGGATTTACATTTTGGTCATTTTTGTCATCGTTTGACCTATTTTTATCCATTTAAATTTTTTAACCAATCTTGTGCATCCAATAAGTGCGTTTGTGTCATTGGATTAAAATTTATGTCATTCTGGTCCTCCCTAGGCTTATTCTAATCAATTTAGGGTTTTTAACCGATTTTGTGCTTCCAATAAGTTCGTCATTTTCATGCTCCCAAGGGTTATTCTCTTTCATTTAGGGTTTTTAACCATTCTTGTGCATTAAATTAGTGCATTTGTGTCATTCGATTAACATTTAGATCATTTTCATCCTCCCTAGGGTTATTCTAACCCATTAAGGGTTTCTAACCAATCTTGTGCATCCAAAATGTGCGTTTGTGTCATTGGATAAACATTTAGGTCATTTTCGTCCTCCCTAGACTATTTCTAATCTATTTAGGGGTTTAAACCAATCTTGCGCATCCAATTAGAGCATTTGTGTCATTGGATTAACATTTATGTCATTTTCGTCCTCCCTAGGCTTATTCTAATCAATTTAGGGTTTTTAACCAATTTTGTGCTTCCAATAAGTCCGTTTTGTCATTGGATTAACATTTAGGTCATTTTCGTCATCGCTAGGCTTATTCAAATTCGTTTAGGGTTTTTAACCAATATTTTGCATGCAATAAGTGCGTTTGTGTCATTGGAATAACATTTATGTCATTTTTGTCCTCCCTAGGCTTTATTAACCAATTTTGTGCTTCCAATAAGTTCGTTTATATCATTGGATTAACATTTAGGTCATTTTCATGCTCCCTACGCTTATTCTAATTCATTTAGTGTTTTTAACAATTGTTGTGCATTAAATTAGTGCGTTTGTGACGTTCGATTAACATTTAGGTCATTATTGTCCTCCCTAGGCTTATTCTAATCCATTAAGGGTTTCGAACCAATCTTGTGCATCCAAAATGTGCGTTTGTGTGATTGGATTAACATTTAGGTCATTTTCGTCCTCCCTATGCTTATTCTAATCCATTTACGGTTTTTTTTACCAATCTTACGAATCTAATAAGTGCGTTTGTGTCGTTGGATTAACAATTAGGTCATTTTCGTCCTCCCTAGGCTTATTCTAATCCATATAAGGTTTTTAACCAATCTTTTGCATGCAATAAGTGCGTTTGTGTCATTGGAATAACATTTATGTCATTTTTGTCCTCCCTAGGCTTATTCAAATCAATTTAGGCTTATTAACGAATTTTGTGCTTCCAATAAGTTCGTTTGTGTCATTGGATTAACATTTAGGTCATTTTCATGGTCCCTACGCTTATTCTAATCCATTTACAGTTTTTTTACCAATCTTACGCATCTAATAAGTGTGTTTATGTCGTTGGATTAACATTTAGGTCATTTTCGTCCTCCCTAGGCTTATTCTAATCCATATAGGATTTTTAACCAATCTTGTGCATCTAATAAGTGCTTTTGTGTCTTTAGATTAACATTTAGGTAATTTTCGTCCTCCCTTGGCTTATTCTAATCCATTTAGGGGTTTAAACCAATCTTCTGCATCCAATTAGTGCGTTTGTGTCATTGGATTAACATTTAGGTCATTTTTGTCCTCCCTAGGCTTATTCTAATTCTATTAGGGTTTTTAACCAATCTTGTTTATCCAATAAGTGCGTTTGTGTCATTGGATTAACATTTTATTCATTTTTGTCATTGTTCGGCCTATTTTAATCCATTAAGGATTTTAACCAATCTTGTGAATCCAGTAAGCGCGTTTGTTTTAGTGGATTAATATTTTTGTGATTTCCGTTATCGTTTGGATAATTCTAATTCATTTAGGGTTTTTAACCAATTTTCTTTATTCAATAAGTGCGTTTGTGTCATTGGATTAACATTTTGGTCATTTTTGTCATCGTTTGACCAATTTTAATCCATTTAAGGTTTTTAACCAATCTTGTGCATCCAATAAGTGCGTTTGTGTCATTGGATTAACATTTATGTCATTTTCGTCCTCCCTAGGCTTATTCTAATTAATTTAAGGTTTTTAACGAAATTTTGTGCTTCCAATAAGTTCGTTTGTGTCATTGGATTAACATTTAGTTCATTTTGATGCTCCCTAGGCTTATTCTTGTGCATTAAATTAGTGCATTTATGTCGTTCGATTAACGTTTAGGTCATTTTCGTCCTCACGAGGCTTATTCTAATCCATTAAGGGTTTCTTACAAATCTTGTGCATCCAAAATGTTCGTTTGTGTTATTGGATTAACAATTAGGTCTTTTTCGTCCTCCCTAGGCTTATTCTAATCCATATAGGGTTTTTAACCGATCTTGTGCATCCAATAAGTGCGTTTGTATGTTTAGATTAACATTTAGGTCATTTTCGTCGTCCCTTGGCTTATTCTCATCCATTTAGCGGTTTTAATCAAACTTGTGCATCCAATAAGTGCGTTTGTGTCATTGAATTAACAATTATGTCATTTTCGTCCTCCCTAGGCTTATTCTAATCAATTTAGGGTTTTTAACAAATTTTGTGCTTGCAATAAGTTCGTTTGTGTCAATGGATTAACATTTAGGTCATTTTCATGCTCCCTAGGCTTATTCTAATTCATTTAGGGTTTTTAACCATTCTTGTGCATTAAATTAGTGCATTTCTGTCGTTGGATTAACATTTAGGTCATTTTCATCCTCCCTAGGCTTATTCTAATCTATTTAGGGGTTTAAACAAATCTTGCGCATCCAATTAGAGCGTTTGTGTCATTGGATTATCATTTATTTCATTATCGTCCTCCCTAGGCTTATTCTAATCAATTTAGGGTTTTTAACCAATTTTGTGCTTCCAATAAGTCCGTTTTGTCATTGGATTAACATTTAGGTCATTTTCGTCATCCCTAGGCTTATTCTAATTCGTTTAGGGTTTTTAACCAATCTTTTGCATGCAATAACTGCGTTTGTGTCATTGGAATAACATTTATGTCATTTTTGTCCTCCCTAGGCTTTATTAACAAATTTTTTGCTTCCAATAAGTTCGTTTGTGTCATTGGATTAACATTTAGGTCATTTTCATGCTCCCTACGCTTATTCTAATTCATTTAGGGTTTTTAACCATTCATGTGCATTAAACTAGTGCGTTTGTGTCGTTCGATTAACATTTAGGTCATTTTAGTCCTCCCTAGGCTTATTCTAATCCATTTAGGGTTTTTAACCAATCTTGTTTATCCAATAAGTGCGTTTGTTTCATTGGATTAACATTTTGGTCATTTTTGTCATCGTTTGACCTATTTTTATCCATTGAAATTTTTTAACCAATCTTGTGCATCCAATAAGTGCGTTTGTGTCATTGGATTAATATTTATGTCATTTTCGTCCTCCCTAGGCTTATTCTAATCAATTTAGGGTTTTTAACAAATTTTGTGCTTTCAATAAGTTCGTTTGTGTCATTGGATTAACATTTAGGTCATTCTCATGTTCCCTATGCTTATTCTAATTCATTTATGGTTTTTAACTATTCTTGTGCATTAAATTAGTGCATTTGTGTCGTTTGATTAACATTTAGGTCATTTTTGTCATCCCGAGGCTTATTCTAATCCATTAAGGGTTTCTAACAAATCTTGTGCATCCAAAATGTGCGTTTATGTCATTGGATTAACAATTAGGTCTTTTTCGTCCTCCCTAGGCTTATGCTAATCCATATAGGGTTTTTAACCAATCTTGTGCATCCAATAAGTGCGTTTGTGTGTTTAGATTAACATTTAGGTAATTTTCGTCCTCCCTAGGCTTATTCTAATCCATTTTGGGGTTTTAACCAAACTTGTGCATCCAATAAGTGCGTTTGTGTCATTAAATTAACAATTATGTCATTTTCATCCTCCCTAGGCTTAATCTAATTCATTTAGGGTTTTTAACCGATTTTGTGCTTCCAATAAGTTCGTTTGTGTCAATGGATTAACATTTAGGTCATTTTCATGCACCCAAAGCTTATTCTAATTCATTTAGGGTTTTTAACCATTCTTGTGCGTTAAATTAGTGCATTTGTGTCATTCGATTAACATTTAGATCATTTTCATCCTCCCTAGGGTTATTCTAATCCATTAAGGGTTTCTAACCAATCTTGTGCATCCAAAATGTGCGTTTGTGTCATTGGATTAACATTTAGGTCATTTTCATGCTCCCTAGGATTATTCTAATTCATTTAGGGTTTTTAACCATTTTTGTGCATTAAGTTAGTGCATTTGTGTCGTTCGATTAACATTTAGGTCATTTTCATCCTCCTTGGGCTTATTCTAATCCATTAAGGGTTTCTAACCAATCTTATGCATCCAAAATGTGCGTTTGTGTCATTGGATTAACATTTAGGTCATTTTCGTCCTCCCTAGGCTTATTCTAATCCATTTATGGTTTTTTTACCAATCTTACGCATCTAATAAGTGAGTTTGTGTCATTGGATTAACAATTAGGTCTTTTTGGTCCTCCCTAGGCTTGTTCTAATCCATATTAGGTTTTTAACCAATCTTGTACATCCAAAAAGTGCGCTTGTGTCCTTAGATTAACATTTAGGTAATTTTCGTCCTCCCTAGGCTTATTGTAATCCATTTATGGGTTTAAACCAATCGTGCGCATTTTGTGCTTCCAATAAGTTCGTTTATGTCATTGGATTAACATTTAGGTCATTTTCATGCTCCCTACGCTTATTCTAATTCATTTAAGGTTTTTAACCATTCATGTGCATTAAATTAGTGCGTTTGTGTCGTTCGATTAACATTTAGGTCATTTTCGTCCTCCCTAGGCTTATTCTAATCCATTTATGGTTTTTTTACCAATCTTACGGATCTAATAACTGCGTTTGTGTCATTGGATTAACATTTAGGTCATTTTCGTCCTCCCTAGGCTTGTTCTAATCCATATTAGGTGTTAAACCAATCTTGTGCATCCAAAAAGTGCGCTTGTGTCCTTAGATTAACATTTACGTAATTTTTGTCCTCCCTAGGCTTATTGTAATCCATTTATGGGTTTAAACCAATCGTGCACATTTTGTGCTTCCAATAAGTTCGTTTGTGTCATTGGATTAACATTTAGGTCATTTTCATGCTCCCTACGCTTATTCTAATTCATTTAGGGTTTTTAACCATTCTTGTGCATTAAATTAATGCGTTTGGGTCGTTCGATTAACATTTAGATCATTTTCGTCCTCCCAAGGCTTATTCTAATCCAGTAAGGGTTTCGAACCAATCTTGTGCATCCAAAATGTGCGTTTCTGTGATTGGATTAACATTTATGTCATTTTCGTCCTCCCTAGGCTTATTCTAATGCATTTACAGTTTTTTACCTATCTTACGCATCTAATAAGTGCGTTTGTTTTGTTGGATTAACATTTAGGTCATTTTCGTCCTCCCTAGGCTTATTCTAATCCATATAGGGTTTTTAACCAATCTTTTGCATGCAATAAGTGCATTTGTGTCATTGGAATAACATTTATGTCATTTTTGTCCTCCCTAGGCTTATTCAAATCAATTTAGGCTTATTAACGAATTTTGTGCTTCCAATAAGTTCGTTTGTATCATTGGATTAACATTTAGGTCATTTTCATGCTCCTTAGGCTTATTATAATTCATTTAGGGTTTTTAACCATTCTTGTGCATTAAATTAGTGCGTTTGTGTCGTTCGATTAACATTTAGGTCATTTTCGTGCTCCCTAGGCTTATTCTAATCCATTAAGGGTTTCAAACCAATCTCGTGCATCCAAAATGTGCGTTTGTGTGATTGGATTAACATTAAGGTCATTTTTGTCATCCCTAGGCATTTTCGTGATTTTCGTTATCGTTTGGATAATTCTAATTCATTTAGGGTTTTTAACCAATTTTCTTTATCCAATAAGTGCGTTTGTGTCATTGGATTAACATTTTGGTCATTTTTGTCATCGTTTGACCTATTTTAATCCATTTAAGGTTTTTAACTAGTCTTGTGCATCCAATAAGTTCGTTTGTGTCATTGGATTAACAATTAGGTGTTTTTCGTCCTCCTTAGGCTTATTCTAATCCATAAAGGGTTTTTAACCAATCTTGTGCATCCAATAAGTGCGTTTGTGTGTTTAGATTAACATTTAGGTCATTTTCGTCCTCCATAGGCTTATTCTAATCCATTTAGCGGTTTTAACCAAACTTGTGCATCCAATAAGTGTGTTTGTGTCCTTGAATTAACAATTAAGTCATTTTCGTCCTCCCTAGGCTTATTCTAATCAAGTTAGGGTTTTTAACCAATTTTGTGCTTGCAATAAGTTCGTTTGTGTCAATGGATTAACATTTAGGTCATTTTCATGCTCCTTAGGCTTATTCTAATTCATTTAGGGTTTTTCACCATTCTTGTGCATTAAATTAGTGCATTTGTGTCGTTGGATTAACATTTAGGTCATTTTCGTCCTCCCTAAGCTTATTTTAATCTATTTAGGGGTTTAAACCAATCTTGCGCATCCAATTAGAGCGTTTGTGTCATTGGATTATCATTTATGTCATTTTCGTCCTCCCTAGGCTTATTCTAATCAATTTAGGGTTTTTAACCAATTTTGTGCTTCCAATAAGTCTGTTTTGTCATTGGATTAACATTTAGGTCATTTTTGTCATCCCTAGGCTTATTCTAATTCGTTTAGGGTTTTTAACCAATCTTTTGCATGCAATAAGTGCGTTTGTGTCATTGGAATAACATTTATGTCATTTTTGTCCTCCCTCGGCTTTATTAACAAATTTTGTGCTTCCAATAAGTTCGTTTGTGTCATTGGATTACCATTTAGGTCATTTTCATGCTCCTTACGCTTATTCTAATTCATTTAGGGTTTTTAACCATTCTTGTGCATTAAATTAGTGCGTTTGTGTTGTTCGATTAACATTTAGGTCATTTTCATCCTACCTAGGCTTATATTAATGCATTTTGGGTTTTTAACCAGTCTTGTTTATCCAATAAGTGCGATTGTGTCATTGGATTAACATTTTGGTCATTTTTGTCATCGTTCGGCCTATTTTAATCCATTAAGGGTTTTTAACCAATCTTGTGAATCCAATAAGCGCGTTTGTTTTAGTGGATTAAGATTTTCGTCATTTTCGTTATCATTTGTATTATTCTAATTCATTTAGGGTTTTTAACTAATCTTGTTTATCCAATTAGTGCGTTTGTGTCATTGGATTAACATTTTGGTCATTTTTGTCATCGTTTGACCTACTTTAATCCATTTAAAGTTTTTAACCAATCTTGTGCATCCAATAAGTGCGTTTGTGTCATTGGATTAACATTTATGTCATTTTCGTCCTCCCTAGGCTTATTCTAATTCATTTAGGGTTTTTAACCATTTTTGTGCATTAAGTTAGTGCATTTGTGTCGTTCGATTAACATTTAGGTCATTTTCATCCTTCTTGGGCTTATTCTAATCCATTAAGGGTTTCTTACCAATCTTATGCATCCAAAATGTGCGTTTGTGTCATTGAATTAACATTTAGGTCATTTTCAGCCTCCCAAGGCTTATTCTAATCCATTTATGGTTTTTTTACCAAACTTACGCATCTAATAAGTGCGTTTGTGTCATTGGATTAACATTTAGGTCATTTTCGTCCTCCCTAGGCTTGTTCTAATCCTTATTAGGTTTTTAACCAATCTTGTGCATCCAAAAAGTGCGCTTGTGTCCTTAGATTAACATTTAGGTAATTTTTGTCCTCCCTAGGCTTATTGTAATCCATTTATGGGTTTAAACCAATCGTGCACATTTTGTGCTTCCAATAAGTTCGTTTGTGTCATTGGATTAACATTTAGGTCATTTTCATGCTCCATACGCTTATTCTAATTCATTTAGGGTTTTTAACCATTCTTGTGCATTAAATTAATGCGTTTGGGTCGTTCGATTAACATTTAGATCATTTTCGTCCTCCGAAGGCTTATTCTAATCCAGTAAGGGTTTCGAACCAATCTTGTGCATCCAAAATGTGCGTTTCTGTGATTGGATTAACATTTATGTCATTTTCGTCCTCCCTAGGCTTATTCTAATGCATTTACAGTTTTTTACCTATCTTACGCATCTAATAAGTGCGTTTGTTTTGTTGGATTAACATTTAGGTCATTTTCGTCCTCCCTAGGCTTATTCTAATCCATATAGGGTTTTTAACCAATCTTTTGCATGCAATAAGTGCATTTGTGTCATTGGAATAACATTTATGTCATTTTTGTCCTCCCTAGGCTTATTCAAATCAATTTAGGCTTATTAACGAATTTTGTGCTTCCAATAAGTTTGTTTGTATCATTGGATTAACATTTAGGTCATTTTCATGCTCCTTAGGCTTATTATAATTCATTTAGGGTTTTTAACCATTCTTGTGCATTAAATTAGTGCGTTTGTGTCGTTCGATTAACATTTAGGTCATTTTCGTGCTCCCTAGGCTTATTCTAATCCATTAAGGGTTTCAAACCAATCTCGTGCATCCAAAATGTGCGTTTGTGTGATTGGATTAACATTAAGGTCATTTTTGTCATCCCTAGGCATTTTCGTGATTTTCGTTATCGTTTCGATAATTCTAATTCATTTAGGGTTTTTAACCAATTTTCTTTATCCAATAAGTGCATTTGTGTCATTGGATTAACATTTTGGTCATTTTTGTCATCGTTTGACCTATTTTAATCCATTTAAGGTTTTTAACCAGTCTTGTGCATCCAATAAGTTCGTTTGTGTCATTGGATTAACAATTAGGTGTTTTTCGTCCTCCTTAGGCTTATTCTAATCCATAAAGGGTTTTTAACCAATCTTGTGCATCCAATAAGTGCGTTTGTGTGTTTAGATTAACATTTAGGTCATTTTCGTCCTCCATAGGCTTATTCTAATCCATTTAGCGGTTTTAACCAAACTTGTGCATCCAATAAGTGTGTTTGTGTCCTTGAATTAACAATTAAGTCATTTTCGTCCTTCCTAGGCTTATTCTAATCAAGTTAGGGTTTTTAACCAATTTTGTGCTTGCAATAAGTTCGTTTGTGTCAATGGATTAACATTTAGGTCATTTTCATGCTCCTTAGGCTTATTCTAATTCATTTAGGGTTTTTCACCATTCTTGTGCATTAAATTAGTGCATTTGTGTCGTTGGATTAACATTTAGGTCATTTTCGTCCTCCCTAAGCTTATTTTAATCTATTTAGGGGTTTAAACCAATCTTGCGCATCCAATTAGAGCGTTTGTGTCATTGGATTATCATTTATGTCATTTTCGTCCTCCCTAGGCTTATTCTAATCAATTTAGGGTTTTTAACCAATTTTGTGCTTCCAATAAGTCTGTTTTGTCATTGGATTAACATTTAGGTCATTTTTGTCATCCCTAGGCTTATTCTAATTCGTTTAGGGTTTTTAACCAATCTTTTGCATGCAATAAGTGCGTTTGTGTCATTGGAATAACATTTATGTCATTTTTGTCCTCCCTCGGCTTTATTAACAAATTTTGTGCTTCCAATAAGTTCGTTTGTGTCATTGGATTACCATTTAGGTCATTTTCATGCTCCTTACGCTTATTCTAATTCATTTAGGGTTTTTAACCATTCTTGTGCATTAAATTAGTGCGTTTGTGTTGTTCGATTAACATTTAGGTCATTTTCATCCTACCTAGGCTTATATTAATGCATTTTGGGTTTTTAACCAGTCTTGTTTATCCAATAAGTGCGATTGTGTCATTGGATTAACATTTTGGTCATTTTTGTCATCGTTCGGCCTATTTTAATCCATTAAGGGTTTTTAACCAATCTTGTGAATCCAATAAGCGCGTTTGTTTTAGTGGATTAAGATTTTCGTCATTTTCGTTATCATTTGTATTATTCTAATTCATTTAGGGTTTTTAACTAATCTTGTTTATCCAATTAGTGCGTTTGTGTCATTGGATTAACATTTTGGTCATTTTTGTCATCGTTTGACCTACTTTAATCCATTTAAAGTTTTTAACCAATCTTGTGCATCCAATAAGTGCGTTTGTGTCATTGGATTAACATTTATGTCATTTTCGTCCTCCCTAGGCTTATTCTAATTCATTTAGGGTTTTTAACCATTTTTGTGCATTAAGTTAGTGCATTTGTGTCGTTCGATTAACATTTAGGTCATTTTCATCCTTCTTGGGCTTATTCTAATCCATTAAGGGTTTCTTACCAATCTTATGCATCCAAAATGTGCGTTTGTGTCATTGAATTAACATTTAGGTCATTTTCAGCCTCCCAAGGCTTATTCTAATCCATTTATGGTTTTTTTACCAAACTTACGCATCTAATAAGTGCGTTTGTGTCATTGGATTAACATTTAGGTCATTTTCGTCCTCCCTAGGCTTGTTCTAATCCTTATTAGGTTTTTAACCAATCTTGTGCATCCAAAAAGTGCGCTTGTGTCCTTAGATTAACATTTAGGTAATTTTTGTCCTCCCTAGGCTTATTGTAATCCATTTATGGGTTTAAACCAATCGTGCACATTTTGTGCTTCCAATAAGTTCGTTTGTGTCATTGGATTAACATTTAGGTCATTTTCATGCTCCCTACGCTTATTCTAATTCATTTAGGGTTTTTAACCATTCTTGTGCATTAAATTAATGCGTTTGGGTCGTTCGATTAACATTTAGATCATTTTCGTCCTCCCAAGGCTTATTCTAATCCAGTAAGGGTTTCGAACCAATCTTGTGCATCCAAAATGTGCGTTTCTGTGATTGGATTAACATTTATGTCATTTTCGTCCTCCCTAGGCTTATTCTAATGCATTTACAGTTTTTTACCTATCTTACGCATCTAATAAGTGCGTTTGTTTTGTTGGATTAACATTTAGGTCATTTTCGTCCTCCCTAGGCTTATTCTAATCCATATAGGGTTTTTAACCAATCTTTTGCATGCAATAAGTGCATTTGTGTCATTGGAATAACATTTATGTCATTTTTGTCCTCCCTAGGCTTATTCAAATCAATTTAGGCTTATTAACGAATTTTGTGCTTCCAATAAGTTCGTTTGTATCATTGGATTAACATTTAGGTCATTTTCATGCTCCTTAGGCTTATTATAATTCATTTAGGGTTTTTAACCATTCTTGTGCATTAAATTAGTGCGTTTGTGTCGTTCGATTAACATTTAGGTCATTTTCGTGCTCCCTAGGCTTATTCTAATCCATTAAGGGTTTCAAACCAATCTCGTGCATCCAAAATGTGCGTTTGTGTGATTGGATTAACATTAAGGTCATTTTTGTCATCCCTAGGCATTTTCGTGATTTTCGTTATCGTTTGGATAATTCTAATTCATTTAGGGTTTTTAACCAATTTTCTTTATCCAATAAGTGCGTTTGTGTCATTGGATTAACATTTTGGTCATTTTTGTCATCGTTTGACCTATTTTAATCCATTTAAGGTTTTTAACTAGTCTTGTGCATCCAATAAGTTCGTTTGTGTCATTGGATTAACAATTAGGTGTTTTTCGTCCTCCTTAGGCTTATTCTAATCCATAAAGGGTTTTTAACCAATCTTGTGCATCCAATAAGTGCGTTTGTGTGTTTAGATTAACATTTAGGTCATTTTCGTCCTCCATAGGCTTATTCTAATCCATTTAGCGGTTTTAACCAAACTTGTGCATCCAATAAGTGTGTTTGTGTCCTTGAATTAACAATTAAGTCATTTTCGTCCTCCCTAGGCTTATTCTAATCAAGTTAGGGTTTTTAACCAATTTTGTGCTTGCAATAAGTTCGTTTGTGTCAATGGATTAACATTGAGGTCATTTTCATGCTCCCTAGGCTTATTCTAATTCATTTAGGGTTTTTCACCATTCTTGTGCATTAAATTAGTGCATTTGTGTCGTTGGATTAACATTTAGGTCATTTTCGTCCTCCCTAAGCTTATTTTAATCTATTTAGGGGTTTAAACCAATCTTGCGCATCCAATTAGAGCGTTTGTGTCATTGGATTATCATTTATGTCATTTTCGTCCTCCCTAGGCTTATTCTAATCAATTTAGGGTTTTTAACCAATTTTGTGCTTCCAATAAGTCTGTTTTGTCATTGGATTAACATTTAGGTCATTTTTGTCACCCCTAGGCTTATTCTAATTCGTTTAGGGTTTTTAACCAATCTTTTGCATGCAATAAGTGCGTTTGTGTCATTGGAATAGCATTTATGTAATTTTTGTCCTCCCTCGGCTTTATTAACAAATTTTGTGCTTCCAATAAGTTCGTTTGTGTCATTGGATTACCATTTAGGTCATTTTCATGCTCCTTACGCTTATTCTAATTCATTTAGGGTTTTTAAACATTCTTGTGCATTAAATTAGTGCGTTTGTGTCGTTCGATTAACATTTAGGTCATTTTCATCCTACCTAGGCTTATTCTAATCCATTTTGGGTTTTTAACCAGTCTTGTTTATCCAATAAGTGCGATTGTGTCATTGGATTAACATTTTGGTCATTTTTGTCATCGTTCGGCCTATTTTAATCCATTAAGGGTTTTTAACCAATCTTGTGAATCCAATAAGCGCGTTTGTTTTAGTGGATTAAGATTTTCGTCATTTTCGTTATCGTTTGGATTATTCTAATTCATTTAGGGTTTTTAACTAATCTTGTTTATCCAATTAGTGCGTTTGTGTCATTGGATTAACATTTTGGTCATTTTTGTCATCGTTTGACCTACTTTAATCCATTTAAAGTTTTTAACCAATCTTGTGCATCCAATAAGTGCGTTTGTGTCATTGGATTAACATTTATGTCATTTTCGTCCTCCCTAGGCTTATTCTAATTCATTTAGGGTTTTTAACCATTTTTGTGCATTAAGTTAGTGCATTTGTGTCGTTCGATTAACATTTAGGTCATTTTCATCCTTCTTGGGCTTATTCTAATCCATTAAGGGTTTCTTACCAATCTTATGCATCCAAAATGTGCGTTTGTGTCATTGAATTAACATTTAGGTCATTTTCAGCCTCCCAAGGCTTATTCTAATCCATTTATGGTTTTTTTACCAAACTTACGCATCTAATAAGTGCGTTTGTGTCATTGGATTAACATTTAGGTCATTTTCGTCCTCCCTAGGCTTGTTCTAATCCTTATTAGGTTTTTAACCAATCTTGTGCATCCAAAAAGTGCGCTTGTGTCCTTAGATTAACATTTAGGTAATTTTTGTCCTCCCTAGGCTTATTGTAATCCATTTATGGGTTATACCAATCGTGCACATTTTGTGCTTCCAATAAGTTCGTTTGTGTCATTGGATTAACATTTAGGTCATTTTCATGCTCCCTACGCTTATTCTAATTCATTTAGGGTTTTTAACCATTCTTGTGCATTAAATTAGTGCGTTTGGGTCGTTCGATTAACATTTAGGTCATTTTCGTCCTCCCTAGGCTTATTCTAATCCAGTAAGGGTTTCGAACCAATCTTGTGCATCCAAAATGTACGTTTCTGTGATTGGATTAACATTTATGTCATTTTCGTCCTCCCTAGGCTTATTCTAATGCATTTACGGTTTTTTACTTATCTTACGCATCTAATAAGTGCGTTTGTTTTGTTGGATTAACATTTAGGTCATTTTCGTCCTCTCTAGGCTTATTCTAATCCATATAGGGTTTTTAACCAATCTTTTGCATGCAATAAGTGCATTTGTGTCATTTGAATAACATTTATGTCATTTTTGTCCTCCCTAGGCTTATTCAAATCAATTTAGGCTTATTAACGAATTTTGTGCTTCCAATAAGTTCGTTTGTATCATTGGATTAACATTTAGGTCATTTTCATGCTCCTTAGGCTTATTATAATTCATTTAGGGTTTTTAACCATTCTTGTGCATTAAATTAGTGCGTTTGTGTCGTTCGATTAACATTTAGGTCATTTTCGTGCTCCCTAGGCTTATTCTAATCCATTAAGGGTTTCAAACCAATCTCGTGCATCCAAAATGTGCGTTTGTGTGATTGGATTAACATTAAGGTCATTTTTGTCATCCCTAGGCATTTTCGTGATTTTCGTTATCGTTTGGATAATTCTAATTCATTTAGGGTTTTTAACCAATTTTCTTTATCCAATAAGTGCGTTTGTGTCATTGGATTAACATTTTGGTCATTTTTGTCATCGTTTGACCTATTTTAATCCATTTAAGGTTTTTAACCAGTCTTGTGCATCCAATAAGTGCGTTTGTGTCATTGGATTATTAATTAGGTCTTTTTCGTCCTCCTTAGGCTTATTCTAATCCATAAAGGGTTTTTAACCAATCTTGTGCATCCAATAAGTGCGTTTGTGTGTTTAGATTAACATTTAGGTCATTTTCGTCCTCCCTAGGCTTATTCTAATCCATTTAGCGGTTTTAACCAAACTTGTGCATCCAATAAGTGTGTTTGTGTCCTTGAATTAACAATTAAGTCATTTTCGTCCTCCCTAGGCTTATTCTAATCAAGTTAGGGTTTTTAACCAATTTTGTGCTTGCAATAAGTTCGTTTGTGTCAATGGATTAACATTGAGGTCATTTTCATGCTCCCTAGGCTTATTCTAATTCATTTAGGGTTTTTCACCATTCTTGTGCATTAAATTAGTGCATTTGTGTCGTTGGATTAACATTTAGGTCATTTTCGTCCTCCCTAAGCTTATTTTAATCTATTTAGGGGTTTAAACCAATCTTGCGCATCCAATTAGAGCGTTTGTGTCATTGGATTATCATTTATGTCATTTTCGTCCTCCCTAGGCTTATTCTAATCAATTTAGGGTTTTTAACCAATTTTGTGCTTCCAATAAGTCTGTTTTGTCATTGGATTAACATTTAGGTCATTTTTGTCACCCCTAGGCTTATTCTAATTCGTTTAGGGTTTTTAACCAATCTTTTGCATGCAATAAGTGCGTTTGTGTCATTGGAATAGCATTTATGTAATTTTTGTCCTCCCTCGGCTTTATTAACAAATTTTGTGCTTCCAATAAGTTCGTTTGTGTCATTGGATTACCATTTAGGTCATTTTCATGCTCCTTACGCTTATTCTAATTCATTTAGGGTTTTTAAACATTCTTGTGCATTAAATTAGTGCGTTTGTGTCGTTCGATTAACATTTAGGTCATTTTCATCCTACCTAGGCTTATTCTAATCCATTTTGGGTTTTTAACCAGTCTTGTTTATCCAATAAGTGCGATTGTGTCATTGGATTAACATTTTGGTCATTTTTGTCATCGTTCGGCCTATTTTAATCCATTAAGGGTTTTTAACCAATCTTGTGAATCCAATAAGCGCGTTTGTTTTAGTGGATTAAGATTTTCGTCATTTTCGTTATCGTTTGGATTATTCTAATTCATTTAGGGTTTTTAACTAATCTTGTTTATCCAATTAGTGCGTTTGTGTCATTGGATTAACATTTTGGTCATTTTTGTCATCGTTTGACCTACTTTAATCCATTTAAAGTTTTTAACCAATCTTGTGCATCCAATAAGTGCGTTTGTGTCATTGGATTAACATTTATGTCATTTTCGTCCTCCCTAGGCTTATTCTAATCAATTTAGGGTTTTTAACGAATTTTGTGCTTCCAAT
>JBBPBP010009779.1:29900873-29926370 GCA_037974735.1 Cicer chorassanicum
GAATAACATTTATGTCATTTTTGTCCTCCCTAGGCTTATTCAAATCAATTTAGGCTTATTAACGAATTTTGTGCTTCCAATAAGTTCGTTTGTATCATTGGATTAACATTTAGGTCATTTTCATGCTCCTTAGGCTTATTATAATTCATTTAGGGTTTTTAACCATTCTTGTGCATTAAATTAGTGCGTTTGTGTCGTTCGATTAACATTTAGGTCATTTTCGTGCTCCCTAGGCTTATTCTAATCCATTAAGGGTTTCAAACCAATCTCGTGCATCCAAAATGTGCGTTTGTGTGATTGGATTAACATTAAGGTCATTTTTGTCATCCCTAGGCATTTTCGTGATTTTCGTTATCGTTTGGATAATTCTAATTCATTTAGGGTTTTTAACCAATTTTCTTTATCCAATAAGTGCGTTTGTGTCATTGGATTAACATTTTGGTCATTTTTGTCATCGTTTGACCTATTTTAATCCATTTAAGGTTTTTAACTAGTCTTGTGCATCCAATAAGTTCGTTTGTGTCATTGGATTAACAATTAGGTGTTTTTCGTCCTCCTTAGGCTTATTCTAATCCATAAAGGGTTTTTAACCAATCTTGTGCATCCAATAAGTGCGTTTGTGTGTTTAGATTAACATTTAGGTCATTTTCGTCCTCCATAGGCTTATTCTAATCCATTTAGCGGTTTTAACCAAACTTGTGCATCCAATAAGTGTGTTTGTGTCCTTGAATTAACAATTAAGTCATTTTCGTCCTCCCTAGGCTTATTCTAATCAAGTTAGGGTTTTTAACCAATTTTGTGCTTGCAATAAGTTCGTTTGTGTCAATGGATTAACATTTAGGTCATTTTCATGCTCCTTAGGCTTATTCTAATTCATTTAGGGTTTTTCACCATTCTTGTGCATTAAATTAGTGCATTTGTGTCGTTGGATTAACATTTAGGTCATTTTCGTCCTCCCTAAGCTTATTTTAATCTATTTAGGGGTTTAAACCAATCTTGCGCATCCAATTAGAGCGTTTGTGTCATTGGATTATCATTTATGTCATTTTCGTCCTCCCTAGGCTTATTCTAATCAATTTAGGGTTTTTAACCAATTTTGTGCTTCCAATAAGTCTGTTTTGTCATTGGATTAACATTTAGGTCATTTTTGTCATCCCTAGGCTTATTCTAATTCGTTTAGGGTTTTTAACCAATCTTTTGCATGCAATAAGTGCGTTTGTGTCATTGGAATAACATTTATGTCATTTTTGTCCTCCCTCGGCTTTATTAACAAATTTTGTGCTTCCAATAAGTTCGTTTGTGTCATTGGATTACCATTTAGGTCATTTTCATGCTCCTTACGCTTATTCTAATTCATTTAGGGTTTTTAACCATTCTTGTGCATTAAATTAGTGCGTTTGTGTTGTTCGATTAACATTTAGGTCATTTTCATCCTACCTAGGCTTATATTAATGCATTTTGGGTTTTTAACCAGTCTTGTTTATCCAATAAGTGCGATTGTGTCATTGGATTAACATTTTGGTCATTTTTGTCATCGTTCGGCCTATTTTAATCCATTAAGGGTTTTTAACCAATCTTGTGAATCCAATAAGCGCGTTTGTTTTAGTGGATTAAGATTTTCGTCATTTTCGTTATCGTTTGGATTATTCTAATTCATTTAGGGTTTTTAACTAATCTTGTTTATCCAATTAGTGCGTTTGTGTCATTGGATTAACATTTTGGTCATTTTTGTCATCGTTTGACCTACTTTAATCCATTTAAAGTTTTTAACCAATCTTGTGCATCCAATAAGTGCGTTTGTGTCATTGGATTAACATTTATGTCATTTTCGTCCTCCCTAGGCTTATTCTAATCAATTTAGGGTTTTTAACGAATTTTGTGCTTCCAATAAGTCCGTTTGTGTCATTGGATTAACATTTAGGTCATTTTCAAGTTCCCTAGGCTTATTTTAATTCATTTAGGGTTTTTAACTATTCTTGTGCATTAAATTAATGCATTTGTGTCGTTCGATTAACATTTAGGTCATTTTCATCCTCCTTGGGCTTATTCTAATCCGTTAAGGGTTTCTAACCAATCTTGTGCATCCAAAATGTGCGTTTGTGTCATTGGATTAACATTTAGGTCATTTTCGTCCTCCCAAGGCTTATTCTAATCCATTTATGGTTTATTTACCAATCTTACGCATCTAATAAGTGCGTTTGTGTCATTGGATTTACATTTAGCTCATTTTCGTCCTCCCAAGGCTTATTCTAATCCATATTGGGTTTTTAACCAATCTTGTGCATGCAATAAGTGCGCTTGTGTCCTTAGATTAACATTTAGGTGATTTTCGTCCTCCCTAGGCTTATTGTAATCCATTTATGGGTTTAAACCAATCTTGCGCATCCAATTAGAGCGTGTGTGAATTGACTAACATTTATGTCATTTTCGTCCTCCCTAGGCTTTTTTTAATCAATTTAGGGTTTTTAACCAATTTTGTGCTTCCAATAAGTCCATTTTGTCATTCGATTACCATTTTGGTCATTTTTCGTTATCCCTAGGCTTATTCTAATTCATTTAGGATTTTTAACCAATCTTTTGCATGCAATAAAAGCGTTTATGTCATTGGAATAACAATTATGTCATTTTTGCCCTCCCTAGGCTTATTCAAATCCATTTAGGCTTATTAACGAATTTTGTGCTTCCAATAAATTCGTTTGTGTCATTGGATTAACATTTAGGTCATTTTCATGCTCCCTAGGCTTATTCTAATTCATTTAGGGTTTTTAACCAATCTTGTGCATTAAATTAGTGCGTTTGTGTCGTTCGATTAACATTTAGGTCATTTTCGTGCTCCCTAGGCTTATTCTAATCCAATAAGGCTTTCTAACCAATCTTGTGCATCCAAAATGTCGTATGTGTGATTGGATTAACATTGAGGTCATTTTTGTCCTCCTTAGGCTTATTCTAATCCATTTACGTCTTTTTACCAACCATACGCATCTAATAAGTGTGTTTGTGTCGTTTGATTAACATATAGGTTATTTTCGTCCTCCCTAGGCTTATTCTAATCCATATAGCATTTTTAACCAATCTTGTGCATCCAATAAGTAAGTTTGTGTCCTTAGATTAACATTTAGGTAATTTTCGTCCTCCCTAGGCTTATTCTAATCCATTTAGGGGTTTAAACCAATCTTGTGCATCCAATTAGAGCGTTTGTGTCATTGGATTAACATTTAGGTCATTTTCGTCCTCCCTAGGCTTATTCTAATCCTATTAGGGTTTTTAACCAATCTTGTTTGTCCAATAAGTGCGTTTGTGTCATTGGATTAACATTGTGGTCATTTTTGTCATCGTTCGGCCTATTTTAATCCATTAAGGGTTTTTAACCAATCTTGTTAATCCAATAAGCGCGTTTGTTTTAGTGGATTAATATTTTCGTGATTTTCGTTATCGTTTAGATTATTCTAATTCATTTAGGGTTTTTAACCAATCTTGTTTATCCAATATGTGTGTTTGTGTCATTGGATAAACATTTTTGTCATTTTTGTCATTGTTTGACCTATTTTAATCCATTTAAGGTTTTTAACCAATCTTGTGCATCCAATAAGTGCGTTTGTGTCATTGGATTAACATTTATGTCATTTTCGTCCTCCCTAGGCTTATTCTAATCAATTTAGGGTTCTTAACGAATTTTGTGCTTCCTATAAGTTCGTTTGTGTCATTGGATTAACATTTAGGTCATTTTCATGCTCCCTAGGCTTATTCTAATTCATTTAGGGTTTTTAACTATTCTTTTGCATTAAATTAGTGCATTTGTGTCGTTCGATTAACATTTAGGTCATTTTCGTCCTCTCGAGGCTTATTCTAATCCATTAAGGGTTTCTAACAAATCTTGTGCATCCAAAATGTGCGTTTGTGTCATTGGATTAACAATTAGGTCTTTTTCGTCCTCCCTAGGCTTATTCTAATCCATATAGGGTTTTAAACCAATCTTGTGCATCCAATAAGTGCGTTTGTGTCATTAAATTAACAATTATGTCATTTTCATCCTCCCTAGGCTTATTCTAATCAATTTAGGTTTTTGAACCGGTTTTGTGCTTCCAATAAGTTCGTTTGTGTCAATGGATTAACATTTAGGTCATTTTCATGCTCCCAATGCTTATTCTATTTCATTTAGGGGTTTTAACCATTCTTGTGCATTAAATTAGTGCATTTGTGTCATTTGATTAACATTTAGATCATTTTCGTCCTCCCTAGGTTTATTCTAATCAATTTAGGGTTTCTAACCAATTTTGTGCTTCCAATAAGTCCGTTTTGTCATTGGACTAACATTTAGGTCATTTTCGTCATCGCGAGGCTTATTCTAATTCTTTTAGGGGTTTTAACCAATCTTTTGCATGCAATAAGTGCGTTTGTGTCATTGGAATAACATTTATGTCATTTTTGTCTTCCCTAGGCTTTATTAACCAATTTTGTGCTTCCAATAAGTTCGTTTGTGTCATTGGATTAACATTTAGGTCATTTTCATGCTCCCTAGGCTTATTCTAATCAATTTAGGGTTTTTAACCAATTTTGTGCTTCCAATTAGTTCGTTTGTGTCAATGGATTAACATTTAGGTCATTTTCATGCTCCCTAGGCTTATTCTAATTCATTTAGGGTTTTTAACCATTCTTGTGCATTAAATTAGTGCATTTGTGTCATTGGATTAACATTTAGGTCATTTTCGTCCTCCCTAGGCTTATTCTAATCTATTTAGGGGTTTAAACTAATCTTGCGCATCCAAATAGAGCGTTTGTGTCATTGGATTATCATTTATGTCATTTTCGTCCTCCCTAGGCTTATTCTAATCAATTTAGGGTTTTTAACCAATTTTTTGCTTCCAATAAGTCCGTTTTTTCATTGGATTAACATTTAGGTGATTTTCGTCATCCCTAGGCTTATTCTAATTCGTTTAGGGTTTTTAACCAATCTTTTACATGCAATAAGTGCGTTTGTGTCATTGAAATAACATTTATGTCATTTTTGTCCTCCCTAGGCTTTATTAACAAATTTTTTGCTTCCAATAAGTTCTTTTGTGTCATTGGATTTACATTTAGGTCATTTTCATGCACCCTACGCTTATTCTACTTCATTTAGGGTTTATAACCATTCTTGTGCATTAAATTAGTGTGTTTGTGTCGTTCGATTAACATTTAGGTCATTTTCGTGCTCCCTAGGCTTATTCTAATCCATTAAGGGTTTCTAACCAATCTTGTGCATCCAAAGTGTCTGTTTGTGTCATTGGATTAACATTTAGGTCATTTTCGTCCTCCCTAGGCTTATTCTAATCCATTAATGGTTTTTTAACCAATCTTACGCATCTAATAAGTGCGTTTGTGTCATTGAATTAACATTTAGTTCATTTTCATCCTCCCTAGGCTTATTCTATTCCATTAAGGGTTTCTAACCAATCTTGTGCATTCAAAATGTGCGTTTGTGTCATTGGATTAACATTTAGATCATTTTCGTCCTCCCTAGGCTTATTCTAATCCCTTTATGGTTTTTTACCAATCTTACGCATCTAATAAGTGCGTTTGTGTCATTGGATTAACATTTAAGTCATTTTTGTCCTCCCAAGGCTTATTCTAATCCATATTGGGTTTTTAACCAATCTTGTGCATCCAATAAGTGCGCTTGTGTCCTTAGATTAACGTTTAGGTAATTTTAGTCCTCCCCAGGCGTATTCTAATCCATTTAAGGGTTTAAACCAATCTTGCGCATCCAATTAGAGCATTTATGTCATTGGATTAACATTTATGTCATTTTCGTCCTACCTAGGCTTATTCTAATTAGTTTAGGGGTTTTAACCAATATTTTGCTTCCAATAAGTCCGTTTTGTCATTGGATTAACATTTAGGTCATTTTCGTCATCCCTAGGCTTATTCTAATTCATTGTGGGTTTTTAACCAATCTTTTGCATGCCATAAGTGCGTTTGTGTAATTGGAATAACATTTATGTCATTTTTGTCCTCCCTAGACTTATTCTAATCAATTTAGGGTTGTTAACCAATTTTGTGCGTCCTATAAGTTCGTTTGTATCATTGGATTATCATTTAGGACATTTTCATGCTCCCAAGGCTTATTCTAATTCATTTAGGGTTTTTAACCATTCTTGTGCATTTAATTAGCGCATTTGTGTCGTTTGATTAACATTTAGGTCATTTTCATCCTCTTTGGGATTATTCAATCCATTAAGGGTTTCTAACCATTCTTGTGCCTCCAAAATGTGCGTTTGTGTCATTGGATTAACATTTAGGTCATTTTCGTCCTCCCTAGGCTTATTGTAATCCATTAATGGTTTTTTAACCAATCTTACACATCTAATAAGTGCGTTTGTGTCATTGAATTAACATTTAGGTCATTTTCATCCTCCCTAGGCTTATTCTATTCCATTAAGGGTTTCTAACCAATCTTGTGCATCCAAAATGTGCGTTTGTGTCATTGGATTAACATTTAGATCATTTTCGTCCTCCCTAGGCTTATTCTAATACATTTATGGTTTTTTACAAATCTTACCCATCTCATAAGTGCGTTTGTGTCGTTGGATTAACATTTAGGTCATTTTCGTCCTCCCTAAGCTTATTCTAATTCATTTTGGGTTTTTAACCAATCTTTTGCATGCCATAAGTGCGTTTGTGTAATTGGAATAACATTTAGGTCATTTTCATGCTCCCTACGCTTATTCTACTTCATTTAGGGTTTTTAACCATTCTTTTGCATTAAATTAGTGCGTTTGTGTCGTTCGATTAACATTTAGGTCATTTTCGTGCTCCCTAGGCTTATTCTAATCCATATAGGGTTTTTAACCAATCTTTTGCATGGAATAAGTGCGTTTGTGTCATTGGAATAACATTTATGTCATTTTTGTCCTCCTTAGGCTTATTCAAATCAATTTAGGCTTATTAACGAATTTTGTGCTTCCAATAAGTTCGTTTGTGTCATTGGATTAACATTTAGGTCATTTTCATGCTCCCTAGGCTTATTCTAATTCTTTTAGGGTTTTTAACCAATCTTTTGCATGCAATAAGTGCGTTTGTGTCATTGGAATAACATTTATGTCATTTTTGTCCTCCCTAGGCTTTATTAACCAATTTTGTGCTTCCAATAACTTCGTTTGTGTCATTGGATTAACATTTCGGTCATTTTCATGCTCCCTAGGCTTATTCTAATTCATTAAGGGTTTTTAACCATTCTAGTGCATTAAATTAGTGAGTTTGTGTCATTCGATTAACATTTAGGTCATTTTCGTGCTCCCTAGGCTTATTCTAATCCATTAAAGGTTTCTAACCAATCTTGTGCATTCAAAATGTGCGTTTGTGTGATTGGATTAACATTAAGGTCATTTTTGTCCTCCCTAGGCTTATTCTAATCCATTTACGTTTTTTGTACCAATCTTACGCATCTAATAAGTGTGTTTGTGTCGTTGGATTAACATTTAGGTCATTTTCGTCCTCCTTAGGCTTATTCTAATCCATATAGGATTTTTAACCAATCTTGTGCATCCAATAAGTACTTTTGTGTCCTTAGATTAACATTTAGGTAATTTTCGTCCTCCCTAGGCTTATTCTAATCCATTTAGGGGTTTAAACCAATCTTGTGCATCCAATTAGAGCGTTTGTGTCATTGGATTAACATTTAGGTCATTTTCGTCATCCCTAGGCTTATTCTAATCCTATTAGGGTTCTTAACCAATCTTGTTTATCAAATAAGTGCGTTTGTGTCATTGGATTAACATTTTGGTCATTTTTGTCGTTGTTCGGCCTATTTTAATCCATTAAGTGTTTTTAACCAATTTTGTGAATCCAATAAGCGCGTTTGTTTTAGTCGATTAATATTTTCGTGATTTTCGTTATCGTTTGGATAATTCTAATTCATTTAGGGTTTTTAACCGATCTTGTTTATCCAATAAGTGCATTTGTGTCATTGGATTAACAATTTGGTCATTTTTGTCATCGTTTGAGCTATTTTAATGCATTTAAGGTTTTTAACCAATCTTGTGCATCCAATAAGTGCGTTTGTGTCATTGGATTAACATTTAGGTCATTTTCATGCTCCCTTGGCTTATTCTTGTGCAATAAATTAGTGCATTTGTGTCGTTCGATAAACATTTAGGTCATTTTCGTCCTCACGAGGCTTATTCTAATCCATTAAGGGTTTCTAACAAATCTTGTGCATCCCTAGGCTTATTAAGGGTTTCTAACAAACGCACTTATTGGATTAACAATTAGGTCTTTTTCGTTCTCCCTAGGCTTATTCTAATCCATTTAGCGGTTTTAACCAAACTTGTGCATCCAATAAGTGCGTTTGTGTCATTGAATTAACAATTATGTCATTTTCGTCCTCCCTAGGCGTATTCTAATCAATTTAGGGTTTTTAACCAATTTTGTGCTTCCAATAAGATCGTTTGTGTCAATGGATTAACATTTAGGTCATTTTCATGCACCCTAGGCTTATTATATTTCATTTAGGGTTTTTAACCATTCTTGTGCATTAAATTAGTGCATTTGTGTCGTTTTATTATTATTTTGGTCATTTCTTCCTCCTTAGGTCTTTTTCGTTCTCCCTAGGCTTATTCTAATCTATTTAGAGGTTTAAACCAATCTTGCGCATCCAATTAGAGCGTTTGTGTCATTGGATTATCATTTATGCCATTTTTGTCCTTGCTAGGCTTATTCTAATCAATTTAGGGTTTTTAACCAATCTTTTGCATGCAATAAGTGCGTTTGTGTCATTGGAATAACATTTATGTTATTTTTGTCCTCCCTAGGCTTTATTTACCAATTTTGTGCTTCCAATAAGTTCGTTTGTGTCGATTGTTTAGCATTTAGGTCATTTTTGTCCTCCCTAGGCTTATTCTAATCCAGTAAGGGTTTCGAACCAATCTTGTGCATCCAAAATGTGCGTTTGTGTGATTGGATTAACATTTAGGTCATTTTCGTCCTCCCTAGGCTTATTCGAATCCATTTAGGGTTTTTAACCAATCTTGTTTATCCAATAAGTGGGTTTGTGTCATTGGATTAACATTTTGGTCATTTTTGTCATCGTTCAGCCTATTTTAATCCATTAAGGGTTTTTAACCCATCATGTGAATCCAATAAGCGCGTTTGTATTAGTGGATTAACATTTACGTGATTTTTGTTATCGTTCGAATTATTCTAATTCATTTAGGGTTTTTAACCAATCTTGTTTAACATTTTGGTCATTTTTGTCATCGTTTGACCTATTTAAATCCATTTATGGTTTTTAATGAATCTTGTGCCTCCAATAAGTGCGTTTGTTTCATTGGATTAACATTTATTACATTTTGGTCCTCCTTAGGCTTATTCTAATCAATTAAGGGTTTTAAACCAATTTTGTGATTCCAATATGTTCGTTTGTGTCATTGGATTAACATTTAAGACATTTTCATGCTCCCTAGGCTTATTCTAATTCATTTAGGGTTTCTAACAAATCTTGTGCGTCCAAAATGTGCGTTTGTGTCATTGGATTAACATTTAGGTCTTTTTCGTCCTCCCTAGGCTTATTCTAATACATTTACGATTTTTTACCAATCTTTCGAATCTAATAAGTGCGTTTGTGTCGTTGGATTAACATTTAGGTCATTTTCGTCCTCCCATGGCTTATTCTAATCCATATAGGGTTTCTAACAAATCTTGTGCATCCAAAATGTGCGTTTGTATCATTGGATTAATATTTAGGGCTTTTTCGTCCTCCCTAGGCTTATTTTAATCCATATAGGGTTTTTAACCAATCTTGTGCATTCAATAAGAGCATTTGTGTGTTTAGATTAACACTTAGGTGATTTTCGTCCTCCCTAGGCTTATTCTAATCCATTTAGCGGTTTTAACCAACATTGTGCATCCAATAAGTGCGTTTGTGTCATTGAATTAACAATTATGTCATTTTCGTGCTCCCTAGGCGCATTCTAATCAATTTAGGGTTTTTAACCAATTTTGTGCTTCCAATAATTTCGTTTGGGTCATTGGATTAACATTTAGGTCATTTCTGTCCTCCCTAGGCTTATTCTAATCCATTTTGGGGTTTAAACCAATCATGCGCATCCAATTAGAGCGTGTGTGTCATTGGATTAACATTTATGTCATTGTCGTCCTCCCTAGGCTTATTCTAATCAATTTAGGGTTTTTAACCAATTTTGTGCTTCCAATAAGTCCGTTTTGTCATTGGATTAACATTTAGGTCATTTTCTTGCTCCCAACGCTTATTCTAATTCATTTAGGGTTTTTAACCATTCTTGTGCATTAAATTAGTGCATTTGTGTCATTCGATTAACATTTAGGTCATTTTCGTCCTCCTTAGGCTTCTTCTAATCCATTAAGGGTTTCTAACCAATCTTGTGCATCCAAAATGTGCGTTTGTGTGATTGGATTAACATTTAGGTCTTTTTCGTCCTCCTTAGGCTTATTCTAATACATTTACGATTTTTTACCAATCTTATGAATCTAATAAGTGCGTTTGTGCCGTTGGATTAACATTTAGGTCATTTTCGTCCTCCCATGGCTTATTCTAATCCATATAGGATTTTTAACCAATCTTGTGCATCCAATAAGTGCGTTTGTTTCATTGGATTAACATTTATGTCATTTTCGTCCTCCCTAGGCTTATTCTAATTCATTTAGGGTTTTTAACTATTCTTGTGCATTAAATTAGTGCATTTGTGTTGTTCGATTAACATTTAGGTCATTTTCGTCCTCCCTAGGCTTTTTCTAATCCATTAAGGGTTTCTAACAAATCTTGTTCGTCCAAAATGTGCGTTTGTGTCATTAGATTAACAATTAAGTCTTTTTCGTCCTCGCTAGGCTTATTCTAATTCATATAGGGTTTTTAACCAATCTTGTGCATCCAATCAGTGCGTTTGTGTGTTTAGATTAACATTTAGATCATTTTCGTCCTCCCTAGGCTTATTCTAATCCATTTATGGTTTTTTACCAATCTTACGCATCTAATAAGTGCGTTTGTGTCGTTGGATTAATATTTAGGTCATTTTTCGTCCTCCCTAGACTTGTGCATTAAGTTTGCGCATTTGTGTCGTTCGATTAACATTTAGGTCATTTTCATCCTCCCTGGGTTTATTCAAATCATTAAGGGTTTCTAACAAATCTTGTGCATCCAAAATGTGCGTTTGTGTCATTAGATTAACAATTACGTCTTTTTCGTCCTCCCTAGGCTTATTCTAATCCATATAGGGTTTCTAACCAATCTTGTGCATCCAATAAGTGCGCTTGTGTCTTTAGATTAACATTTAGGTAATTTTAGTCCTCCCCAGGCGTATTCTAATCCATTTAGGGGTTTAAACCAATCTTGCGCATCCAATTAGAGCGTTTGTGTCATTCGATTAACATTTATGTCATTTTCGTCCTACCTAGGCTTATTCTAATTAATTTAGGGGTTTTGACCAATTTTTTGCTTCCAATAAGTCCATTTTGTCATTGGATTAACATTTAGATCATTTTCGTCATCCCTAGGCTTATTCTAATTCATTTTGGGTTTTTAACCAATCTTTTGCATGCCATAAGTGCGTTTGTGTAATTGGAATAAAATTTATGTCATTTTTGTCCTCCCTAGGCTTATTCTAATCAATTTAGGGTTATTAACCAATTTTGTGCGTCCTATAAGTTTGTTTGTATCATTAGATTATCATTTAGGACATTTTCATGCTCCTTAGGCTTATTCTAATTCATTTAGGGTTTTTAACCATTCTTGTGCATTAAGTTAGCGCATTTTTGTCGTTTGATTAACATTTAGGTCATTTTCATTCTCTTTGGGCTTATTCTAATCCATTAAGGGTTTCTAACCAATCTTGTGCATCCAAAATATCTGTTTGTGTCATTGGATTAACATTTAGGTCATATTCGTCCTCCCTAGGCTTATTCTAATCCATTAATGGTTTTTTAACCAATCTTACGCATCTAATAAGTGCGTTTGCGTCATTGAATTAACATTTAGGTCATTTTCATCCTCCCTAGGCTTATTCTATTCCATTAAGGGTTTCTAACCAAACTTGTGCATCCAAAATGTGCGTTTGTGTCATTGGATTAACAATTAGATCATTTTCGTCCTCCCTAGGCTTATTCTAATCCATTTATGGTTTTTTACCAATCTTACGCATCTAATAAATGCGTTTGTGTCATTGGATTAATATTTAGGTCATTTTCGTCCTCCCAAGGCTTATTCTAATCCATATTAGGTTTTTAACCAATCTTGTGCATCCAATAAGTGCGCTTGTGTCCTTAGATTAACATTTAGGTAATTTTAGTCCACCCCAGGCGTATTCTAATCCATTTAGGGGTTTAAACCAATCTTGCGCATCCAATTAGAGCGTTTGTGTCATTCGATTAACATTTATGTCATTTTCGTCCTACCTAGGCTTATTCTAATTAATTTAGGGGTTTTGACCAATTTTTTGCTTCTAATAAGTCCATTTTGTCATTGGATTAACATTTAGGTCATTTTCGTCATCCCTAGGCTTATTCTAATTCATTTTGGGTTTTTAACCAATCTTTTGCATGCCATAAGTGCGTTTGTGTAATTGGAATAACATTTATGTCATTTTTGTCCTCCTTAGGCTTATTCTACTCAATTTAGGGTTATTAACCAATTTTGTGCGTCCTATAAGTTTGTTTGTATCATTAGATTATCATTTAGGACATTTTCATGCTCCTTAGGCTTATTCTAATTTATTTAGGGTTTTTAACCATTCTTGTGCATTAAGTTAGCGCATTTTTGTCGTTTGATTAACATTTAGGTCATTTTCATTCTATTTGGGCTTATTCTAATCCATTAAGGGTTTCTAACCAATCTTGTGCATCCAAAATATCTGTTTGTGTCATTGGATTAACATTTAGGTCATATTCGTCCTCCCTAGGCTTATTCTAATCCATTAATGGTTTTTTAACCAATCTTACGCATCTAATAAGTGCGTTTGTGTCATTGAATTAACATTTAGGTCATTTTCATCCTCCCTAGGCTTATTCTATTCCATTAAGGGTTTCTAACCAAACTTGTGCATCCAAAATGTGCGTTTGTGTCATTGGATTAACAATTAGATCATTTTCGTCCTCCTTAGGCTTATTCTAATCCATTTATGGTTTTTTACCAATCTTACGCATCTAATAAGTGCGTCTGTGTCATTGGATTAACATTTAGGTCATTTTCATCCTCCCTAGGCTTATTCTAATCCATATTTGGTTTTTAACCAATCTTGTGCATCCAATAAGTGCGCTTGTGTCCTTAGATTAACATTTAGGTAATTTTTGTCCTCCCTAGGCTTATTCCCATCCATTTAGGGGTTTAAACCAATCTTGCGCATCCAATTAGAGCGTTTGTGTCATTGGATTACATTTATGTCATTTTCGTCGTACTTAGGCTTATTCTAATTAATTTAGGGTTTTTAACCAATTTTTTGCTTCCAATAAGTCCGTTTTGTCATTGGATTAACATTTAGGTCATTTTCGTCATTCCTAGGTTTATTCTTATTCATTTTGGGTTTTTAACCAATCTTGTGCATGCCATAAGTGCGTTTGTGTAATTGGAATAACATTTATGTCATTTTTGTCCTCCCTAGGCTTATTCTAATCAATTTCGGGTTATTAACCAATTTTGTGCTTCCTATAAGTTCGTTTGTATCATTGGATTAACATTTAGGTCATTTTCATTCTCCCTAGGCTTATTCTAATTCATTTAGGGTTTTTAACCATTCTTGTGCATTAAGTTAGCGCATTTGTGTCGTTCGATTAACATTTAGGTCATTTTCATACTCTCTAGGCTTATTCTAATCCATTAAGGGTTTCTAACCAATCTTGTGCATCCAAAATGTGCGTTTGTGTCATTGGATTAACATTTAGGCCATTTTCGTCCTCCCTAGGCGTATTCTAATCCATTTATTACGCATCTAATAAGTTCGTTTGTGTCATTGATTTAACATTTAGGTCATTTTCATCCTCCCTAGGCTCATTCTAATCCATTAAGGGTTTCTAACCAATCTTGTGCATCCAAAATCGGCATTTGTGTCATTGGATTAACATTTAGATCGTTTTCGTCCTCCCTAGGCTTATTCAAATCCATTTATGGTTTTTTACCAATCTTACGCATCTAATAAGTGCGTTTGTGTCGTTGGATTAACATTTAGGTCATTTTCGTCCTCCCTAGGCTTATTCTAATCCATATTGGGTTTTTAACAAATCTTGTGCATCCAATAAGTGTGCTTGTGTCCTTAGATTAATATTTATGTAATTTTTGTCCTCCCTAGGCTTATTCTAATCCATTTAGAGGTTTAAACCAATCTTGCGCATCCAATTAGAGCGTTTGTGTCGTTGGATTAACATTTAGGTCATTTTCGTCCTACCTAGGCTTATTCTAATTAATTTAGGGTTTTTAACCAATTTTTTGCTTCCAATAAGTCTGTTTTGTCATTGGATTAACATTTAGGTCATTTTCGTCATCCCTAGGCTTATTCTAATTCATTTTGGGTTTTTAACCAATCTTTTGCATGCCATGAAAGCGTTTGTGTAATTGGAATAACATTTATGTCATTTTTGTCCTCCCTAGGCTTATTCTAATCAATTTAGGGTTATTAACCAATTTTGTGTGTCCTATAAGTTCGTTTGTATCATTGGATTAACATTTATGTCATTTTCATGCTCCCTAGGCTTATTCTAATTCATTAGGGTTTTTAACCATTCTTGTGCATTAAGTTAGCGCATTTGTGTCGTTCGATTAACTTTTAGGTCATTTTCATCCTCCTTGGGCTTAATCTAATCCATTAAGGGTTTCAATCCAATCTTGTGTATAAAAAATGTGCGTTTGTGTCATTGGATTAACATTTAGGTCATTTTCGTCCTCCCTAGGCTTATTCTAATCCATTTATTGTTTTTTTACCAATCTTACGCATCTAATAAGTGCGCTTGTGTTCTTAGATTAACATTTAGGTAATTTTTGTCCTCCCTAGGCTTATTCTAATTCATTTAGGCTTTATAACTATTCTTGTGCATTAAATTAGTGCATTTGTGTCGTTCGATTAACATTTAGGTAATTTTTGCCTCCCTATGCTTTTTCTAATCCATTAAGGGTTTCTAACAAATCTTGTGCATCCAAAATGTGCGTTTGTGTCATTAGATTAACACTTAGGTCTTTTTCGTCCTCCCTATGCTTATTCTAACCCATATAGGGTTTTTAACCAATCTTGTTCATCCAATCAGTTTGTTTGTGTGTTTAGATTAACATTTAGGTAATTTTCGTCCTCCCTAGGCGTATTCTAATCCATTTAGGGGTCTTAAACAAACTTCTGCATCCAATAACTGCGTTTGATTCATTGAATTAACAATTATGTCATTTTCGTCCTCCCTAGTCTTATTTTAATAAATTTAGGGTTTTTAACCAATTTTGTGCTTCCAATAAGTTCGTTTGTGTCATTGGATTAACATTTAGGTCATTTTCGTGTTCCCTAGGCTTATTCTAATTCATTTAGGGTTTTTAACCATTCTTGTGCATTAAATTAGTGCATTTGTGTCGTTCGATTAACATTTAGGTCATTTTCATCCTCCCTAGGCTTATTCTAATCCATTAAGGGTTTCTAACCAATCATGTGCATCCAAAATGTGCGTTTGTGTCATTGGATTAACATTTAGATCATTTTCGTCCTCCTTAGGCTTATTCTAATCCATTTATGGTTTTTTACCAATCTTACGCATCTAATAAGTGCGTCTGTGTCATTGGATTAACATTTAGGTCATTTTCGTCCTCCCTAGGCTTATTCTAATCCATATTTGGTTTTTAACCAATCTTGTGCATCCAATAAGTGCGCTTGTGTCCTTAGATTAACATTTAGGTAATTTTTGTCCTCCCTAGGCTTATTCCCATCCATTTAGGGGTTTAAACCAATCTTGCGCATCCAATTAGAGCGTTTGTGTCATTGGATTACATTTATGTCATTTTCGTCGTACTTAGGCTTATTCTAATTAATTTAGGGTTTTTAACCAATTTTTTGCTTCCAATAAGTCCGTTTTGTCATTGGATTAACATTTAGGTCATTTTCGTCATTCCTAGGTTTATTCTTATTCATTTTGGGTTTTTAACCAATCTTTTGCATGCCATAATTGCGTTTGTGTAATTGAAATAACATTTATGTCATTTTTGTCCTCCCTAGGCTTATTCTAAATAATTTCGGGTTATTAACCAATTTTGTGCGTCCTATAAGTTCGTTTGTATCATTGGATTAACATTTAGGTCATTTTCATGCTCCCTAGGCTTATTCTAATTCATTTAGGGTTTTTAACCATTCTTGAACATTAAGTTAGCGCATTTGTGTCGTTCGATTAACATTTAGGTCATTTTCATCCTCTCTGGGCTTATTCTAATCCATTAAGGGTTTCTAACCAATCTTGTGCATCCAAAATGTGCGTTTGTGTCATTGGATTATCATTTAGGTCATTTTCGTCCTCCCTAGGCGTATTCTAATCCATTTATTATGCATCTAATAAGTGTGTTTGTGTCATTGATTTAACATTTAGGTCATTTTCATCCTCCCTAGGCTTTTTCTAATCCATTAAGGGTTTCTAACCAATCTTGTGCATCCAAAATGTGCATTTGTGTCATTGGATTAACATTTAGATCATTTTCGTCCTCCCTAGGCTTATTCTAATCCATTTATGGTTTTTTTAAAATCTTACGCATCTAATAAGTGCGTTTGTGTCGTTGGATTAACATTTAGGTCATTTTCGTCCTCCCTAGGCTTATTCTAATCCATATTGGGTTTTTAACCAATCTTGTGCATCCAATAAGTGTGCTTGTGTCCTTAGATTAACATTTAGGTAATTTTTGTCCTCCCTAGGCTTATTCTAATCCATTTAGGGGTTGAAACCAATCTTGCGCATCCAATTAGAGCGTTTGTGTCATTGGATTAACATTTATGTCATTTTCGTCCTACATAGGCTTATTCTAATTAATTTAGGGTTTTTAACCAATTTTTTGCTTCCAATAAGTCTGTTTTGTCATTGGATTAACATTTAGGTCATTTTCGTCATCCCTAGGCTTATTCTAATTCATTTAGGGTTTTTAACCAATCTTGTGCATGCCATGAGTGCGTTTGTGTAATTGGAATAACATTTATGTCATTTTTGTCTTCCCTAGGCTTATTCTAATGAATTTAGGGTTATTAACCAATTTTGTGCGTCCTATAAGTTCGTTTGTATCATTGGATTAACATCTAGGTCATTTTCATGCTCCCTAGGCTTATTCTAATTCATTAGGGTTTTTAACCATTCTTGTGCATTAAGTTAGCGCATTTGTGTCGTTCGATTAACATTTAGGTCATATTCATCCTCCTTGGGCTTATTCTAATCCATTAAGGGTTTCTAACCAATCTTGTGTATCCAAAATGTGCGTTTGTGTCATTGGATTAACATTTAGGTCATTTTCGTCCTCCCTAGGCTTATTCTAATCCATTTATTGTTTTTTTTACCAATCTTACGCATCTAATAAGTGCGTTTGTGTCATTGGATTAACATTTAGGTCATTTTTCTTCCTCCCTAGGCTTATTCTAATCCATATTGGGTTTTTAACCAATCTTGTGCATCCAATAAATGCGCTAGTGTTCTTAGATTAACATTTAGGTAATTTTTGTCCTCCCTAGGCTTATTCTAATTCATTTAGGGTTTTTAACTATTCTTGTGCATTAAATTAGTGCATTTGTGTCGTTCGATTAACATTTAGGTAATTATCGTCCTCCCTATGCTTTTTCTAATCCATTAAGGGTTTCTAACAAATCTTGTGCATCCAAAATGTGCGTTTGTGTCATTAGATTAACACTTAGGTCTTTTTCGTCCTCCCTATGCTTATTCTAACCCATATAGGGTTTTTAACCAATCTTGTTCATCCAATCAGTTTGTTTGTGTGTTTAGATTAACATTTAGGTAATTTTCGTCCTCCCTAGGCGTATTCTAATCCATTTAGGGGTCTTAAACAAACTTCTGCATCCAATAACTGCGTTTGATTCATTGAATTAACAATTATGTCATTTTCGTCCTCCCTAGTCTTATTTTAATAAATTTAGGGTTTTTAACCAATTTTGTGCTTCCAATAAGTTCGTTTGTGTCATTGGATTAACATTTAGGTCATTTTCGTGTTCCCTAGGCTTATTCTAATTCATTTAGGGTTTTTAACCATTCTTGTGCATTAAATTAGTGCATTTGTGTCGTTCGATTAACATTTAGGTCATTTTCATCCTCCCTAGGCTTATTCTAATCCATTAAGGGTTTCTAACCAATCATGTGCATCCAAAATGTGCGTTTGTGTCATTGGATTAACATTTAGATCATTTTCGTCCTCCTTAGGCTTATTCTAATCCATTTATGGTTTTTTACCAATCTTACGCATCTAATAAGTGCGTCTGTGTCATTGGATTAACATTTAGGTCATTTTCGTCCTCCCTAGGCTTATTCTAATCCATATTTGGTTTTTAACCAATCTTGTGCATCCAATAAGTGCGCTTGTGTCCTTAGATTAACATTTAGGTAATTTTTGTCCTCCCTAGGCTTATTCCCATCCATTTAGGGGTTTAAACCAATCTTGCGCATCCAATTAGAGCGTTTGTGTCATTGGATTACATTTATGTCATTTTCGTCGTACTTAGGCTTATTCTAATTAATTTAGGGTTTTTAACCAATTTTTTGCTTCCAATAAGTCCGTTTTGTCATTGGATTAACATTTAGGTCATTTTCGTCATTCCTAGGTTTATTCTTATTCATTTTGGGTTTTTAACCAATCTTTTGCATGCCATAATTGCGTTTGTGTAATTGAAATAACATTTATGTCATTTTTGTCCTCCCTAGGCTTATTCTAAATAATTTCGGGTTATTAACCAATTTTGTGCGTCCTATAAGTTCGTTTGTATCATTGGATTAACATTTAGGTCATTTTCATGCTCCCTAGGCTTATTCTAATTCATTTAGGGTTTTTAACCATTCTTGAACATTAAGTTAGCGCATTTGTGTCGTTCGATTAACATTTAGGTCATTTTCATCCTCTCTGGGCTTATTCTAATCCATTAAGGGTTTCTAACCAATCTTGTGCATCCAAAATGTGCGTTTGTGTCATTGGATTATCATTTAGGTCATTTTCGTCCTCCCTAGGCGTATTCTAATCCATTTATTATGCATCTAATAAGTGTGTTTGTGTCATTGATTTAACATTTAGGTCATTTTCATCCTCCCTAGGCTTTTTCTAATCCATTAAGGGTTTCTAACCAATCTTGTGCATCCAAAATGTGCATTTGTGTCATTGGATTAACATTTAGATCATTTTCGTCCTCCCTAGGCTTATTCTAATCCATTTATGGTTTTTTTAAAATCTTACGCATCTAATAAGTGCGTTTGTGTCGTTGGATTAACATTTAGGTCATTTTCGTCCTCCCTAGGCTTATTCTAATCCATATTGGGTTTTTAACCAATCTTGTGCATCCAATAAGTGTGCTTGTGTCCTTAGATTAACATTTAGGTAATTTTTGTCCTCCCTAGGCTTATTCTAATCCATTTAGGGGTTGAAACCAATCTTGCGCATCCAATTAGAGCGTTTGTGTCATTGGATTAACATTTATGTCATTTTCGTCCTACATAGGCTTATTCTAATTAATTTAGGGTTTTTAACCAATTTTTTGCTTCCAATAAGTCTGTTTTGTCATTGGATTAACATTTAGGTCATTTTCGTCATCCCTAGGCTTATTCTAATTCATTTAGGGTTTTTAACCAATCTTGTGCATGCCATGAGTGCGTTTGTGTAATTGGAATAACATTTATGTCATTTTTGTCTTCCCTAGGCTTATTCTAATGAATTTAGGGTTATTAACCAATTTTGTGCGTCCTATAAGTTCGTTTGTATCATTGGATTAACATCTAGGTCATTTTCATGCTCCCTAGGCTTATTCTAATTCATTAGGGTTTTTAACCATTCTTGTGCATTAAGTTAGCGCATTTGTGTTGTTCGATTAACATTTAGGTCATTTTCATCCTCCTTGGGCTTATTCTAATCCATTAAGGGTTTCTAACGAATCTTGTGTATCCAAAATGTGCGTTTGTGTCATTGGATTAACATTTAGGTCATTTTCGTCCTCCCTAGGCTTATTCTAATCCATTTATTGTTTTTTTTACCAATCTTACGCATCTAATAAGTGCGTTTGTGTCATTGGATTAACATTTAGGTCATTTTTCTTCCTCCCTAGGCTTATTCTAATCCATATTGGGTTTTTAACCAATCTTGTGCATCCAATAAGTGCGCTAGTGTTCTTAGATTAACATTTAGGTAATTTTTGTCCTCCCTAGGCTTATTCTAATTCATTTAGGGTTTTTAACTATTCTTGTGCATTAAATTAGTGCATTTGTGTCGTTCGATTAACATTTAGGTAATTATCGTCCTCCCTATGCTTTTTCTAATCCATTAAGGGTTTCTAACAAATCTTGTGCATCCAAAATGTGCGTTTGTGTCATTAGATTAACACTTAGGTCTTTTTCGTCCTCCCTATGCTTATTCTAACCCATATAGGGTTTTTAACCAATCTTGTTCATCCAATCAGTTTGTTTGTGTGTTTAGATTAACATTTAGGTAATTTTCGTCCTCCCTAGGCGTATTGTAATCCATTTAGGGGTCTTAAACAAACTTCTGCATCCAATAACTGCGTTTGATTCATTGAATTAACAATTATGTCATTTTCGTCCTCCCTAGTCTTATTTTAATCAATTTAGGGTTTTTAACCAATTTTGTGCTTCCAATAAGTTCGTTTGTGTAATTGGATTAACATTTAGGTCATTTTCATGCTCCCTAGGCTTATTCTAATTCAATTAGGGTTTTTAACCATTCTTGTGCATTAAATTAGTGCATTTGTGTCGTTCGATTAACATTTAGGTCATTTTCATCCTCCCTAGGCTTATTCTAATCCATTAAGGGTTTCTAACCAATCATGTGCATCCAAAATGTGCGTTTGTGTCATTGGATTAACATTTAGATCATTTTCGTCCTCTCTAGGCTTATTCTAATCCATTTATGGTTTTTTACCAATCTTACGCATCTAATAAGTGCGTCTGTGTCATTGGATTAACATTTAGGTCATTTTCGACCTCCCTAGGCTTATTCTAATCCATATTTGGTTTTTAACCAATCTTGTGCATCCAATAAGTGCGCTTGTGTCCTTAGATTAACATTTAGGTAATTTTTGTCCTCCCTAGGCTTATTCTCATCCATTTAGGGGTTTAAACCAATCTTGCGCATCCAATTAGAGCGTTTGTGTCATTGGATTACATTTATGTCATTTTCATCGTACCTAGGCTTATTCTAATTAATTTAGGGTTTTTAACCAATTTTTTGCTTCCAATAAATCCGTTTTGTCATTGGATTAACATTTAGGTCATTTTCGTCATTCCTAGGTTTATTCTTATTCATTTTGGGTTTTTAACCAATCTTTTGCATGCCATAATTGCGTTTATGTAATTGGAATAACATTTATGTCATTTTTGTCCTCCCTAGGCTTATTCTAATCAATTTCGGGTTATTAACCAATTTTGTGGGTCCTATAAGTTCGTTTGTATCATTGAATTAACATTTAGGTCATTTTCATGCTCCCTAGGCTTAATCTTATTCATTTAGGGTTTTTAACCATTCTTGTGCATTAAGTTAGCGCATTTGTGTCGTTCGATTAACATTTAGGTCATTTTCATCCTCTCTGGGCTTATTCTAATCCATTAAGGGTTTCTAACCAATCTTGTGCATCCAAAATGTGCGTTTGTGTCATTGGATTATCATTTACGTCATTTTCGTCCTCCCTAGGCGTAATTTAATCCATTTATTACGCATCTAATAAGTGCGTTTGTG
This sequence comes from Cicer chorassanicum, assembly GCA_037974735.1. Taxonomy (NCBI): domain Eukaryota; kingdom Viridiplantae; phylum Streptophyta; class Magnoliopsida; order Fabales; family Fabaceae; genus Cicer; species Cicer chorassanicum. Next base: position 29,922,769 of record JBBPBP010009779.1, read on the forward strand.
TCATTGATTTAACATTTAGGTCATTTTCATCCTCCCTGGGCTCATTCTAATCCATTAAGGGTTTCTAACCATTCTTGTGCATCCAAAATGTGCATTTGTGTCATTGGATTAACATTTAGATCATTTTCGTCCTCCCTATGCGTATTCTAATCCATTTAGGGGTTTTAACCAAACTTCTGCATCCAATAAGTGCGTTTGTTTCATTGAATTAACAATTATGTCATTTTCGTCCTCCCTAGTCTTATTTTAATCAATTTAGGGTTTTTAACCAATTTTTTGCTTCCAATAAGTTCGTTTGTGTCATTGGATTAACATTTAGGTCATTTTCATGCTCCCTAGGCTTATTCTAATTCAATTAGGGTTTTTAACCATTCTTGTGCATTAAATTAGTGCATTTGTGTCGTTCGATTAACATTTAGGTCATTTTCATCCTCCCTAGGCTTATTCTAATCCATTAAGGGTTTCTAACCAATCATGTGCATCCAAAATGTGCGTTTGTGTCATTGGATTAACATTTAGATCATTTTCGTCCTCCTTAGGCTTATTCTAATCCATTTATGGTTTTTTACCAATCTTACGCATCTAATAAGTGCGTCTGTGTCATTGGATTAACATTTAGGTCATTTTCGTCCTCCCTAGGCTTATTCTAAATAATTTCGGGTTATTAACCAATTTTGTGCGTCCTATAAGTTCGTTTGTATCATTGGATTAACATTTAGGTCATTTTCATGCTCCCTAGGCTTATTCTAATTCATTTAGGGTTTTTAACCATTCTTGAACATTAAGTTAGCGCATTTGTGTCGTTCGATTAACATTTAGGTCATTTTCATCCTCTCTGGGCTTATTCTAATCCATTAAGGGTTTCTAACCAATCTTGTGCATCCAAAATGTGCGTTTGTGTCATTGGATTATCATTTAGGTCATTTTCGTCCTCCCTAGGCGTATTCTAATCCATTTATTATGCATCTAATAAGTGTGTTTGTGTCATTGATTTAACATTTAGGTCATTTTCATCCTCCCTAGGCTTTTTCTAATCCATTAAGGGTTTCTAACCAATCTTGTGCATCCAAAATGTGCATTTGTGTCATTGGATTAACATTTAGATCATTTTCGTCCTCCCTAGGCTTATTCTAATCCATTTATGGTTTTTTTAAAATCTTACGCATCTAATAAGTGCGTTTGTGTCGTTGGATTAACATTTAGGTCATTTTCGTCCTCCCTAGGCTTATTCTAATCCATATTGGGTTTTTAACCAATCTTGTGCATCCAATAAGTGTGCTTGTGTCCTTAGATTAACATTTAGGTAATTTTTGTCCTCCCTAGGCTTATTCTAATCCATTTAGGGGTTGAAACCAATCTTGCGCATCCAATTAGAGCGTTTGTGTCATTGGATTAACATTTATGTCATTTTCGTCCTACATAGGCTTATTCTAATTAATTTAGGGTTTTTAACCAATTTTTTGCTTCCAATAAGTCTGTTTTGTCATTGGATTAACATTTAGGTCATTTTCGTCATCCCTAGGCTTATTCTAATTCATTTAGGGTTTTTAACCAATCTTGTGCATGCCATGAGTGCGTTTGTGTAATTGGAATAACATTTATGTCATTTTTGTCTTCCCTAGGCTTATTCTAATGAATTTAGGGTTATTAACCAATTTTGTGCGTCCTATAAGTTCGTTTGTATCATTGGATTAACATCTAGGTCATTTTCATGCTCCCTAGGCTTATTCTAATTCATTAGGGTTTTTAACCATTCTTGTGCATTAAGTTAGCGCATTTGTGTTGTTCGATTAACATTTAGGTCATTTTCATCCTCCTTGGGCTTATTCTAATCCATTAAGGGTTTCTAACGAATCTTGTGTATCCAAAATGTGCGTTTGTGTCATTGGATTAACATTTAGGTCATTTTCGTCCTCCCTAGGCTTATTCTAATCCATTTATTGTTTTTTTTACCAATCTTACGCATCTAATAAGTGCGTTTGTGTCATTGGATTAACATTTAGGTCATTTTTCTTCCTCCCTAGGCTTATTCTAATCCATATTGGGTTTTTAACCAATCTTGTGCATCCAATAAGTGCGCTAGTGTTCTTAGATTAACATTTAGGTAATTTTTGTCCTCCCTAGGCTTATTCTAATTCATTTAGGGTTTTTAACTATTCTTGTGCATTAAATTAGTGCATTTGTGTCGTTCGATTAACATTTAGGTAATTTTCGTCCTCCCTAGGCTTTTTCTAATCCATTATGGGTTTCTAACAAATCTTGTGCATCCAAAATGTGCGTTTGTGTCATTAGTTTAACAATTAGGTCTTTTTCGTCCTCCCTATGCTTATTCTAACCCATATAGGGTTTTTAACCAATCTTGTGCATCCAATCAGTTTGTTTGTGTGTTTAGATTAACATTTAGGTAATTTTCGTCCTCCCTAGGCGTATTCTAATCCATTTAGGGGTTTTAACCAAACTTCTGCATCGAATAAGTTCGTTTGTTTCATTGAATTAACAATTATGTCATTTTCGTCCTCCCTAGTCTTATTTTAATCAATTTAAGGTTTTTAACCAATTTTGTGCTTCCAATAAATTCGTTTGTGTCATTGGATTAACATTTAGGTCATTTTCATGCTCCCTAGGCTTATTCTAATTCATTTAGGGTTTTTAACCATTCTTGTGCATTAAATTAGTGCATTTGTGTCGTTCGATTAACATTTAGTTCATTTTCATCCTCCCTAGGCTTATTCTAATCCATTAAGGGTTTCTAACCAATCATGTGCATCCAAAATGTGGGTTTGTGTCATTGGATTAACATTTAGATCATTTTCGTCCTCCCTAGGCTTATTCTAATCAATTTATGGTTTTTTTACCAATCTTACGCATCAAATAAGTGCGTTTGTGTCATTGGATTAACATTTAGGTCATTTTCGTCCTCCCTAGGCTTATTCTAATCCATATTTGGTTTTTAACCAATCTTGTGCATCCAATAAGTGCGCTTGTGTCCTTAGATTAACATTTAGGTAATTTTTGTCCTCCCTAGGCTTATTCTCATCCATTTAGGGGTTTAAACCAATCTTGCGCATCCAATTAGAGCGTTTGTGTCATTGGATTACATTTATGTCATTTTCATCGTACCTAGGCTTATTCTAATTAATTTAGGGTTTTTAACCAATTTTTTGCTTCCAATAAATCCGTTTTGTCATTGGATTAACATTTAGGTCATTTTCGTCATTCCTAGGTTTATTCTTATTCATTTTGGGTTTTTAACCAATCTTTTGCATGCCATAATTGCGTTTATGTAATTGGAATAACATTTATGTCATTTTTGTCCTCCCTAGGCTTATTCTAATCAATTTCGGGTTATTAACCAATTTTGTGGGTCCTATAAGTTCGTTTGTATCATTGAATTAACATTTAGGTCATTTTCATGCTCCCTAGGCTTAATCTTATTCATTTAGGGTTTTTAACCATTCTTGTGCATTAAGTTAGCGCATTTGTGTCGTTCGATTAACATTTAGGTCATTTTCATCCTCTCTGGGCTTATTCTAATCCATTAAGGGTTTCTAACCAATCTTGTGCATCCAAAATGTGCGTTTGTGTCATTGGATTATCATTTA
>JBBPBP010009779.1:29934859-29959193 GCA_037974735.1 Cicer chorassanicum
GTCCTCCCTAGGCTTATTCTAATCCATTTAGGGGTTTAAACCAATCTTGCGCATCCAATTAGAGCGTTTGTGTCATTGGATTAACATTTATGTCATTTTCGTCCTACCTAGGCTTATTCTAATTGATTTAGGGTTTTTAACCAATTTTTTGCTTCAATAAGTCCGTTTTGTCATTGGATTAACATTTAGGTCATTTTCGTCATCCCTAGGCTTATTCTAATTCATTTTGGGTTTTTAACCAATCTTTTGCATGCCATAAGTGCGTTTGTGTAATTGGAATAACATTTATGTGTTTTTTGTCCTCCCAAGGCTTATTCTAATCAATTTAGGGTTATTAACTAATTTTGTGCGTCCTATAAGTTCGTTTTATTATTGGATTAACATTTAGGTCGTTTTCATGCTCCCTAGGCTTATTCTAATTCATTTAGGGTTTTTAACCATTCTTGTGCATTAAGTTAGCGCATTTGTGTCGTTCGATTAACATTTTGGTCATTTTCATCCTCCCTAGGCTTATTTTAATCCATTAAGGGTTTCTAACCAATCTTGTGCATCCAAAATGTGCGTTTGTGTGAATGGATTAACATTTAGGTCATTTTCGTCCTCCCTACGCTTATTCTAATCCATTTACGGTTTTTTACCAATCTTACGCATCTAATAAGTGCGTTTCTGTCGTTGGATAACATTTAGGTAATTTTCGTTCTCCCAAGGCTTATTCTAATCACAAGATGGGTTTTTAACCAATCTTGTGCATCCAATAAGTGCGCTATTGTCCTTAGATTAACATTTAGGTAATTTTTGTCCTCCCAAGGCTTATTCTATTTCATTTAGGGTTTTTAACTATTCTTGTGCATTAAATTAGTGCATTTGTGTCGTTTGATTAACATTAATTCATTTTCGTCCTCCCTAGGCTTTTTCTAATCCATTAAGGGTTTCTAACAAATCTTGTGCATCCAAAATGTGCGTTTGTGTCATTAGATTAACAACTAGGTCTTTTTCGTCCTCCCTAGGCTTATTCTAATCCATATAGGGTTTTTAACCAATCTTGTGCATCCAATCAGTGCGTTTGTGTGTTTAGATTATAATTTAGGTAATTTTCGTCCTCCCTAGGCGTATTCTAATCCATTTAGGGGTTTTAACCAAACTTGTGCATCCAATAAGTGCGTTTGTTTCTTTGCAGTAACAATTATGTCATTTTCGTCCTCCCTAGTCTGATTCTAATCAATTTAGGGTTTTTAACCAATTTTGTGCTTCCAATAAGTCCTTTTTGTCATTGGATTAAAATTTAGGTCATTTTCATGCTCCCTATGCTTATTCTAATTCATTTAGGGTTTTTAACCATTCTTGTGCATTAAATTAGTGCATTTGTGTCGTTCGATTAACATTTAGGTCATTTTCATCCTCCCTAGGCTTATTCTAATCCATTAAGGGTTTCTAACCAATCTTGTGCATCCAAAATGTGCGTTTGTGTCATTGGATAAACATTTAGATCATTTTTGTCCTCCCTATGCTTATTCTAATCCATTTACGGTTTTTTTCCCAATCTTACGCATCTAATAAGTGCGTTTGTGTCATTGGATTAACATTTAGGTCATTTTCGTCCTCCCTAGGCTTATTCTAATCCATATTGGGTTTTTAACCAATCTTGTGCATCCAATAAGTGCGCTTGTGTCGTTAGATTAACATTAAGGTAATTTTAGTCCTCCCTAGGCTTATTCTAATCCATTTAGGGGTTTAAACCAATCTTGCGCATCCAATTAGAGCGTTTGTGTCATTGGATTAACATTTATGTCATTTTCGTCCTACCTAGGCTTATTCTAATTGATTTAGGGTTTTTAACCAGTTTTTTGCTTCAATAAGTCCGTTTTGTCATTGGATTAACATTTAGGTCATTTTCGTCATCCCTAGGCTTATTCTAATTCATTTTGGGTTTTTAACCAATCTTTTGGATGCCATAAGTGAGTTTGTGTAATTGGAATAACATTTATGTGTTTTTTGTCCTCCCTAGGCTTATTCTAATCAATTTAGGGTTATTAACCAATTTTGTGTGTCCTATAAGTTCGTTTGTACTTTTGGATTATTATTTAGGTAGTTTTCATGCTCCTTAGGCTTATTCTAATTCATTTAGGGTTTTTAACCATTCTTGTGCATTAAGTTAGCGCATTTGTGTCGTTCAATTAACATTTAGGTCATTTTCATCCTCTTTGGGCTTATTCTAATCCATTAAGGGTTTCTAACCAATCTTGTGCGTCCAAAATGTGCGTTTGTGTCATTGGATTAACATTTAGGTCATTTTCGTCCTCCCTAGGCTTATTCTAATCCATTTATGGTTTTTTTAACAATCTTACGCATCTAATAAGTGCATTTGTGTCATTGGATTAACATTTAGATCATTTTCGTCCTCCCTAGGCTTATTCTAATCCATATTGGGTTTTTAACCAATCTTGTGCATCCAATAAGTGCGCTTGTGTCCTTAGATTAACATTTAAGTAATTTCCGTCCTCCCTAGGCTTATTCTAATCCATTTAGGGGTTTAAACCAATCTTGCACATCCAATTAGAGCGTGTGTGTCTTTGGATTAACATTTATGTCATTTTCGTCCTCCCTAAGCTTATTCTAATCAATTTAAGGTTTTTAACCAATTTTGTACATCAAATAAGTGCGTTTGTGTCATTGGATTAACATTTAAGTCATTTTCGTCCTCCCTAGGCTTATTCTAATTCATTTAGGGTTTTTAACCATTCTTGTGCATTAAATTAGTGCGTTTGTGTCCTTCGATTAACATTTAGGTCATTTTCGTCCTCCCTAGGCTTATTCTAATCCATTAAGGGTTTATAACCAATCTTGTGCATCCAAAATGTGCGTTTGTGTGATTGGATTAACATTTAGGTCATTTTTGTCCTCCCTAGGCTTATTCTAATCCATTTACGGTTTTTTACCAATCTTACGCATCTAATAAGTGCGTTTATGTCGTTGGATTAACATTTAGGTAATTTTCGTCCTCCCTAGGCTTATTCTAATCCATATTGGGTTTTTAACCAATCTTGTGCATCCAATAAGTGCGCTATTGTCCTTAGATTAACATTTAGGTTTTTTTTGTCCTCCCTAGGCTTATTCTATTTCATTTAGGGTTTTTAACTATTCTTGTGCATTAAATTGGTGCATTTGTGTCGTTCGATTAACGTTTAGGTCATTTTCGTCCTCCCTAGGCTTTTTCTAATCCATTAAGGGTTTCTAACAAATCTTGTGCATCCAAAATGTGCGTTTGTGTCATTAGATTAACAATTAGGTCTTTTTCGTCCTCCCTAGGCTTATTCTAATCCATATAGGGTTTTTAACCAATCTTGTGCATCCAATCAGTGCGTTTCTGTGTTTAGATTATAATTTAGGTAATTTTCGTCCTCCCTAGGCGTATTCTAATCCATTTAGGGGTTTTAACCAAACTTGTGCATCCAATAAGTACGTTTGTTTCTTTGCAGTAACAATTATGTCATTTTCGTCCTCCCTAGTCTGATTCTAATCAATTTAGGGTTTTTAACCAATTTTGTGCTTCCAATAAGTCCTTTTTGTCATTGGGTTAAAATTTAGGTCATTTTCATGCTCCCTATGCTTATTCTAATTCATTTAGGGTTTTTAACCATTCTTGTGCATTAAATTAGTGCATTTGTGTCGTTCGATTAACATTTAGGTCATTTTCATCCTCCCTAGGCTTATTCTAATCCATTAAGGGTTTCTAACCAATCTTGTGCATCCAAAATGTGCGTTTGTGTGATTGGATTAACATTTAGGTCATTTTTGTCCTCCCTAGGCTTATTCTAATCCATTTACGGTTTTTTACCAATCTTACGCATCTAATAAGTGCGTTTATGTCGTTGGATTAACATTTAGGTAATTTTCGTCCTCCCTAGGCTTATTCTAATCCATATTGGGTTTTTAACCAATCTTGTGCATCCAATAAGTGCGCTATTGTCCTTAGATTAACATTTAGGTTTTTTTTGTCCTCCCTAGGCTTATTCTATTTCATTTAGGGTTTTTAACTATTCTTGTGCATTAAATTGGTGCATTTGTGTCGTTCGATTAACGTTTAGGTCATTTTCGTCCTCCCTAGGCTTTTTCTAATCCATTAAGGGTTTCTAACAAATCTTGTGCATCCAAAATGTGCGTTTGTGTCATTAGATTAACAATTAGGTCTTTTTCGTCCTCCCTAGGCTTATTCTAATCCATATAGGGTTTTTAACCAATCTTGTGCATCCAATCAGTGCGTTTCTGTGTTTAGGTCATTTTCATCCTCCCTAGGCTTATTCTAATCCATTAAGGGTTTCTAACCAATCTTGTGCATCCAAAATGTGCGTTTGTGTCATTGGATAAACATTTAGATCATTTTTGTCCTCCCTAGGCTTATTCTAATCCATTTATGGTTTTTTTCCCAATCTTACGCATCTAATAAGTGCGTTTGTGTCATTGGATTAACATTTAGGTCATTTTCGTCCTCCCTAGGCTTATTCTAATCCATATTGGGTTTTTAACCAATCTTGTGCAGCCAATAAGTGCGCTTGTGTCGTTAGATTAACATTAAGGTAATTTTAGTCCTCCCTAGGCTTATTCTAATCCATTTAGGGCTTTAAACCAATCTTGCGCATCCAATTAGAGCGTTTGTGTCATTGGATTAACATTTATGTCATTTTCGTCCTACCTAGGCTTATTCTAATTGATTTAGGGTTTTTAACCAGTTTTTTGCTTCAATAAGTCCGTTTTGTCATTGGATTAACATTTAGGTCATTTTCGTCATCCCTAGGCTTATTCTAATTCATTTTGGGTTTTTAACCAATCTTTTGGATGCCATAAGTGCGTTTGTGTAATTGGAATAACATTTATGTGTTTTTTGTCCTCCCAAGCCTTATTCTAATCAATTTAGGGTTATTAACCAATTTTGTGTGTCCTATAAGTTCGTTTGTATTTTTGGATTATTATTTAGGTCGTTTTCATGCTCCTTAGGCTTATTCTAATTCATTTAGGGTTTTTAACCATTCTTGTGCATTAAGTTAGCGCATTTGTGTCGTTCAATTAACATTTAGGTCATTTTCATCCTCTTTGGGCTTATTCTAATCCATTAAGGGTTTCTAACCAATCTTGTGCGTCCAAAATATGCGTTTGTGTCATTGGATTAACATTTAGGTCATTTTCGTCCTCCCTAGGCTTATTCTAATCCATTTATGGTTTTTTTAACAATCTTACATATCTAATAAGTGCATTTGTGTCATTGGATTAACATTTAGATCATTTTCGTCCTCCCTAGGCTTATTCTAATCCATATTGGGTTTTTAACCAATCTTGTGCATCCAATAAGTGCGCTTGTGTCCTTAGATTAACATTTAAGTAATTTCCGTCCTCCCTAGGCTTATTCTAATCCATTTAGGGGTTTAAACCAATCTTGCACATCCAATTAGAGCGTGTGTGTCTTTGGATTAACATTTATGTCATTTTCGTCCTCCCTAGGCTTATTCTAATCAATTTAGGGTTTTTAACCAATTTTGTGCTTCCAATAAGTTCGTTTTGTCATTGGATTAACATTTAGGTCATTTTCATGCTCCCTATGCTTATTCTAATTCATTTAGGGTTTTTAACCATTCTTGTGCATTAAATTAGTGCGTTTGTGTCCTTCGATTAACATTTAGGTCATTTTCGTCCTCCCTAGGCTTATTCTAATCCATTAAGGGTTTCTAACCAATCTTGTGCATCCAAAATGTGCGTTTGTGTGATTGGATTAACATTTAGGTCATTTTCGTCCTCCCTAGGCTTATTCTAATCCATTTACGGTTTTTTACCAATCTTACGCATCTAATAAGTGCGTTTATGTCGTTGGATTAACATTTAGGTAATTTTCGTCCTCCCTAGGCTTATTCTAATCCATATTGGGTTTTTAACCAATCTTGTGCATCCAATAAGTGCGCTATTGTCCTTAGATTAACATTTAGGTTTTTTTTGTCCTCCCTAGGCTTATTCTATTTCATTTAGGGTTTTTAACTATTCTTGTGCATTAAATTGGTGCATTTGTGTCGTTCGATTAACGTTTAGGTCATTTTCGTCCTCCCTAGGCTTTTTCTAATCCATTAAGGGTTTCTAACAAATCTTGTGCATCCAAAATGTGTGTTTGTGTCATTAGATTAACAATTAGGTCTTTTTCGTCCTCCCTAGGCTTATTCTAATCCATATAGGGTTTTTAACCAATCTTGTGCATCCAATCAGTGCGTTTGTGTGTTTAGATTAACATTTAGGTAATTTTAGTCCTCCCTAGGCGTATTCTAATCCATTTTGGGGTTTTACTCAAAACTTGTGCATCCAATAAGTGCGTTTGTTTCATTGAAGTAACAATTATGTCCTTTTCGTCATCCCTAGTCTAATTCTAATCAACTTATGGTTTTTAACCAATTTTGTGCTTCCAATAAGTCCGTTTTGTCATTGGATTAACATTTAGGTCATTTTCATGCTCCCTATGCTTATTCTAATTCATTTACGGTTTTTAACCATTCTGGTGCATCAAATTAGTGCATTTGTGTCGTTCGATTAACATTTAGTTCATTTTCATCCTCCTTAGGCTTATTCTACTCCATTAAGGGTTTCTAACCAATCTTGTGCATCCAAAATGTGCGTTTGTGTCATTGGATAAACATTTAGATCATTTTCGTCCTCCCTAGGCTTATTCTAATCCATTTATGGTTTTTTTCCCAATCTTACGCATCTAATAAGTGCGTTTGTGTCATTGGATTAACATTTAGGTCATTTTCGTCCTCCCTAGGCTTATTCTAATCCATATTGGGTTTTTAACCAATCTTGTGCATCCAATAAGTCCGCTTGTGTCCTTAGATTAACATTTAAGTAATTTTTGTCCTCCCTAGGCTTATTCTAATCCATTTAGGGGTTTAAACCAATCTTGCGCATCCAATTAGAGCGTTTGTGTCATTGGATTAACATTTATGTCATTTTCGTCTTACCTAGGCTTATTCTAATTAATTTAGGGTTTTTAACCAATTTTTTGCTTCCAATAAGTCCGTTTTGTCATCCCTAGGCTTATTCTAATTCATTTATGGTTTTTAACCAATCTTTTGCATGCCATAAGTGCGTTTGTGTAATTGGAATAACATTTATGTCATTTTTGTCCTCCCTAGGCTTATTCTAATCAATTTAGGGTTGTTAACCAATTTTGTGCGTCCTATAAGTTCGTTTGTATCATTGGATTAACATTTAGGTCATTTTCATGCTCCCTAGGCTTATTCTAATTCATTTAGGGTTTTTAACCATTCTTGTGCTTTAAGTTAGCGCATTTGTGTCGTTCGATTAACATTTAGGTCATTTTCGTCTTCCCTAGGCTTATTCTAATCCATTTATTGTTTTTTTTACCAATCTTACGCATCTAATAAATGTGTTTGTGTCATTGAATTAACATTTATGTCATTTTAGTCCTCCCTAGGCTTATTCTAATCTATATTGGGTTTTTAACCAATCTTGTGCATCCAATAAGTGCGCTTTTGTCCTTGGATTAACATTTAGGTAATTTTTGTCCTCCGTAGGCTTATTCTAATTCATTTAGGGTTTTTAACTATTCTTGTGCATTAAATTAGTGCATTTGTGTCGTTCGATTAACATTTAGGTCAATTTCGTCCTCCCGAGGCTTTTTCTAATCCATTAAGGGTTTCTAACAAATTTTGTGCCTCCGAAATGTGCGTTTGTGTCATTAGATTAACAATTAGGTCTTTTTCGTCCTCCCTAGGCTTATTCTAATCCTATAGGGTTTTTAACCAATCTTCTACATCCAATCAGTGCGTTTGTATGTTTAGATTAACATTTAGGTTATTTTCGTCCTCCCTAGGCGTATTCTAATCCATTTAGGGGTTTTAACCAAACTTGTGCATCCAATAAGTGCGTTTGTTTCATTGAATTAACAATTATGTCATTTTCGTTCTCCCTAGTCTTATTCAAATCAATTTAGGGTTTTTAACCAATTTTGTGCTTCCAATAAGTTCATTTGTGTGATTGGATTAACATTTAGGTCATTTTCATGCTCCCTAGGCTTATTCTAATTCATTTAGGGTTTTTAACCAGTCTTGTGCATTAAATTAGTGCATTTGTGTCGTTCGATTAACATTTAGGTCATTTTCATCCTCCTTGAGCTTATTCTAATCCATTAATGGTTTCTAACCAATCTTGTGCATCCAAAATGTGCGTTTGTGTCATTGGATTAACATTTAGGTCATTTTCGTTCTCCCTAGGCTTATTCTAATCCATTTAGGGTTTTTAACCAATCTTGTGCATCCAATCAGTGCGTTTCTGTGTTTAGATTAACATTTAGGTAATTTTCGTCCTCCGTAGGCGTATTCTAATCCATTTAGGGGTTTTAACCAAACTTGTGCATCCAATAAGTGCGTTTGTTTCATTGAATTAACAATTATGTCATTTTCGTCCTCCTTAGTCTTATTCTAATCAATTTAGGGTTTTTAACCAATTTTGTGCTTCCAATAAGTCCGCTTTTTCATTGGACTAACATTTAGGTCATTTTCATGCTCCCTACGCTTATTATAATTCATTTAGGGTTTTTAACCATTCTTGTGCATTAAATTAGTGCATTTGTGTCGTTCGATTAACATTTATTTCATTTTTATCCTCCCTAGGCTTATTCTAATCCATTAAGGGTTTCTAACCAATCTTGTGCATCCAAAATGTGCGTTTGTGTCATTGGATTAACATTTAGGTAATTTTCATCCTTCCTAGGCTTATTCTAATCCATTTATGGTTTTTTTAACAATCTTACGCATCTAATAATTGCGTTTGTGTCATTGAATTAACATTTAGGTCATTTTCATCCTCCCTATGCTTATTTTATGCCATTAAGGGTTTCTAACAAATCTTGTGCATCCAAAATGTGCGTTTGTGTCATTAGATTAACAATTAGGTCTTTTTCGTCCTCCCTAGGCTTATTCTAATCCATATAGGGTTTTTAACAAATCTTGTGCATCCAATCTTGTGCCATTAAGGGTTTCTAACAAATCTTGTGCCATATAGGGTTTCTATTCTAATGCCATTAAGGGTTTCTAACAAATCTTGTGCATCCAATAAGTGCGTTTGTTTCATTGAATTAACAATTATGTCATTTTCGTTCTCCCTAGTCTTATTCAAATCAATTTAGGGTTTTTAACCAATTTTGTGCTTCCAATAAGTTCGTTTGTGTGATTGGATTAACATTTAGGTCATTTTCATGCTCCCTAGGCTTATTCTAATTCATTTAGGGTTTTTAACCAGTCTTGTGCATTAAATTAGTGCATTTGTGTCGTTCGATTAACATTTAGGTCATTTTCATCCTCCTTGAGCTTATTCTAATCCATTAATGGTTTCTAACCAATCTTGTGCATCCAAAATGTGCGTTTGTGTCATTGGATTAACATTTAGGTCATTTTCGTTCTCCCTAGGCTTATTGTAATCCATTTATGGTTTTTTTACCAATCTTACGCATCTAATAAGTGCGTTTGTGTCATTGAATTAACATTTAGGTCATTTTCGTCCTCCCTAGGCTTATTCTAATCCATATTGGGTTTTTAACCAATCTTGTGCATCCAATAAGTGCGCTTTTGTCCTTAGATTAACATTTAGGTAATTTTTGTCCTCCCTAGGCTTATTCTAATCCATTTAGGGGTTTAAACCAATCTTGCGCATCCAATTAGAGCGTTTGTGTCATTGGATTAACATTTATGTGATTTTCGTCCTACCTAGGCTTATTCTAATTACTTTAGGGTTTTTAGCCAATTTTTTGCTTCCTATAAGTCCGTTTTGTAATTGGATTAACATTTAGGTCATTTTCGTCATCCCTAGGCTTATTCTAAATCATTTTGGGTTTTTAACCAATCTTTTGCATGCCATAAGTGCGTTTGTGTAATTGGAATAACATTTAGGTCATTTTCGTCCACCCTAGGCTTATTCTAATCCATATAGGGTTTTTAACCAATCTTGTGCATCCAATCAGTGCGTTTGTGTGTTTAGATTAACATTTAGGTAATTTTCGTCCTCCCTAGGCGTATTCTAATCCATTTAGGGGTTTTAACCAAACTTGTGCATCCAATAAGTGCGTTTGTTTCATTGAATTAACAATTATGTCATTTTCGTCCTCCCTAGTCATATTCTAATCAATTTAGGGTTTTTAACCAATTTTGTGCTTCCAATAAGTTCGTTTGTGTCATTGGATTAACATTTAGGTCATTTTCATGCTCCCTAGGCTTATTCTAATTCATTTAGGGTTTTTAACCATTCTTGTGCATTAAATTAGTGCATTTGTGTCGTTCGATTAACATTTAGGTCATTTTCATCCTCCCTAGGCTTATTCTAATCCATTAAGGGTTTCTAACCAATCTTGTGCATCCAAAATGTGTGTTTGTGTCATTGGATTAACATTTAGATCATTTTCGTCCTCCCTTGGCTTATTCTAATCCATTTATGGTTTTTTACCAATCTTACGCATCCAATAAGTGCGTTTGTGTCATTGGATTAACATTTAGGTCATTTTCGTCCTCCCTAGGTTTATTCTAATCCATATAGGGTTTTTAACCAATCTTGTGCATCCAATAAGTGTGTTTGTGTCATTGGATTAACATTTAAGTCATTTTAGTCCTTCCTAGGCTTATTCTAATTCATTTAGAGTTTTTAACCAAGTTTTTGCTTCCAATAAGTCCGCTTTGACATTAGATTAACATTTAGGTCATTTTCGTCAACCCTAGGCTTATTCTAATTCATTTTGGGTTTTTAACCAATTTTTTGCATGCCATAAGTGCGTTTGTGTAATTGAAATAACATTTATGTCATTTTTGTCCTCCCTAGGCTTATTCTATTCAATTTAGGGTTATTAACCAATTTTATGCGACCTATAAGTTCGTTTGTATCATTGGATTAACATTTAGGTCATTTTCTTGCTCCCTAGGCTTATTCTAATTCATTTATGGTTTTTAACCATTCTTGTGCATTAAGTTAGTGCATTTGTGCTGTTCGATTAACATTTAGGTCATTTTCATCCTCCCTGGGCTTATTCTAATCCATTAAGGGTTTCTAACCAATCTTGTGAATCCAAAATGTGCGTTTGTGTCATTGGATTAACATTTAGGTCATTTTTCGTCCTCCCTAAGCTTATTCTAATCCATTTATGGTTTTTTTTACCAATCTCACGCATCTACTAAGTGCGTTTAATTCATTGGATTAACATTTAGGTCATTTTCGTCTTCCCTAGGCTTATTCTAATCCATATTGGGTTTTTAACCAATCTTGTGCATCCAATAAGTGCGCTTGTGTCCTTAGATTAACATTTAGGTAATTTCCGTCCTCCCTAGGCTTATTCTAATCCATTTCGGGGTTTAAACCAATCATGCGCATCCAATTAGAGCGTGTGTGTCATTGGATTAACATTTATGTCATTTTCGTCCTCCCTAGGCTTATTCTAATCAATTTAAGGTTTTTAACCAATTTTGTGCTTCCAATAAGTCCGTTTTGTCATTGGATTAACATTTAGGTCATTTTCATGCTCCCTACGCTTATTCTAATTCATTTAGGGTTTTTAACCATTCTTGTGCATTAAGTTAGTGCGTTTGTGTTGTTCGATTAACATTTAGGTTATTTTCGTCCTCCCTAGGCTTATTCTAATCCTATAAGGGTTTCTAACCAATCTTGTGCATCCAAAATGTGCGTTTGTGTGATTGGATTAACATTTAGGTCATTTTTGTCCTCCCTAGGCTTATTCTAATCCATTTACGATTTTTTACCAATCTTACGCATCTAATAAGTGCGTTTGTGTCGTTGGATTAACATTTAGGTCATTTTCGTCCTCCCTAGGCTTATTCTAATCCATATAGGGTTTTTAACCAATCTTGTGCATCCAATCAGTGCGTTTGTGTGTTTAGATTAACATTTAGGTAATTTTCGTTCTCCCTAGGCGTATTCTAATCCATTTAGGGGTTTTAACCAAACTTGTGCATCCAATAAGTGTGTTTGTTTCATTGAATTAACAATTATGTCATTTTCGTCCTCCCTAGTCATATTCTAATCAATTTAGGGTTTTTAACCAATTTTGTGCTTCCAATAAGTTCGTTTGTGTCATTGGATTAACATTTAGGTCATTTTCATGCTCCCTAGGCTTATTCTAATTCATTTAGGGTTTTTAACCATTCTTGTGCATTAAATTAGTGCATTTGTGTCGTTCGATTAACATTTAGGTCATTTTCATCCTCCCTAGGCTTATTCTAATCCATTAAGGGTTTCTAAACAATCTTGTGCATCCAAAATGTGCGTTTGTGTCATTGGATTAACATTTAGATCATTTTCGTCCTCCCTAGGCTTATTCTAATCCTTTTATGGTTTTTTTACCAATCTTACGCATCTAATAAGTGCGTTTGTGTCATTGGATTAACATTTAGGTCATTTTCGTCCTCCCTAGGCATATTTTAATCCATATAGGGTTTTTAACCAATCTTGTGCATCCAATAAGTGCGTTTGTGTCATTGGATTAACATTTAAGTAATTTTCGTCCTCCCTAGGCTTATTCTAATTCATTTAGGGTTTTTAACAAATTTTTTGCTTCGAATAAGTCCGTTTTGTCATTAGATTAACATTTAGGTCATTTTCGTCATCCCTAGGCTTATTCTAATTCATTTTGGGTTTTTAACCAATCTTTTGCATGCCATAAGTGCGTTTGTGTAATTGGAGTAACATTTATGTCATTTTTGTCCTCCCTAGGCTTATTCTATTCAATTTACGGTTATTAACCAATTTTATGCGTCCTATAAGTTCGTTTGTATCATTGGATTATCATTAAGGTCATTTTCATGCTCCCTAGGCTTATTCTAATTCATTTAGGGTTTTTAACCATTCTTGTGCATTAAGTTAGCGCATTTGTGTCTTTCGATTAACATTTAGGTCATTTTCATCCTCCCTGGGCTTATTCTAATCCATTAAGGGTTTCTAACCAATCTTGTGCATCCAAAATGTGCGTTCGTGTCATTGGATTAACATTTAGGTCATTTTCGTCCACCCTAGGCCTATTCTAATCCATTAATGGTTTTTTTACCAATCTTACGCCTCTAATAAGTGCGTTTGTGTCATTGAATTAACATTTAGGTCATTTTCATCCTCCCTATGCTTATTCTAATCCATTAAGTGTTTCTAACCAATCTTGTGCATCCAAAATGTGCGTTTGTGTTATTGGATTAACATTTAGATCATTTTCGTCCTCCCTAGGCTTATTCTAATCCATTTATGGTTTTTTAACCATTCTTGTGCATTAAGTTAGCGCATTTGTGTCGTTCGATTAACATTTAGGTCATTTTCATCCTCCTTGGGCTTATTCTAATCCATTAAGGGTTTCTAACCAATCTTGTGCATCCAAAATGTGCGTTTGTGTCTTGGATTAACAGTTAGGTCATTTTCGTCCTCCCTAGGCTTATTCTAATCCATATTGGGTTTTTAACCAATCTTTTGCATCCAATAAGTGCCCTTGTGTCCTTAGATTAACATTTAGGTAATTTCCGTCCTCCCTAGGCTTATTCTAATCTATTTAGGGGTTTAAACCAATCTTGCGCATCCAATTAGAGCGTGTGTATGATTGGATTAACATTTATGTCATTTTCGTCCTCCCTAGGCTTATCTATTCAATTTAAGGTTTTTAACCAATTTTGTGCTTCCAATAAGTCTGTTTTGTCATTGGATTAACATTTAGGTCATTTTCGTCATCCCTAGGCTTATTCTAATTCATTTAGGGTTTTTAACCATTCTTGTGCATTAAACTAGTGCGTTTGTGTTGTTCGATTAACATTTAGGTCATTTTCGTCCTCCATAGCTTATTCTAATCCATTAAGGGTTTCTAACCAATCTTGTGCATCCAAAATGTGCGTTTGTGTGATTGGGTTAACATTTAGGTCATTTTTGTCCTCCCTAGGCTTATTCTAATCCATTTAAGGTTTTTTACCAATCTTACGCATCTAATAAGTGCGTTTGTGTCGTTGGATTAACATTTAGGTCATTTTCGTCCTCCCTAGGCTTATTCTAATCCATATAGGGTTTTTAACCAATCTTGTGCATCCAATAAGTGTGTTTGTGTCATTGGATTAACATTTATGTCATTTTCGACCTCCCTAGGCTTATTCTAATTCATTTAGGGTTTTTAACTATTCTTGTGCATTAAATTAGTGCATTTGTGTTGTTCGATTAACATTTAGGTCATTTTCGTCCTCCCTAGGCTTTTTCTAATCCATTAAGGGTTTCTAACAAATCTTGTGCATCCAAAATGTGCGTTTGTGTCATTAGATTAACAATTAGGTCTTTTTCGTCCTCCCTAGGCTTATTCTAATCCATTTAGGGTTTTTAACCAATCTTGTGCATCCAATCAGTGCGTTTGTGTGTTTAGATTAACATTTAGGTAATATTCGTCCTCCCTAGGCGTATTCTAATCCATTTAGGGGTTTTAATCAAACTTGTGCATCCAATAAGTGCGTTTGTTAGATTGAATTAACATTTATGTCATTTTCGTCCTCCTAATCTTATTCTAATCAATTTATGGTTTTTAACCAATTTTGTGCATCCAATAAGTGTGCTTGTGTCCTTAGATTAACATTTAGGTAATTTTTGTCCTCCCTAGGCTTATTCTAATCCATTTAGGGGTTTAAACCAATCTTGCGCATCCAATTAGAGCGTTTGTGTCATTGGATTAACATTTATGTCATTTTCGTCCTAGCTAGTCTTATTCTAATTAATTTAGGGTTTTTAACCAATTTTTTGCTTCCAATAAGTCCGTTTTGTCATTGGATTAACATTTAGGTCATTTTCGTCATCCCTAGGATTATTCTAATTCATTTTGGGTTTTTAACCAATCTTTTGCATGCCATAAGTGCGTTTGTGTAATTGGAATAACATTTATGTCATTTTTGTCCTCCCTAGGCTTATTCTAATCCATTTATGGTTTTTTTAACCATTCTTGTGCATTAAGTTAGCGCATTTGTGTCGTTCGATTAACATTTAGGTCATTTTCATCCTCCCTGGGCTTATTCTAATCCATTAAGGGTTTCTAACAAATTTTGTGCATCCAAAATGTGCGTTTGTGTCATTGGATTAACATTTAGGTCATTATCGTCCTCCCTAGGCTTATTCTAATCCATTTATGGTTTTTTTACCAATCTCACGCATCTAATAAGTGCGTTTAATTCATTGGATTAACATTTAGGTCATTTACGTCCTCCCTAGGCTTATTCTAATCCATATTGGGTTTTTAACCAATCTTGTGCATCCGATAAGTGCGCTTGTGTCCTTAGATTAACATTTAGGTAATTTTCGTCCTCCCTAGGCTTATTCTAATCCATTTAGGGGTTTAAACCAATCTTGCGCATCCAATTAGAGCGTGTGTGTCATTGGATTAACATTTATGTCATTTTCGTCCTCCCTAAGCTTATTCTAATCAATTTAAGGTTTTTAACCAATTTTGTGCATCAAATAAGTGC
Source organism: Cicer chorassanicum (assembly GCA_037974735.1). Taxonomy (NCBI): domain Eukaryota; kingdom Viridiplantae; phylum Streptophyta; class Magnoliopsida; order Fabales; family Fabaceae; genus Cicer; species Cicer chorassanicum. Next base: position 29,950,372 of record JBBPBP010009779.1, read on the forward strand.
GTTTGTGTCATTGGATTAACATTTAAGTCATTTTCGTCCTACCTAGGCTTATTCTAATTCATTTAGGGTTTTTAACTATTCTTGTGCATTAAATTAGTGCATTTGTGTCGTTCAATTAACATTTAGGTCATGTTCGTCCTCCCTAGGCTTTTTCTAATCCATTAATGGTTTCTAACAAATCTTGTGCCTCTAAAATGTGCGTTTGTGTCATTAGATTAACAATTAGGTCTTTTTCGTCCTACCTAGGCTTATTCTAATCCATATAGGGTTTTTATCCAATCTTGTGCATCCAATCAGTGTGTTTGTGTGTTTAAATTAACATTTAGGTAATTTTTGTCCTCCCTAGGCGTATTCTTATCCATTTAGGGGTTTTAACCAAACTTGTGCATCCAATAAGTGCGTTTGTTTCATTAAATTAACAATTATGCCTTTTTCGTCCTCCCTAGTTTGATTCTAATCAATTTAGGGTTTTTAACCAATTTTGTGCTTCCAATAAGTCCGTTTTGTCGTTAGATTAACATTTAGGTCATTTTCATGCTCCCTATGCTTATTCTAATTCATTTAGGGTTTTTAACCATTCTTGTGCATTAAATTAGTGCATTTGTGTCGTTCGATTAACATTTAGGTCATTTTCATCCTCCCTAGGCTTATTCTTATCCATTAAGGGTTTCTAACCAATCTTGTGCATCCAAAATGTGCGTTTGTGTCATTGGATTAACATTTAGATCATTTTCGTCCTCCCTAGGCTTATTTAAATCCATTTATGGTTTTTTACCAATCTTACACATCTAATAAGTGCGCTTGTGTCCTTAGATTAAAATTTAGGTAATTTTTGTCCTCCCTAGGCTTATTCTAATATATTTAGGGGTTTAAACCAATCTTGCGCATCCAATTAGAGCGTTTGTGTCATTGGATTAACATTTATGTCATTTTCGCCCTACCTAGGCTTATTCTAATTAATTTAGGGTTTTTAACCTATTTTTTGCTTCCAATAACTCCGTTTTGTCATTAGATTAACATTTATGTCATTTTCGTCATCCCTAGGCTTATTCTAATTCATTTTGGGTTTTTAACCAATCTTTTGCATGCCATAAGTGCGTTTGTGTAATTGGAATAACATTAATGTCATTTTTGTCCTCCCTAGGCTTATTCTATTCAATTTAGGGTTATTAACTAATTTTGTGCGTCCTATAAGTTCGTTTGTATCATTGGATTAACATTTAGGTCATTTTCATGCTCCCTAGGCTTATTCTAATTCATTTAGGGTTTTTAACCATTCTTGTGCATTAAGTTAGCGCATTTGTGTCGTTCGATTAAAATTTAGGTCATTTTCATCCTCCCTAGGCTTATTCTAATCCATTAAGGGTTTCTAACCAATCTTGTGCATCCAAAATGTGCGTTTGTGTCATTGGATTAACATTTAGATCATTTTCGTCCTCCCTAGGCTTATTTTAATCCATTTATGGTTTTTTACCAATCTTACGCATCTAATAAGTGCGCTTGTGTCCTTAGATTAATATTTAGGTAATTTTCGTCCTCCCTAGGCTTATTTTAATCCATTTAGGGGTTGAAACCAATCTTGCGCATCCAATTAGAGCGTGTGTGTCATTGGATTAACATTTATGTCATTTTCGTCCTCCCTAGGCTTATTCTAATCAATTTAAGGTTTTTAACCAATTTTGTGCTTCTAATAAGACCGTTTTGTCATTGGATTAATATTTAGGTCATTTTCATGCTCCCTACGCTTATTCTAATTCATTTAGGGTTTTTAACCATTCTTGTGCATTAAATTAGTGCGTTTGTGTTGTTCGATTAACATTTAGGTCGTTTTCGTCCTCCCTAGGCTTATTATAATCCATTTACGGTTTCTAACCAATCTTGTGCATCCAAAATGTGCGTTTGTGTCATTGGATTAACATTTAGATCATTTTCGTCCTCCCTAGGCTTATTTTAATCCATTTATGGTTTTTTACCAATCTTACGCATCTAATAAGTGCGCTTGTGTCCTTAGATTAATATTTAGGTAATTTCCGTCCTCCCTAGGCTTATTTTAATCCATTTAGGGGTTGAAACCAATCTTGCGCATCCAATTAGAGCGTGTGTGTCATTGGATTAACATTTATGTCATTTTCGTCCTCCCTAGGCTTATTCTAATCAATTTAAGGTTTTTAACCAATTTTGTGCTTCCAATAAGACCGTTTTGTCATTGGATTAACATTTAGGTCATTTTCATGCTCCCTACGCTTATTCTAATTTATTTATGGTTGTTAACCATTCTTGTGCATTAAATTAGTGCGTTTTGTTGTTCGATTAACATTTAGGTCGTTTTCGTCCTCCCTAGGCTTATTATAATCCATTTAGGGTTTCTAACCAATCTTGTGCATCCAAAATGTGCGTTTGTGTGATTGGATTAACATTTAGGTCATTTTTGTCCTCCCTAGGCTTATTCTAATCCATTTACAGTTTTTTACCAATCTTACGCATCTAATAAGTGCGTTTGTGTCGTTGGATTAACATTTAGGTCATTTTCGTACTCCTTAGGCTTATTCAAATCCATATAGGGTTTTTAACCAATCTTGTGCATCCAATCAGTGCGTTTGTGTGTTTAGATTAACATTTAGGTCATTTTCGTCCTCCTAGGCTTATTCTAATCCATTTAGGGGTTTAAACCAATCTTGCGCATCCAATTAGAGCGTTTGTGTCATTGGATTAACATTTATGTCATTTTCGTCCTACCTAGGCTTATTCTAATTAATTTAGGGTTTTTAACCAATTTTTTGCTTCCCATAAGTCCGTTTGGTCATTGGATTAACATTTAGGTCATTTTCGTCATCACTAGGCTTATTCTAATTCATTTTGGGTTTTTAACCAATCTTTTGCATGCCATAAGTGCGTTTGTGTAATTGGAATAACATTTATTTAATTTTTGTCCTCCCTAGGCTTATTCTAATCAATTTAGGGTTATTAACCAATTTTGTGCGTCCTATAAGTTCGTTTGTGTCATTGGATTAACATTTTGGTCATTTTCATGCTCACTACGCTTATTCTAATCCATTTATGGGTTTTTTTTTTACCAATCTTACGCATTTAATAAGTGCGTTTGTGTCATTGGATTAACATTTAGGTCATTTTCGTCCTCCCTAGGCTAATTCTAATCCATATTGGGTTTTTAACCAATCTTGTGCATCCAATAAGTGCGTTTATGTCATTGGATTAACATTTATGTCATTTTCGTCCTCCCTAGGCTTATTCTAATTCATTTAGGGTTTTTAACCATTCTTGTGCATTAAATTATTGCGTTTGTGGCATTCGATTAACATTTAGGTCATTTTCGTCCTCCCTAGGATTATTCTAATCCATTAAGGGTTTCTAAACAATCTTGTGCATCCAAAATGTGCGTTTGTGTGATTGGATTAACATTTAGGTCATTTTCGTCCTCCCTAGGCTTATTCTAATCCATTTACGGTTTTTTTACCAATCTTACGCATCTAATAATTGAGTTTGTGTCGTTGGATTAACATTTAGGTCATTTTCGTCCTCCCTAGGCTTAGTCTAATCCATATAGGGTTTTTAACCAATCTTGTGCATCCAATAAGTGCGTTTGTGTCATTGGATTAACATTTATGTCATTTTCGTCATCCCTAGGCTTATTCTAATTCATTTAGGGTTTTTAACTATTCTTGTGCATTAAATTATATCATTTGTGTCGTTCGATTAACATTTAGGTCATTTTCGTCCTCCCTAGGCTTTTTCTAATCCATTAAGGGTTTCTAACAAATCTTGTGCATCGAAAATGTGCGTTTGTGTCGTTAGATTAACAATTAGGACTTTTTCGTCCTCCCTAGGCTTTTTCTAATCCATTTATGGTTTTTAAGCAATCTTGTGCATCCAATCAGTGCGTTTGTGTGTTTAGATTAACATTTAGGTCATTTTCGTCCTCCCTAGGCTTATTCTAATCCATTTAGGGGTTTAAACCAATCTGGTGCATCCAATTAGAGCGTTTGTGTCGTTGGATTAACATTTATGTCATTTTCGTCCTACCTAGGCTTATTCTAATTAATTTAGGGTTTTTAACCAATTTTTTCCTTCCAATAAGTCAGTTTTGTCATTGGATTAACATTTAGGTCATTTTCGTCATCCCTAAGCTTATTCTAATTCATTTTGGGTTTTTAACCAATCTTTTGCATGCCATAAGTGTGTTTGTGTAATTGGAATAACATTTATGTCATTTTTCTCCACCCTAGGCTTATTCTAATCAATTTAGGGTTATTAACATATTTTGTGCGTCCTATAAGTTCGTTTGTATCATTGGATTAACATTTAGGTCATTTTCATGCTTGCTAGGCTTATTCTAATTCATTTAGGGTTTTTAACCATTCTTGTGCATTAAGTTAGCGCATTTGTGTCGTTCGATTAACATTTAGGTCATTTTCATCCTCCCTAGGCTTATTCTAATCCATTAAGGGTTTCTAACCAATCTTGTGCATCCAAAATGAGCATTTGTGTCATTGGATTAACATTTAGGTCATTTTCGTCCTCCCTAGGCTTATTCCAATCCATTTAGGGGTTTAAACAAATCTTGCGCATCCAATTAGAGCATGTGTGTCATTGGATTAACATTTATGTCATATTTGTCCTCCATAGGCTTATTCTAATCAATTTAGGGTTTTTAACCAACTTTGTGGTTCCAATAAGTCCGTTTTTCATTGGATTAACATTTAGGTCATTTTCATGCTCCCTACGCTTATTCTAATTCATTTATGGTTTTTCACCATTCTTGTGCATTATATTATTGCGTTTGTGTCGTTCGATTAACATTTAGGTCATTTTCGTCCTCCCTGGGCTTATTCTAATCCATTAAGGGTTTCTAACCAATCTTGGGCTTCCAAAATGTGCGTTTATGTGATTGGATTAACATTTAGGTCATTTTTGTTCTCCCTAGGCTTATTCTAATCCATTTTCAGTTTTTTACCAATTTTACGCATCTAATAAATGTGTTTGTGTCGTTGGATTAACATTTAGGTCATTTTCGTCCTCCCTAGGCTTATTCTAATCCATTTAAGGCTTTTAATCAATCTTGTGCATCCAATAAGTGCGTTTGTGTCATTGGATTAACATTTATCTCATTTTCGTCCTCCCTAGGCTTATTCTAATTAATTTAGGGTTTTTAATCGATTTTGTGCTTCCAATAAGTTCGTTTGTGTCATTGGATTAACATTTAGTTCATTTTCGTCCTCCCTATGCTTATTCTAATCCTATAAAAGTTTCTAACCAATCTTGTGCATCCAAAATGTGCCTTTGTGTCATTGGATTAACATTTAGGTCATTTTCGTCCTCCCTAGGCTTATATTTATCCATTTATGGTTTTTTTACCAATCTTACGCATCTAATAAGTGTGTCTGTGTAATTGGATTAACATTTAGGTCATTTTCGACCTCCCTAGGCTTATTCTTATCCATATTGGGTTTTTAACCAATCTTGTGCATCCAATAAGTGCGCTTTTGTCCTTAGATTAACATTTAGGTAATTTTCAGCCTCCCTAGGCTTATTCTAATCCATTTAGGGTTTTTAACCAATCATGTTAATCCAATAAGTGCGTTTTTGTCATAAGATTAACATTTTGGTCATTTTTGTCATCGTTTAACCTATTTTAATCCATTAAGGTTTTTAATCAATCTTGTGCATCCAATAAGTGCGTTTGTGTCATTGGATTAACATTTATGTCATTTTAGTCCTCCCTAGGCTTATTCTAATCAATTTAGGGTATTTAACCAATTTTGTGCTTCCAATAAGTTCGTTTGTGTCATTGGATTAACATTTAGGTCATTTTCATTCTCCCTAGGAATAGTGTAATTCATTTAGGGTTTTTAACCTTTCTTGTGCATTAAATTAGTGCATTTGTGTCGTTCGATAAACATTTAGGTCATTTTCATCCTCCCTAGGCTTATTCTAATCCATTAAGGGTTTCTAACCAATCTTGTGCATCAAAAATGTGCGTTTGTGTCATTGGATTAACATTTAGGTCATTTTCGTCCACCCTAGGCTTATTCTAATCCATTTAGGAGTTTAAACCAACCTTGTGCATCCAATTAGAGCGTTTGTTTCATTGGATTAACATTTAGGTCATTTTCGTCCTCCCTAGGCTTATCCTAATCCATTTAGGGTTTTTAACCAATTTTTTTGCTTCCAATAAGTTCATTTAGGGTTTTTTACCAATCTTTTGCATGCCATAAGTGAGTTTGTGTCATTGGAATAAGATTTATGTCATTTTTGTCCTCCTTAGGCTTATTCTTATCAATTTAGGGTTATTAACCAATTTTGTGCTTCCAATACGTTCGTTTGTGTCATTGGATTAACATTTAGGTCATTTTCATGCTCCCTACGCTTATTCTAATTCATTTAGGGTTTTTAACCATTCTTGTTCATTAAATTAGTGCGTTTGTGTCGTTCGATTGACATTTAGGTCATTTTCGTCCTCCCTAGGCTTATTCTAATCCATTAAGGGTTTCTAACCAATCTTGTGCATCCAAAATGTGCGTTTGTGTCATTGGATTAACATTTAGGTCATTTTCGTCCTCCCTAGGCTTATTCTAATCCTTTTACGGTTTTTTACCACTCTTACACATCTAATAAATGCGTTTGTGTCGTTGGATTAACATTTAGGTCATTTTCATCCTCCCTAGGCTTATTCTAATCCATATTGGGTTTTTAAATAATCTTGTGCATCCTATAAGTGCGTTTGTGTCCTTAGATTAACATTTAGGTAATTTTTGTCCTCCCTAGGCTTATTCTAATCCTATAAAAGTTTCTAACCAATCTTGTGCATCCAAAATGTGCCTTTGTTTCATTGGATTAACATTTAGGTCATTTTCGTCCTCCCTAGGCTTATATTTATCCATTTATGGTTTTTTTACCAATCTTACGCATCTAATAAGTGTGTCTGTGTAATTGGATTAACATTTAGGTCATTTTCGACCTCCCTAGGCTTATTCTTATCCATATTGGGTTTTTAACCAATCTTGTGCATCCAATAAGTGCGTTTGTGTCCTTAGATTAACATTTAGGTAATTTTCAGCCTCCCTAGGCTTATTCTAATCCATTTAGGGTTTTTAACCAATCTTGTTAATCCAATAAGTGCGTTTTTGTCATAAGATTAACATTTTGGTCATTTTTGTCATCGTTTAACCTATTTTAATCCATTAAGGTTTTTAATCAATCTTGTGCATCCAATAAGTGCGTTTGTGTCATTGGATTAACATTTATGTCATTTTAGTCCTCCCTTGGCTTATTCTAATCAATTTAGGGTATTTAACCAATTTTGTGCTTCCAATAAGTTCGTTTGTGTCACTGGATTAACATTTAGGTCATTTTCATTCTCCCTAGGAATAGTGTAATTCATTTAGGGTTTTTAACATTTCTTGTGCATTAAATTAGTGCATTTGTGTCGTTCGATAAACATTTAGGTCATTTTCATCCTCCCTAGGCTTATTCTAATCCATTAAGGGTTTCTAACCAATCTTGTGCATCAAAAATGTGCGTTTGTGTCATTGGATTAACATTTAGGTCATTTTCGTCCACCCTAGGCTTATTCTAATCCATTTAGGAGTTTAAACCAACCTTGTGCATCCAATTAGAGCGTTTGTTTCATTGGATTAACATTTAGGTCATTTTCGTCCTCCCTAGGCTTATCCTAATCCATTTAGGGTTTTTAACCAATTTTTTTGCTTCCAATAAGTTCATTTAGGGTTTTTTACCAATCTTTTGCATGCCATAAGTGAGTTTGTGTCATTGGAATAAGATTTATGTCATTTTTGTCCTCCTTAGGCTTATTCTTATCAATTTAGGGTTATTAACCAATTTTGTGCTTCCAATACGTTCGTTTGTGTCATTGGATTAACATTTAGGTCATTTTCATGCTCCATACGCTTATTCTAATTCATTTAGGGTTTTTAACCATTCTTGTTCATTAAATTAGTGCGTTTGTGTCGTTCGATTGACATTTAGGTCATTTTCGTCCTCCCTAGGCTTATTCTAATCCATTAAGGGTTTCTAACCAATCTTGTGCATCCAAAATGTGCGTTTGTGTCATTGGATTAACATTTAGGTCATTTTCGTCCTCCCTAGGCTTATTCTAATCCTTTTACGGTTTTTTACCACTCTTACACATCTAATAAATGCGTTTGTGTCGTTGGATTAACATTTAGGTCATTTTCATCCTCCCTAGGCTTATTCTAATCCATATTGGGTTTTTAAATAATCTTGTGCATCCTATAAGTGCGTTTGTGTCCTTAGATTAACATTTAGGTAATTTTTGTCCTCCCTAGGCTTATTCTAATCCTATAAAAGTTTCTAACCAATCTTGTGCATCCAAAATGTGCCTTTGTTTCATTGGATTAACATTTAGGTCATTTTCGTCCTCCCTAGGCTTATATTTATCCATTTATGGTTTTTTTACCAATCTTACGCATCTAATAAGTGTGTCTGTGTAATTGGATTAACATTTAGGTCATTTTCGACCTCCCTAGGCTTATTCTTATCCATATTGGGTTTTTAACCAATCTTGTGCATCCAATAAGTGCGTTTGTGTCCTTAGATTAACATTTAGGTAATTTTCAGCCTCCCTAGGCTTATTCTAATCCATTTAGGGTTTTTAACCAATCTTGTTAATCCAATAAGTGCGTTTTTGTCATAAGATTAACATTTTGGTCATTTTTGTCATCGTTTAACCTATTTTAATCCATTAAGGTTTTTAATCAATCTTGTGCATCCAATAAGTGCGTTTGTGTCATTGGATTAACATTTATGTCATTTTAGTCCTCCCT
>JBBPBP010009779.1:29965364-30065479 GCA_037974735.1 Cicer chorassanicum
TTCGTCCTCCCTAGGCTTATTCTAATCCATTTAAGGCTTTTAATCAGTCTTGTGCATCCAATAAGTGCGTTTGTGTCATTGGATTAACATTTATCTCATTTTCGTCCTCCCTAGGCTTATTCTAATTAATTTAGGGTTTTTAACCAATTTTGTGCTTCCAATAAGTTCGTTTGTGTCATTGGATTAACATTTAGTTCATTTTCGTCCTCCCTATGCTTATTCTAATCCTATAAAAGTTTCTAACCAATCTTGTGCATCCAAAATGTGCCTTTGTGTCATTGGATTAACATTTAGGTCATTTTCGTCCTCCCTAGGCTTATATTTATCCATTTATGGTTTTTTTACCAATCTTACGCATCTAATAAGTGTGTCTGTGTAATTGGATTAACATTTAGGTCATTTTCGACCTCCCTAGGCTTATTCTTATCCATATTGGGTTTTTAACCAATCTTGTGCATCCAATAAGTGCGCTTTTGTCCTTAGATTAACATTTAGGTAATTTTCAGCCTCCCTAGGCTTATTCTAATCCATTTAGGGTTTTTAACCAATCATGTTAATCCAATAAGTGCGTTTTTGTCATAAGATTAACATTTTGGTCATTTTTGTCATCGTTTAACCTATTTTAATCCATTAAGGTTTTTAATCAATCTTGTGCATCCAATAAGTGCGTTTGTGTCATTGGATTAACATTTATGTCATTTTAGTCCTCCCTAGGCTTATTCTAATCAATTTAGGGTATTTAACCAATTTTGTGCTTCCAATAAGTTCGTTTGTGTCATTGGATTAACATTTAGGTCATTTTCATTCTCCCTAGGAATAGTGTAATTCATTTAGGGTTTTTAACCTTTCTTGTGCATTAAATTAGTGCATTTGTGTCGTTCGATAAACATTTAGGTCATTTTCATCCTCCCTAGGCTTATTCTAATCCATTAAGGGTTTCTAACCAATCTTGTGCATCAAAAATGTGCGTTTGTGTCATTGGATTAACATTTAGGTCATTTTCGTCCACCCTAGGCTTATTCTAATCCATTTAGGAGTTTAAACCAACCTTGTGCATCCAATTAGAGCGTTTGTTTCATTGGATTAACATTTAGGTCATTTTCGTCCTCCCTAGGCTTATCCTAATCCATTTAGGGTTTTTAACCAATTTTTTTGCTTCCAATAAGTTCATTTAGGGTTTTTTACCAATCTTTTGCATGCCATAAGTGAGTTTGTGTCATTGGAATAAGATTTATGTCATTTTTGTCCTCCTTAGGCTTATTCTTATCAATTTAGGGTTATTAACCAATTTTGTGCTTCCAATACGTTCGTTTGTGTCATTGGATTAACATTTAGGTCATTTTCATGCTCCCTACGCTTATTCTAATTCATTTAGGGTTTTTAACCATTCTTGTTCATTAAATTAGTGCGTTTGTGTCGTTCGATTGACATTTAGGTCATTTTCGTCCTCCCTAGGCTTATTCTAATCCATTAAGGGTTTCTAACCAATCTTGTGCATCCAAAATGTGCGTTTGTGTCATTGGATTAACATTTAGGTCATTTTCGTCCTCCCTAGGCTTATTCTAATCCTTTTACGGTTTTTTACCACTCTTACACATCTAATAAATGCGTTTGTGTCGTTGGATTAACATTTAGGTCATTTTCATCCTCCCTAGGCTTATTCTAATCCATATTGGGTTTTTAAATAATCTTGTGCATCCTATAAGTGCGTTTGTGTCCTTAGATTAACATTTAGGTAATTTTTGTCCTCCCTAGGCTTATTCTAATCGATTTAGGGGATTAAACCAATCTTGTGCATCCAATTAGAGCGTTTGTGTCATCGGATTAACATTTAGGTCATTTTCGTCCTCCCTAGGCTTATTCTAATACATTTAGGGTTTTTAACCAATCTTGTTTATCCAATAAGTGTTTTTGTGTCATTAGATTAACATTTTGGTCATTTTTGTCATCGTTTGACCTATTTTTTTATCCATTTAAGGTTTTTAACTAATCTTGTGCATCCAATAAGTGCGTTTGAGTCATTGGATTAACATTTATGTCATTTTCGTCCTCCCTAGGCTTATTCTAATCAATTTAGGGGTTTTAACCAATTTTGTGCTTCCAATAAGTCCGTTTTGTCATTGGAATGATATTTAGGTCATTTTTGTCCTCCCTCGGCTTATTCTAATTCATTTAGGGGTTCTAACCAATCTTTTGCATGCAATAAGTGCGTTTGTGTCATTGGAATAACATTTATGTCATTTTTGTCCTCTTTAGGCTTATTCTAATCAATTTAGGGTTTTTAACCAATTTTGTGCTTCCAATAAGTTCGTTTTGTCAATGGATTAACATTTATGTCATTTTCGTCATCCCTAGGCTTATTCTAATTCATTTAGGGTTTTTAACTATTCTTGTGCATTAAATTATATCATTTGTGTCGTTCGATTAACATTTAGATCATTTTCGTCCTCCCTAGGCTTTTTCTTATCCATTAAGGGTTTCTAACAAATCTTGTGCATCGAAAATGTGCGTTTGTGTCGTTAGATTAACAATTAGGACTTTTTCGTCCTCCCTAGGCTTTTTCTTATCCATTAAGGGTTTCTAACAAATCTTGTGCATCGAAAATGTGCGTTTGTGTCGTTAGATTAACAATTAGGACTTTTTCGTCCTCCCTAGGCTTTTTCTAATCCATTTATGGTTTTTAAGCAATCTTGTGCATCCAATCAGTGCGTTTGTGTGTTTAGATTAACATTTAGGTCATTTTCGTCCTCCCTAGGCTTATTCTAATCCATTTAGGGGTTTAAACCAATCTGGTGCATCCAATTAGAGCGTTTGTGTCGTTGGATTAACATTTATGTCATTTTCGTCCTACCTAGGCTTATTCTAATTAATTTAGGGTTTTTAACCAATTTTTTCCTTCCAATAAGTCAGTTTTGTCATTGGATTAACATTTAGGTCATTTTCGTCATCCCTAAGCTTATTCTAATTCATTTTGGGTTTTTAACCAATCTTTTGCATGCCATAAGTGTGTTTGTGTAATTGGAATAACATTTATGTCATTTTTCTCCACCCTAGGCTTATTCTAATCAATTTAGGGTTATTAACATATTTTGTGCGTCCTATAAGTTCGTTTGTATCATTGGATTAACATTTAGGTCATTTTCATGCTTGCTAGGCTTATTCTAATTCATTTAGGGTTTTTAACCATTCTTGTGCATTAAGTTAGCGCATTTGTGTCGTTCGATTAACATTTAGGTCATTTTCATCCTCCCTAGGCTTATTCTAATCCATTAAGGGTTTCTAACCAATCTTGTGCATCCAAAATGAGCATTTGTGTCATTGGATTAACATTTAGGTCATTTTCGTCCTCCCTAGGCTTATTCCAATCCATTTAGGGGTTTAAACAAATCTTGCGCATCCAATTAGAGCATGTGTGTCATTGGATTAACATTTATGTCATATTTGTCCTCCATAGGCTTATTCTAATCAATTTAGGGTTTTTAACCAACTTTGTGGTTCCAATAAGTCCGTTTTTCATTGGATTAACATTTAGGTCATTTTCATGCTCCCTACGCTTATTCTAATTCATTTATGGTTTTTCACCATTCTTGTGCATTATATTATTGCGTTTGTGTCGTTCGATTAACATTTAGGTCATTTTCGTCCTCCCTGGGCTTATTCTAATCCATTAAGGGTTTCTAACCAATCTTGGGCTTCCAAAATGTGCGTTTATGTGATTGGATTAACATTTAGGTCATTTTTGTTCTCCCTAGGCTTATTCTAATCCATTTTCAGTTTTTTACCAATTTTACGCATCTAATAAATGTGTTTGTGTCGTTGGATTAACATTTAGGTCATTTTCGTCCTCCCTAGGCTTATTCTAATCCATTTAAGGCTTTTAATCAATCTTGTGCATCCAATAAGTGCGTTTGTGTCATTGGATTAACATTTATCTCATTTTCGTCCTCCCTAGGCTTATTCTAATTAATTTAGGGTTTTTAATCGATTTTGTGCTTCCAATAAGTTCGTTTGTGTCATTGGATTAACATTTAGTTCATTTTCGTCCTCCCTATGCTTATTCTAATCCTATAAAAGTTTCTAACCAATCTTGTGCATCCAAAATGTGCCTTTGTGTCATTGGATTAACATTTAGGTCATTTTCGTCCTCCCTAGGCTTATATTTATCCATTTATGGTTTTTTTACCAATCTTACGCATCTAATAAGTGTGTCTGTGTAATTGGATTAACATTTAGGTCATTTTCGACCTCCCTAGGCTTATTCTTATCCATATTGGGTTTTTAACCAATCTTGTGCATCCAATAAGTGCGTTTGTGTCCTTAGATTAACATTTAGGTAATTTTCAGCCTCCCTAGGCTTATTCTAATCCATTTAGGGTTTTTAACCAATCTTGTTAATCCAATAAGTGCGTTTTTGTCATAAGATTAACATTTTGGTCATTTTTGTCATCGTTTAACCTATTTTAATCCATTAAGGTTTTTAATCAATCTTGTGCATCCAATAAGTGCGTTTGTGTCATTGGATTAACATTTATGTCATTTTAGTCCTCCCTAGGCTTATTCTAATCAATTTAGGGTATTTAACCAATTTTGTGCTTCCAATAAGTTCGTTTGTGTCATTGGATTAACATTTAGGTCATTTTCATTCTCCCTAGGAATAGTGTAATTCATTTAGGGTTTTTAACCTTTCTTGTGCATTAAATTAGTGCATTTGTGTCGTTCGATTAACATTTAGGTCATTTTCATCCTCCCTAGGCTTATTCTAATCCATTAAGGGTTTCTAACCAATCTTGTGCATCAAAAATGTGCGTTTGTGTCATTGGATTAACATTTAGGTCATTTTCGTCCACCCTAGGCTTATTCTAATCCATTTAGGAGTTTAAACCAACCTTGTGCATCCAATTAGAGCGTTTGTTTCATTGGATTAACATTTAGGTCATTTTCGTCCTCCCTAGGCTTATCCTAATCCATTTAGGGTTTTTAACCAATTTTTTTGCTTCCAATAAGTTCATTTAGGGTTTTTTACCAATCTTTTGCATGCCATAAGTGAGTTTGTGTCATTGGAATAAGATTTATGTCATTTTTGTCCTCCTTAGGCTTATTCTTATCAATTTAGGGTTATTAACCAATTTTGTGCTTCCAATACGTTCGTTTGTGTCATTGGATTAACATTTAGGTCATTTTCATGCTCCCTACGCTTATTCTAATTCATTTAGGGTTTTTAACCATTCTTGTTCATTAAATTAGTGCGTTTGTGTCGTTCGATTGACATTTAGGTCATTTTCGTCCTCCCTAGGCTTATTCTAATCCATTAAGGGTTTCTAACCAATCTTGTGCATCCAAAATGTGCGTTTGTGTCATTGGATTAACATTTAGGTCATTTTCGTCCTCCCTAGGCTTATTCTAATCCTTTTACGGTTTTTTACCACTCTTACACATCTAATAAATGCGTTTGTGTCGTTGGATTAACATTTAGGTCATTTTCATCCTCCCTAGGCTTATTCTAATCCATATTGGGTTTTTAAATAATCTTGTGCATCCTATAAGTGCGTTTGTGTCCTTAGATTAACATTTAGGTAATTTTTGTCCTCCCTAGGCTTATTCTAATCGATTTAGGGGATTAAACCAATCTTGTGCATCCAATTAGAGCGTTTGTGTCATCGGATTAACATTTAGGTCATTTTCGTCCTCCCTAGGCTTATTCTAATACATTTAGGGTTTTTAACCAATCTTGTTTATCCAATAAGTGTTTTTGTGTCATTAGATTAACATTTTGGTCATTTTTGTCATCGTTTGACCTATTTTTTTATCCATTTAAGGTTTTTAACTAATCTTGTGCATCCAATAAGTGCGTTTGAGTCATTGGATTAACATTTATGTCATTTTCGTCCTCCCTAGGCTTATTCTAATCAATTTAGGGGTTTTAACCAATTTTGTGCTTCCAATAAGTCCGTTTTGTCATTGGAATGATATTTAGGTCATTTTTGTCCTCCCTCGGCTTATTCTAATTCATTTAGGGGTTCTAACCAATCTTTTGCATGCAATAAGTGCGTTTGTGTCATTGGAATAACATTTATGTCATTTTTGTCCTCTTTAGGCTTATTCTAATCAATTTAGGGTTTTTAACCAATTTTGTGCTTCCAATAAGTTCGTTTTGTCAATGGATTAACATTTATGTCATTTTCGTCATCCCTAGGCTTATTCTAATTCATTTAGGGTTTTTAACTATTCTTGTGCATTAAATTATATCATTTGTGTCGTTCGATTAACATTTAGATCATTTTCGTCCTCCCTAGGCTTTTTCTTATCCATTAAGGGTTTCTAACAAATCTTGTGCATCGAAAATGTGCGTTTGTGTCGTTAGATTAACAATTAGGACTTTTTCGTCCTCCCTAGGCTTTTTCTTATCCATTAAGGGTTTCTAACAAATCTTGTGCATCGAAAATGTGCGTTTGTGTCGTTAGATTAACAATTAGGACTTTTTCGTCCTCCCTAGGCTTTTTCTAATCCATTTATGGTTTTTAAGCAATCTTGTGCATCCAATCAGTGCGTTTGTGTGTTTAGATTAACATTTAGGTCATTTTCGTCCTCCCTAGGCTTATTCTAATCCATTTAGGGGTTTAAACCAATCTGGTGCATCCAATTAGAGCGTTTGTGTCGTTGGATTAACATTTATGTCATTTTCGTCCTACCTAGGCTTATTCTAATTAATTTATGGTTTTTAACCAATTTTTTCCTTCCAATAAGTCAGTTTTGTCATTGGATTAACATTTAGGTCATTTTCGTCATCCCTAGGCTTATTCTAATTCATTTTGGGTTTTTAACCAATCTTTTGCATGCCATAAGTGTGTTTGTGTAATTGGAATAACATTTATGTCATTTTTCTCCTCCCTAGGCTTATTCTAATCAATTTAGGGTTATTAACCAATTTTGTGCGTCCTATAAGTTCGTTTGTATCATTGGATTAACATTTAGGTCATTTTCATGCTTGCTAGGCTTATTCTAATTCATTTAGGGTTTTTAACCATTCTTGTGCATTAAGTTAGCGCATTTGTGTCGTTCGATTAACATTTAGGTCATTTTCATCCTCCCTGGGCTTATTCTAATCCATTAAGGGTTTCTAACCAATCTTGTGCATCCAAAATGTGCATTTGTGTCATTGGATTAACATTTAGGTCGTTTTCGTCCTCCATAGGCTTATTCCAATCCATTTAGGGGTTTAAACCAATCTTGCGCATCCAATTAGAGCATGTGTGTCATTGGATTAACATTTATGTCATATTTGTCTTCCCTAGGCTTATTCTAATCAATTTAGGGTTTTTAACCAACTTTGTGGTTCCAATAAGTCCGTTTTTCATTGGATTAACATTTAGGTCATTTTCATGCTCCCTACGCTTATTCTAATTCATTTATGGTTTTTCACCATTCTTGTGCATTATATTATTGCGTTTGTGTCGTTCGATTAACATTTAGGTCATTTTCGTCCTCCCTGGGCTTATTCTAATCCATTAAGGGTTTCTAACCAATCTTGGGCTTCCAAAATGTGCGTTTATGTGATTGGATTAACATTTAGGTCATTTTTGTTCTCCCTAGGCTTATTCTAATCCATTTTCAGTTTTTTACCAATTTTACGCATCTAATAAATGTGTTTGTGTCGTTGGATTAACATTTAGGTCATTTTCGTCCTCCCTAGGCTTATTCTAATCCATTTAAGGCTTTTAATCAGTCTTGTGCATCCAATAAGTGCGTTTGTGTCATTGGATTAACATTTATCTCATTTTCGTCCTCCCTAGGCTTATTCTAATTAATTTAGGGTTTTTAACCAATTTTGTGCTTCCAATAAGTTCGTTTGTGTCATTGGATTAACATTTAGTTCATTTTCGTCCTCCCTATGCTTATTCTAATCCTATAAAAGTTTCTAACCAATCTTGTGCATCCAAAATGTGCCTTTGTGTCATTGGATTAACATTTAGGTCATTTTCGTCCTCCCTAGGCTTATATTTATCCATTTATGGTTTTTTTACCAATCTTACGCATCTAATAAGTGTGTCTGTGTAATTGGATTAACATTTAGGTCATTTTCGACCTCCCTAGGCTTATTCTTATCCATATTGGGTTTTTAACCAATCTTGTGCATCCAATAAGTGCGTTTGTGTCCTTAGATTAACATTTAGGTAATTTTCAGCCTCCCTAGGCTTATTCTAATCCATTTAGGGTTTTTAACCAATCTTGTTAATCCAATAAGTGCGTTTTTGTCATAAGATTAACATTTTGGTCATTTTTGTCATCGTTTAACCTATTTTAATCCATTAAGGTTTTTAATCAATCTTGTGCATCCAATAAGTGCGTTTGTGTCATTGGATTAACATTTATGTCATTTTAGTCCTCCCTAGGCTTATTCTAATCAATTTAGGGTATTTAACCAATTTTGTGCTTCCAATAAGTTCGTTTGTGTCATTGGATTAACATTTAGGTCATTTTCATTCTCCCTAGGAATAGTGTAATTCATTTAGGGTTTTTAACCTTTCTTGTGCATTAAATTAGTGCATTTGTGTCGTTCGATTAACATTTAGGTCATTTTCATCCTCCCTAGGCTTATTCTAATCCATTAAGGGTTTCTAACCAATCTTGTGCATCAAAAATGTGCGTTTGTGTCATTGGATTAACATTTAGGTCATTTTCGTCCACCCTAGGCTTATTCTAATCCATTTAGGAGTTTAAACCAACCTTGTGCATCCAATTAGAGCGTTTGTTTCATTGGATTAACATTTAGGTCATTTTCGTCCTCCCTAGGCTTATCCTAATCGATTTAGGGTTTTTAACCAATTTTTTTGCTTCCAATAAGTTCATTTAAGGTTTTTTACCAATCTTTTGCATGCCATAAGTGCGTTTGTGTCATTGGAATAAGATTTATGTCATTTTTGTCCTCCTTAGGCTTATTCTAATCAATTTAGGGTTATTAACCAATTTTGTGCTTCCAATACGTTCGTTTGTGTTATTGGATTAACATTTAGGTCATTTTCATGCTCCCTACGCTTATTCTAATTCATTTAGGGTTTTTAACCATTCTTGTTCATTAAATTAGTGCGTTTGTGTCGTTCGATTGACATTTAGGTCATTTTCGTCCTCCCTAGGCTTATTCTAATCCATTAAGGGTTTCTAACCAATCTTGTGCATCCAAAATGTGCGTTTGTGTAATTGGATTAACATTTAGGTCATTTTCGTCCTCCCTAGGCTTATTCTAATCCTTTTACGGTTTTTTACCACTCTTACACATCTAATAAATGCGTTTGTGTCGTTGGATTAACATTTAGGTCATTTTCATCCTCCCTAGGCTTATTCTAATCCATATTGGGTTTTTAAATAATCTTGTGCATCCTATAAGTGCGTTTGTGTCCTTAGATTAACATTTAGGTAATTTTTGTCCTCCCTAGGCTTATTCTAATCGATTTAGGGGATTAAACCAATCTTGTGCATCCAATTAGAGCGTTTGTGTCATCGGATTAACATTTAGGTCATTTTCGTCCTCCCTAGGCTTATTCTAATACATTTAGGGTTTTTAACCAATCTTGTTTATCCAATAAGTGTTTTTGTGTCATTAGATTAACATTTTGGTCATTTTTGTCATCGTTTGACCTATTTTTTTATCCATTTAAGGTTTTTAACCAATCTTGTGCATCCAATAAGTGCGTTTGAGTCATTGGATTAACATTTATGTCATTTTCGTCCTCCCTAGGCTTATTCTAATCAATTTAGGGGTTTTAACCAATTTTGTGCTTCCAATAAGTCCGTTTTGTCATTGGAATGATATTTAGGTCATTTTTTTCCTCCCTCGGATTATTCTAATTCATTTAGGGGTTTTAACCAATCTTTTGCATGCAATAAGTGCGTTTGTGTCATTGGAATAACATTTATGTCATTTTTGTCCTCCTTAGGCTTATTCTAATCAATTTAGGGTTTTTAACCAATTTTGTGCTTCCAATAAGTTCGTTTTGTCATTGGATTAACATTTAGGTCATTTTCGTCATCCCTAGGCTTATTCTAATTCATTCAGGGTTTTTAACCAATCTTTTGCATGCAATAAGTGCGTTTGTGTCATTGGAATAACACTTATGTCCTTTTTGTCCTCCCTAGGCTTATTCTAATCAATTTAGGCTTATTAACCAATTTTGTGCTTCCAATAAGTTCGTTTGTGTCATTGGATTAACATTTAGGTCATTTTCATGCTCCATACGCCTATTCTGATTCACATAGGGTTTTTAACCATTCTTGTGCATTAAATTAGTGCGTTTGTGTCGTTCGATTAACATTTAGGTCATTTTTGTCCTCCTTAGGCTTATTCTAATCCGTTAAGGGTTTCTAACCAATCTTGTGCATCCAAAATGTGCGTTTGTGTGATTGGATTAACATTAAGGTCATTTTCATCCTCCCTAGGCTTATTCTAATCCATTTACGGTTTTTTACCAATCTTATGTATCTAAGTAGTGCGTTTGTGTCGTTGTATTAACATTTAGGTCATTTCGTCCTCCCTAGGCTTGTTCTAATCCATATAGGGTTTTTAACCAATCTTGTGCATCCAATAAGTGCGTTTGTGTCCTTAGATTAACATTTAGGTAATTTTCGTACTCCATAGGCTTATTCTAATCCATTTAGGGGTTTAAACCAATCTTGTGCATCCAATTAGAGCGTTTGTGTCATTCGATTAACATTTAGGTCATCTTCGTCCTCCCTAGGCTTATTCTAATCCATTTAGGGTTTTTAACCAATCTTGTTTCTCCAATAAGTGCATTTGTGTCATTGGATTAACATTTTGGTCATTTTTGTCATCGTTCGACCTATTTTAATCCATTAAGGGTTTTTAATCATTCTTTTGAATCTAATAAGCACGTTTGTTTTAGTGGATTAACATTTTCAAGATTTTCGTTATCGTTCGGATTATTCTAATTCATTTAGGTTTTTTGACCAATCTTGTTTATCCAATAAGTGTGTTTGTGTCATTGGATTAACATTTTGGTCATTTTTGTCATCGTTTGACCTATTTTAAACCATTTAAGGTTTTTAACCAATCTTGTGCATCAAATAAAAGCATTTGTGTCATTGGATTAACATTTATGTCATTTTCGTCCTCCCTAGGCTTATTCTAATCAATTTAGGGTTTTTAACCAATTTTGTGCTTCCAATAAGTTCGTTTGGGTCATTGGATTAACATTTAGGTCATTTTCATGCTCCCTAGGCTTATTCTAATTCATTTAGGGTTTTTAACTATTCTTGTGCATTAAATTCGTGCATTTGTGTAGTTTGATTAACATTTAGGTCATTTTCGTCCTCCCTAGGCATATTCTAATCCATTAAGGGTTTCTAACAAATCTTGTGCATCCAAAATGTGCGTTTGTGTCATTGGATTAACATTTAGGTCTTTTTCGTCCTCTCTAAGCTTATTCTAATCCATATGAGGTTTTTAACGAATCTGTTGCATCCAATAAGTGCGTTTGTGTGTTTAAATTAACATTTCGGATATTTTCGTCCTCCCTAGGCTTATTCTAATCCATTTAGGGGTTTTAGCCAAACTTGTGCATCCAATAAGTGCGTTTGTGTCATTGAATTAACAATTATGTCATTATCATCCTCCCTAGGCTTATTCTATTCCATTTTTGGTTTTTTACCAATCTTACGCATCTAATAAATGCGTTTGTGTCGTTGGATTAACATTTAGGTCATTTTCTTCCTCCGTAGGATTATTCTAATCCATATAGGGTTTTTAACCAATCTTGTGCATCCAATAAGTGCGTTTGTGTCCTTGGATTAACATTTAGGTCATTTTCTTCCTCCGTAGGATTATTCTAATCCATATAGGGTTTTTAACCAATCTTGTGCATCCAATAAGTGCGTTTGTGTCCTTAGATTAACATTCAGGTAATTTTTGTCCTCCCTAGGCTTATCCTAATCTATTTAGGGGTTTAAACCAATCTTCTGCATCCAATTAGAGCGTTTGTGTCATTGGATTAACATTTAGGTCATTTTCCTCCTCCCTAGGCTTATTCTAATCCATTTAGGGTTTTTAACCAATCTTGTTTATCCAAGTAGTGCGTTTGTGTCATTGGATTAACATTTTGGTCATTTTTGTCATCATTCGGCCTATTTTAATCCATTAAGGGTTTTTAATCAATCTTGTGAATCCAATAAGCACTTTTGTTTTAGTGAATTAACATTTTCGTGATTTTCGTTATCGTTCGGATTATTCTTATTCATTTAGGGTTTTTAACCAATCTTGTTTATCCAATAAGTGCGTTTGTGTCATTGGATTAACATTTTGGTCATTTTTGTCATCGTTTGACCTATTTTAATCAATTTAAGGTTTTAAACCAATCTTTTGCATCCAATAAAAGCGTTTGTGTCATTGGATTAACATTTATGTCGTTTTCGTCCTCCCTAGGCTTATTCTAATCAATTTAGGGTTTTTAACCAATTTTGTGCTTCCAATAAGTTCGTTTGTGTCATTGGATTAACATTTAGGTCATTTTCATGCTCCCTAGGCTTATTCTAATTCATTTAGGGTTTTTAACCAATCTTTTGCATGCAATAAGTGCGTTTGTGTCATTGGAATAACATTTATGTCATTTTTGTCCTCCCTAGGCTTTATTAACCAATTTTGTGCTTCCAATAAGTTCGTTTGGGTCATTGGATTAACATTTAGGTCATTTTCATGCTCCCTAGGCTTATTCTAATTCATTTAGGGTTTTTAACTATTCTTGTGCATTAAATTCGTGCATTTGTGTAGTTTGATTAACATTTAGGTCATTTTCGTCCTCCCTAAGCATATTCTAATCCATTAAGGGTTTCTAACAAATCTTGTGCATCCAAAATGTGCGTTTGTGTCATTGAATTAACATTTAGGTAATTTTCGTCCTCCCTAGGCTTATTCTAATCCATTTAGGGGTTTTAGCCAAACTTGTGCATCCAATAAGTGCGTTTGTGTCATTGAATTAACAATTATGTCATTTTCGTCCTCCCTAGGCTTATTCTTATCAATTTAGCGCCCGTTTGATGGATAGTATAACGAGAGAGGATATGATACACGTATCCTATTCCTCTCTAATCCTTTGTTTGATTCATCAATCGGATATGATAAAGTAATCAAAAACTTTAAATAATCAGGTTGCAGCCGCATTTTCTTATCCTTAATTTGCGGTGGGTTAAAATAATCCGTTCTCAAGCGGATATCATTCTTCGCGTTTCTCTCTTCTTCTAGCCTCACGAGTCGTGTTCGAGTCTACCGTGTGGCACTCTTCCAATTTTTTTTATTTTTTTTTCATATTTGCACTAATTTCTGATTGGTGAAATTATTTGATTTCCTTTTTTTCATGTATGATGTTTTTTGTTGATTTCTTATTTATTTTATTCTATAACAATATAAAAAAAATTGATGAAGAATAATAATTATTTTCCTTTCAAGATAGTGTTATGATAGTAAGGGCTTGTTTGATTGCGTTTTAATTTTTAGTTTTTGAAAACTATTTTATAAATAAATTTTAAAAAATTGTTTTTAAAAAGAAAATTTAAAAAAATTTGTTTGCTAACTTTAAGTTTTTAAAACAATCTTTGACTAGAGAATTAAAAAAACTGAAAAGTAAAAAGTAAAACTCCATTTATCTGTTTTGCTTTTTTAGTTTTAAAAAGTATAATAATAAAAATAGTTTTACAAAATAGTTTTTAAAAAAGTAATCCAAACAAATTGTTTAGTTTTAAAATTTTAAAATACTAAAATAGAGTTTTTGGGATTTGAATCAAACAAACTCTAAGTCATTCTTCAATTGTGATAGATAGAGAAATCACAATTTTTTCAAGTATATAAAATTACTTCATTAATTATTTACATTTTTATGATAGTGAGTCATTCTTTAATTGTGATAGATAGAGAAATCACAACTTTTATGATAGTGAGTCATTCTTCAATTGTGATGGATAGAGAAATCACAATTTTTCAAGTATATAAAATTACTTCATAAATTAATTTCATTTTTTAGCATTTTTGTTTATAAAAAATTATATGAATGTTATTTTGAAAGAAAAAAAAATTAAATAGATTATAAGGACAAATTTGTCATTTTATTAAAATATAAATCATATCATGTAATATGTTGTCTATCATACACTGAATAGGATAAACTAATTTTATCATGTACACATCAAACACAGTACATGATAACTCTTTATCCTACCCATATCCTATCATGTCTCTATCCTGCTTCTTATCCTATCATGTGCCTATCCTATCCGGTCCATCAAACGAACCCTTAGGGTTTTTAACCAATTTTGTGCTTCCAATAAGTTCGTTTGTGTCATTGGATTAACATTAAGGTCATTTTCATGCTCCCTACGCTTATTCTAATTCATTTAGGGTTTTTAACCATTCTTGTGCATTAAATTAGTGAGTTTGTGTCGTTCGATTAACATTTAGGTCATTTTCGTCCACCATAGGCTTATTCTAATCCATTAAGGGTTTCTAACTAATCTTGTGCATCCAAAATGTGCGTGTGTTTCATTGGATTAACATTTAGGTCATTTTCGTCCTCCCTAGGCTTATTCTAATCCATTTATGGTTTTTTACCAATCTTACGCATCTAATAAGTGTGTTTGTGTCATTGGATTAACATTTAGATAATTTCCGTCCTCCCTAGGCTTATTCTAATCCGTTTAGGGGTTTAAATCAATCTTGGGCATCCAATTAGAGCGTTTGTGTCATTGGATTAACATTTAGGTCATTTTCGTCCTCCCTAGGCTTATTCTAATCCATTTAGGGTTTTTAACCAATCTTGTTTATCCAATAAGTGCGTTTGTGTCATTAGATTAACATTTTAATAATTTTTATCATCGTTTAACCTATTTTAATCCATTTTAGGTAATTTTCGTCCTCCCTAGGCTTTTTCTAATCCATTTATGGTTTTTTACCAATCTTACGCATCTAATAAGTGCGTTTGTGTCATTAGATTAACATTTCGGTCTTTTTCGTCCTCCCTAGACATATTCTAATCCATATTGGGTTTTTAACCAATCTTGTGCATCCAATTAGTGCGCTTGTGTCCTTAGATTAACATTTAGGTCATTTTCGTCCACCCTGGGCTTATTCTAATCCATTTAGGGGTTTAAACCAATCTTGCGCATCCAATTAGAGCGTTTGTGTCATTGGATTAACATTTATGTCATTTGCGTCCTCCCTATGCTTATTCTAATCAATTTAGGGCTTTTAACCAATTTTTGGCTTCGAATAAGTCTGTTTTGTCATTGGATTAACATTTAGGTCATTTTCGTCATCCCTAGGCTTATTCTAATTCATTTAGGGTTTTTAACCAATCTTTTGCATGCCATAAATGCGTTTGTGTCATTGGAATAACATTTATGTCATTTTTGTCCTCCCTAGTCTTATTCTAATCAATTTAGGATTATTAAGCAATTTTGAGCTTCCAATAAGTTCGTTTGTGTCATTGGATTAACATTTAGGTCATTTTCATGCTCCCTACGCTTATTCTAATTCATTTAGGGTTTTTAACCATTCTTGTGCATTAAATTAGTGCGTTTGTGTCGTTCGATTAACATTTAGGTCATTTTCGTCCTCCCTAGGCTTATTCTAATCCATTAAGGGTTTCTAACCTATCTTGTGCATCCAAAATGTGCGTTTGTGTCATTGGATTAAAATTTAGGTCATTTTCGTCCTCCCTAGGCTTATTCTAATCCATATAGTGTTTTTAACCAATCTTGTGCATCATATAAGTGCGTTTGTGTCCTTAGATTAACATTTAGGTAATTTTCGTCCTCCTTAGGCTTATTCTAATCCATTTAGGGGTTTAAACCAATCTTGGGCATCCAATTAGAGCGTTTGTGTCATTGGATTAACATTTAGGTCACTTTCGTACTCCCTAGGCTTATTCTAATCCATTTACGGTTTCTTACCAATCTTTCGCATCTAATAAGTGCGTTTGTGTCGTTGGATTAACATTTAGGTCATTTTCGTACTCCTTAGGCTTATTCTAATCCATATAAGGTTTTTAACCAATCTTGTGCATCCTATAAGTGCGTTTGTGTCCTTAGATTAACATTTAGGTAATTTTTTTCCTCCCTAGGCTTATTCTAATCCATTTAGGGGTTTAAACCAATCTTGTGCATCCAATTAGAGCGTTTGTGTCATTGGATTAACATTTAGGTCATTTTCGTCCTCCCTAGGCTTATTGTAATCCATTTAGGGTTTTTAACCAATCTTGTTTATCCAATAAGTGCGTTTGTGTCATTAGATTAACATTTTTGCATTTTTGTCATAGTTTGACCTATTTTCATCCATTTTTTTACCAATCTTGTGCATCCAATAAGTGCGTTTGTGTCATTGCATTAACATTTATGTCATTTTCGTCCTCCCTAGGCTTATTCTAATCAATTTAGGGTTTTTAACAGAGTTTGTGCATCCAATAAGTCCGTTTTGTCATTGGATTAACATTTAGGTCATTTTCGTCCTCCCTAGGCTTATTCTAATCAATTTAGGGTTATTAACCAATTTTGTGCATCCAATAAGTTCGTTTGTATCATTGGAATAACATTTAGGTCATTTTCATGCTTCCTACGCTTATTCTAATTCATTTAGGGTTTTTAACCATTCTTCGGCATTAAATTAGTGCATTTGTTTTGTTCGATTAACATTTAGGTCATTTTCGTCCTCCCTAGGCTTATTCTAATCCATTAAGGGTTTCTAACAAATTTTATGGATCCAAAATATGAGTTTGTGTCATTGGATTAACTTTTAGGTCATTTTCGTACTCCTAGGCTTATTCGAATCCATATAGGGATTTTAACAATCTTGTGCATCCAATAAGTATGTTTGTGTCCTTGGATTAACATTTAGGTGATTTTCGTCCTCCCTAGGCTTATTCTAATCAATTTAGGGTTTTTAACAAATTTTGTGCTTCCAATAAGTCCGTTTTGTCAATGGATTAACATTTAGGTCATTTTCGTCCTCCCTCGGCTTATTCTAATTCATATAGGGTTTTTAACCAATCTTGTGCATCCAATAAGTGCGCTTGTGTCCTTAAATTAACATTTAGGTAATTTTCGTCCACCCTAGGGTTATTCTAATCCATTTAGGGTTTTAAACAAATCTTGCGCATCCAATTAGAGTGCTTGTGTCATTGGATTAACATTTATGTCATTTTCGTCCTCCCTATGCTTATTCTAATCAATTTAGGGTTTTTAACCAATTTTTTGCTTCCAATAAGTCCGTTTTGTCATTGGATTAACATTTAGGTCATTTCCGTCATCCCTAGGCTTATTCTAATTCATTTAGGGTTTTTAACCAATCTTTTGCATGCCATAAGTGTGTTTGTGTCATTGGAATAACATTTATGTCATTTTTGTCCTCCCTAGGCTTATTCTAATCAATTTAGGGTTATTAACCAATTTTGAGCTTCCAATAAGTTCGTTTGTGTCATTGGATTAACATTTAGGTAAATTTCATGCTCCCTACGCTTATTCTAATTCATTTAGTGTTTTTAACCATTCTTGTGCATTAAATAAGTGTTTTTGTGTGGTTCGATTAACATTTAGGTCATTTTCGTCGTCCCTAGGGTTATTCTAATCCATTAAGGGTTTCTAACCAATCTTGTACATCCAAAAAGTGCGTTTGTGGCATTGCATTAAAATTTAGGTCATTTTCGTCCTCCCTAGGCTTATTCTAATCCATATAGTGTTCTTAACCAATCTTGTGCATCCAATAAGTGCTTTTGTGTCCTTAGATTAACATTTAGGTAATTTTTCTCCTCCCTAGTTTTATTCTAATCCATTTAGAGGTTTAAACTAATCTTGTGCATCCAATTAGAGCGTTTGTGTCATTGGATTAACATTTAGGTCATTTTCGTCCTCCCTAGCCTTATTCTTATTCATTTAGGGTTTTTAACCAGTGTTGTGCATGCAATAAGTGCGTTTTTGTCATTGGAATAACATTTATGTCATTTTTGTCCTCCCTTGGCTTATTCTAATCAATTTAGGGTTATTAACCAATTTTGTGCATCCAATAAGTTCGTTTGTGTCATTGGATTAACATTTAGGTCATTTTCATTCTTCCTACGCTTATTCTAATTCATTTAGGGTTTTTAACCATTCTTCTACATTAAATTAGTGCATTTGTGTCGTTCGATTAACATTTAGGTCATTTTCGTCCTCCCTAGGCATATTCTAATCCATTAAGGGTTTCTAACAAATTTTATGGATCCAAAATGTGCGTTTGTGTCATTGGATTAACTTTTAGGTCATTTTCGTCCTTGGAATAACATTTAGTTGATTTTCGTCCTCCCTAGGCTTATTCAAATCCATTTAGGGTTTTTAACAAATTTTGTGCTTCCAATAAGTCCGTTTTGTCAATGGATTAACATTTAGGTCATTTTCGTCCTCCCTCGGCTTATTCTAATTCATATAGGGTTTTTAACCAATCTTGTGCATCCAATAAGTGCGCTTGTGTCCTTAAATTAACATTTAGGTAATTTTCGTCCACCCTAGGGTTATTCTAATCCATTTAGGGTTTTAAACAAATCTTGCGCATCCAATTAGAGTGCTTGTGTCATTGGATTAACATTTATGTCATTTTCGTCCTCCCTATGCTTATTCTAATCAATTTAGGGTTTTTAACCAATTTTTTGCTTCCAATAAGTCCGTTTTGTCATTGGATTAACATTTAGGTCATTTCCGTCATCCCTAGGCTTATTCTAATTCATTTAGGGTTTTTAACCAATCTTTTGCATGCCATAAGTGTGTTTGTGTCATTGGAATAACATTTATGTCATTTTTGTCCTCCCTAGGCTTATTCTAATCAATTTAGGGTTATTAACCAATTTTGAGCTTCCAATAAGTTCGTTTGTGTCATTGGATTAACATTTAGGTAAATTTCATGCTCCCTACGCTTATTCTAATTCATTTAGTGTTTTTAACCATTCTTGTGCATTAAATAAGTGTTTTTGTGTGGTTCGATTAACATTTAGGTCATTTTCGTCGTCCCTAGGGTTATTCTAATCCATTAAGGGTTTCTAACCAATCTTGTACATCCAAAAAGTGCGTTTGTGGCATTGCATTAAAATTTAGGTCATTTTCGTCCTCCCTAGGCTTATTCTAATCCATATAGTGTTCTTAACCAATCTTGTGCATCCAATAAGTGCTTTTGTGTCCTTAGATTAACATTTAGGTAATTTTTCTCCTCCCTAGTTTTATTCTAATCCATTTAGAGGTTTAAACTAATCTTGTGCATCCAATTAGAGCGTTTGTGTCATTGGATTAACATTTAGGTCATTTTCGTCCTCCCTAGCCTTATTCTTATTCATTTAGGGTTTTTAACCAGTGTTGTGCATGCAATAAGTGCGTTTTTGTCATTGGAATAACATTTATGTCATTTTTGTCCTCCCTTGGCTTATTCTAATCAATTTAGGGTTATTAACCAATTTTGTGCATCCAATAAGTTCGTTTGTGTCATTGGATTAACATTTAGGTCATTTTCATTCTTCCTACGCTTATTCTAATTCATTTAGGGTTTTTAACCATTCTTCTACATTAAATTAGTGCATTTGTGTCGTTCGATTAACATTTAGGTCATTTTCGTCCTCCCTAGGCATATTCTAATCCATTAAGGGTTTCTAACAAATTTTATGGATCCAAAATGTGCGTTTGTGTCATTGGATTAACTTTTAGGTCATTTTCGTCCTTGGAATAACATTTAGTTGATTTTCGTCCTCCCTAGGCTTATTCAAATCCATTTAGGTGTTTTAACCAATTATTTCATTTTCGTCCTCCCTAGGCTTATTCTAATCAATTTAGGGTTTTTAACATTTTTTGTGCTTCCAATAAATCCGTTTATTCAATGGATTAACATTTAGGTCATTTTCGTCCTCCTTCGGCTTATTCTAATTCATTTAGGGTTTTTAACCAATCTTGTGCATCCAATAAGTGCGCTTGTGTCCTTAGATTAACATTTAGGTAATTTTCGTTCACCCTAGGCTTACTCTAATCCATTTAGGTGTTTAAACCAATCTTGCGCGTCCAATTAGAGCGTTTGTGTCATTGGATTAACATTTATGTCATTTTCGTCCTCCCTATTCTTATTCTAATCAATTTAGGGTTTTTAACCAATTTTTTGCTTCCAATAAGTTCGTTTTGTCATTGGATTAACATTTAAGTCATTTTCGTCATCCCTAGGCTTATTCTAATTCATTTAGGGTTTTTAACCAATCTTTTGCATGGCATAAGTGCGTTTGTGTCATTGGAATAACATTTATGTCATTTTTGTCCTCCCTAGGCTTATTCTAATCAATTTAGGGTTATTAACCAATTTTGAGCTTCCAATAAGTTCGTTTCTGTCATTGGATTAACATTTAGGTCATTTTCATGCTCCCTACGCTTATTCTAATTCATTTAGAGGTTTAAACTAATCTTGTGCATCCAATTAGAGCGTTTGTGTCATTGGATTAACATTTAGGTCATTTTCGTCCTCCCTAGCCTTATTCTTATTCATTTAGGGTTTTTAACCAGTGTTGTGCATGCAATAAGTGCGTTTTTGTCATTGGAATAACATTTATGTCATTTTTGTCCTCCCTTGGCTTATTCTAATCAATTTAGGGTTATTAACCAATTTTGTGCATCCAATAAGTTCGTTTGTGTCATTGGATTAACATTTAGGTCATTTTCATTCTTCCTACGCTTATTCTAATTCATTTAGGGTTTTTAACCATTCTTCTACATTAAATTAGTGCATTTGTGTCGTTCGATTAACATTTAGGTCATTTTCGTCCTCCCTAGGCATATTCTAATCCATTAAGGGTTTCTAACAAATTTTATGGATCCAAAATGTGCGTTTGTGTCATTGGATTAACTTTTAGGTCATTTTCGTCCTTGGAATAACATTTAGTTGATTTTCGTCCTCCCTAGGCTTATTCAAATCCATTTAGGTGTTTTAACCAATTATTTCATTTTCGTCCTCCCTAGGCTTATTCTAATCAATTTAGGGTTTTTAACATTTTTTGTGCTTCCAATAAATCCGTTTATTCAATGGATTAACATTTAGGTCATTTTCGTCCTCCTTCGGCTTATTCTAATTCATTTAGGGTTTTTAACCAATCTTGTGCATCCAATAAGTGCGCTTGTGTCCTTAGATTAACATTTAGGTAATTTTCGTTCACCCTAGGCTTATTCTAATCCATTTAGGTGTTTAAACCAATCTTGCGCGTCCAATTAGAGCATTTGTGTCATTGGATTAACATTTATGTCATTTTCGTCCTCCCTATTCTTATTCTAATCAATTTAGGGTTTTTTACCAATTTTTTGCTTCCAATAAGTTCGTTTTGTCATTGGATTAACATTTAAGTCATTTTCGTCATCCCTAGGCTTATTCTAATTCATTTAGGGTTTTTAACCAATCTTTTGCATGGCATAAGTGCGTTTGTGTCATTGGAATAACATTTATGTCATTTTTGTCCTCCCTAGGCTTATTCTAATCAATTTAGGGTTATTAACCAATTTTGAGCTTCCAATAAGTTCGTTTCTGTCATTGGATTAACATTTAGGTCATTTTCATGCTCCCTACGCTTATTCTAATTCATTTAGAGGTTTAAACTAATCTTGTGCATCCAATTAGAGCGTTTGTGTCATTGGATTAACATTTAGGTCATTTTCGTCCTCCCTAGCCTTATTCTTATTCATTTAGGGTTTTTAACCAGTGTTGTGCATGCAATAAGTGCGTTTTTGTCATTGGAATAACATTTATGTCATTTTTGTCCTCCCTTGGCTTATTCTAATCAATTTAGGGTTATTAACCAATTTTGTGCATCCAATAAGTTCGTTTGTGTCATTGGATTAACATTTAGGTCATTTTCATTCTTCCTACGCTTATTCTAATTCATTTAGGGTTTTTAACCATTCTTCTACATTAAATTAGTGCATTTGTGTCGTTCGATTAACATTTAGGTCATTTTCGTCCTCCCTAGGCATATTCTAATCCATTAAGGGTTTCTAACAAATTTTATGGATCCAAAATGTGCGTTTGTGTCATTGGATTAACTTTTAGGTCATTTTCGTCCTTGGAATAACATTTAGTTGATTTTCGTCCTCCCTAGGCTTATTCAAATCCATTGAGGTGTTTTAACCAATTATTTCATTTTCGTCCTCCCTAGGCTTATTCTAATCAATTTAGGGTTTTTAACATTTTTTGTGCTTCCAATAAATCCGTTTATTCAATGGATTAACATTTAGGTCATTTTCGTCCTCCTTCGGCTTATTTTAATTCATTTAGGGTTTTTAACCAATCTTGTGCATCCAATAAGTGCGCTTGTGTCCTTAGATTAACATTTAGGTAATTTTCGTTCACCCTAGGCTTATTCTAATCCATTTAGGTGTTTAAACCAATCTTGCGCGTCCAATTAGAGCATTTGTGTCATTGGATTAACATTTATGTCATTTTCGTCCTCCCTATTCTTATTCTAATCAATTTAGGGTTTTTTACCAATTTTTTGCTTCCAATAAGTTCGTTTTGTCATTGGATTAACATTTAAGTCATTTTCGTCATCCCTAGGCTTATTCTAATTCATTTAGGGTTTTTAACCAATCTTTTGCATGGCATAAGTGCGTTTGTGTCATTGGAATAACATTTATGTCATTTTTGTCCTCCCTAGGCTTATTCTAATCAATTTAGGGTTATTAACCAATTTTGAGCTTCCAATAAGTTCGTTTCTGTCATTGGATTAACATTTAGGTCATTTTCATGCTCCCTACGCTTATTCTAATTCATTTAGAGGTTTAAACTAATCTTGTGCATCCAATTAGAGCGTTTGTGTCATTGGATTAACATTTAGGTCATTTTCGTCCTCCCTAGCCTTATTCTTATTCATTTAGGGTTTTTAACCAGTGTTGTGCATGCAATAAGTGCGTTTTTGTCATTGGAATAACATTTATGTCATTTTTGTCCTCCCTTGGCTTATTCTAATCAATTTAGGGTTATTAACCAATTTTGTGCATCCAATAAGTTCGTTTGTGTCATTGGATTAACATTTAGGTCATTTTCATTCTTCCTACGCTTATTCTAATTCATTTAGGGTTTTTAACCATTCTTCTACATTAAATTAGTGCATTTGTGTCGTTCGATTAACATTTAGGTCATTTTCGTCCTCCCTAGGCATATTCTAATCCATTAAGGGTTTCTAACAAATTTTATGGATCCAAAATGTGCGTTTGTGTCATTGGATTAACTTTTAGGTCATTTTCGTCCTTGGAATAACATTTAGTTGATTTTCGTCCTCCCTAGGCTTATTCAAATCCATTTAGGTGTTTTAACCAATTATTTCATTTTCGTCCTCCCTAGGCTTATTCTAATCAATTTAGGGTTTTTAACATTTTTTGTGCTTCCAATAAATCCGTTTATTCAATGGATTAACATTTAGGTCATTTTCGTCCTCCTTCGGCTTATTTTAATTCATTTAGGGTTTTTAACCAATCTTGTGCATCCAATAAGTGCGCTTGTGTCCTTAGATTAACATTTAGGTAATTTTCGTTCACCCTAGGCTTATTCTAATCCATTTAGGTGTTTAAACCAATCTTGCGCGTCCAATTAGAGCATTTGTGTCATTGGATTAACATTTATGTCATTTTCGTCCTTCCTATTCTTATTCTAATCAATTTAGGGTTTTTAACCAATTTTTTGCTTCCAATAAGTTCGTTTTGTCATTGGATTAACATTTAAGTCATTTTCGTCATCCCTAGGCTTATTCTAATTCATTTAGGGTTTTTAACCAATCTTTTGCATGGCATAAGTGCGTTTGTGTCATTGGAATAACATTTATGTCATTTTTGTCCTCCCTAGGCTTATTCTAATCAATTTAGGGTTATTAACCAATTTTGAGCTTCCAATAAGTTCGTTTCTGTCATTGGATTAACATTTAGGTCATTTTCATGCTCCCTACGCTTATTCTAATTCATTTAGAGGTTTAAACTAATCTTGTGCATCCAATTAGAGCGTTTGTGTCATTGGATTAACATTTAGGTCATTTTCGTCCTCCCTAGCCTTATTCTTATTCATTTAGGGTTTTTAACCAGTGTTGTGCATGCAATAAGTGCGTTTTTGTCATTGGAATAACATTTATGTCATTTTTGTCCTCCCTTGGCTTATTCTAATCAATTTAGGGTTATTAACCAATTTTGTGCATCCAATAAGTTCGTTTGTGTCATTGGATTAACATTTAGGTCATTTTCATTCTTCCTACGCTTATTCTAATTCATTTAGGGTTTTTAACCATTCTTCTACATTAAATTAGTGCATTTGTGTCGTTCGATTAACATTTAGGTCATTTTCGTCCTCCCTAGGCATATTCTAATCCATTAAGGGTTTCTAACAAATTTTATGGATCCAAAATGTGCGTTTGTGTCATTGGATTAACTTTTAGGTCATTTTCGTCCTCCCTAGGCTTATTCGAATCCATATAGGGATTTTAACAATCTTGTGCAACCAATAAGTGTGTTTGTATCCTTGGAATAACATTTAGGTGATTTTCGTCCTCCCTAGGCTTATTCAAATCCATTTAGGTGTTTTAACCAATTATTTCATTTTCGTCCTCCCTAGGCTTATTCTAATCAATTTAGGGTTTTTAACATATTTTGTGCTTCCAATAAATCCGTTTATTCAATGGATTAACATTTAGGTCATTTTCGTCCTCCTTCGGCTTATTCTAATTCATTTAGGGTTTTTAACCAATCTTGTGCATCCAATAAGTGCGCTTGTGTCCTTAGATTAACATTTAGGTAATTTTCGTTCACCCTAGGCTTACTCTAATCCATTTAGGTGTTTAAACCAATCTTGCGCGTCCAATTAGAGCGTTTGTGTCATTGGATTAACATTTATGTCATTTTCGTCCTCCCTATTCTTATTCTAATCAATTTAGGGTTTTTAACCAATTTTTTGCTTCCAATAAGTTCGTTTTGTCATTGGATTAACATTTAAGTCATTTTCGTCATCCCTAGGCTTATTCTAATTCATTTAGGGTTTTTAACCAATCTTTTGCATGGCATAAGTGCGTTTGTGTCATTGGAATAACATTTATGTCATTTTTGTCCTCCCTAGGCTTATTCTAATCAATTTAGGGTTATTAACCAATTTTGAGCTTCCAATAAGTTCGTTTCTGTCATTGGATTAACATTTAGGTCATTTTCATGCTCCCTACGCTTATTCTAATTCATTTAGTGTTTTTAACCATTCTTGTGCATTAAATTAGTGTTTTTGTGTCGTTCGATTAACATTTAGGTCATTTTCGTCCTCCCTAGGCTTATTCTAATCCATTAAGGGTTTCTAACCAATCTTGTACATCCAAAAAGTGCGTATGTGTCATTGGATTAAAATTTAGGTCATTTTCGTTCTCCCTAGGCTTATTCTAATCCATATAGTGTTTTTAACCAATCTTGTGCATCCAATAAGTGCGTTTGTGTCCTTAGATTAACATTTAGGTAATTTTTCTCCTCCCTAGGTTTATTCTAATCCATTTAGGGGTTTAAACCAATCTTGTGCATCCAATTAGAGCGTTTGTGTCATTGGATTAACATTTAGGTCATTTTCGTCCTCCCTAGGCTTATTGTAATCCATTTAGGGTTTTTAACCACTCTTGTTTATCCAATAAGTACTTTTGTGTCATTAGATATTAACATTTTGGTCATTTTTGTCATCGTTTGACCTATTTTCATCCATTTTAGGTTTTTTACCAATCTTGTGCATCCAATAAGTTCGTTTGTGTCATTGGATTAACATTTATGTCATTTTCGTACTCCCTAGGCTTATTCTAATCAATTTAGGGTTTTTAACCAAATTTTTGCTTCCAATAAGTCCGTTTTGTCATTGGATTAACATTTAGGTCATTTTCGTCCTCCCTAGGCTTATTCTTATTCATTTAGGGTTTTTAACCAGTGTTGTGCATGCAATAAGTGCGTTTTTGTCATTGGAATAACATTAATGTCATTTTTGTCCTCCCTTGGCTTATTCTAATCAATTTAGGGTTATTAACCAAATTTGTGCATCCAATAAGTTCGTTTGTGTCATTGGATTAACATTTAGGTCATTTTCATTCTTCCTACGCTTATTCTAATTCATTTAGGGTTTTTAACCATTCTTGTGCATTAAATTAGTGTTTATGTGTCGTTCGATTAACATTTAGGTCATTTTCGTCCTCCCTAGGCTTATTCTAATCCATTAAGGGTTTCTAACCAATCTTGTACATCCAAAAAGCGCGTTTATGTCATTGGATTAAAATTTAGGTCATTTTCTTCCTCCCTAGGCTTATTCTAATCCATATAGTGTTTTTAACCAATCTTGTGCATCAAATAAGTGCGTTTGTGTCCTTAGATTAACATTTAGGTAATTTTTGTCCTCCCTAGGCTTATTCTAATCCATTTAGGGGTTTAAACCAATCTTGTGGATCCAATTAGAGCGTTTCTGTCATTGGATTAACATTTAGATCATTTTCGTCCTCCCTAGGCTTATTGAAATCCATTTAGGGTTTTTAACCAATCTTGTTTATCAAATAAGTGCGTTTGTGTCATTAGATTAACATTTTGGTCATTTTTGTCATCGTTTGACCTATTTTCATCCATTTAAGGTTTTTTACCAATCTTTTTCATCCAATAAGTGCATTTGTGTCATTGGATTAACATTTATGTCATTTTCGTCCTCCCTACGCTTATTCTAATCAATTTAGGGTTTTTAACCAATTTTGTGCTTCCAATAAGTCCGTTTTGTCATTGGATTAATATTTAGGTCTTTTTTGTCCTCCCTCGGCCTATTCTAATTCATTTAGGGGTTTTAACCAATCTTTTGCATGCAATAAGTGTGTTTGTGTCATTGGAATAACATTTATATCATTTTTGTCCTCCCTAGGCTTATTCTAATCAATTTAGGCTTATTTACCAATTTGGTACTTCCAATAAGTTCGTTTGTGTCATTGGATTAACATTTAGGTCATTTTCATGCTCCATACGCTTATTCTAATTCACATAGGGTTTTTAACCATTCTTGTGCATTAAATTAGTGCGTTTGTGTCCTTCGATTAACATTTAAGTCATTTTTGTCCTCATTAGGCTGATTCTAATCCGTTAAGGGTTTCTAACCAATCTTGTGCATACAAAATGTGCGTTTGTGTGATTGGATTAACATTTAGGTCATTTTCATCCTCCCTAGGCTTATTCTAATCCATTTACGGTTTTTTACCAATCTTATGCATCTAATTAGTGCGTTTGTGTCGTTGGATCAACATTTAGGTCATTTTCGTCCTCCCTAGGCTTATTCTAATCCATATAGGGTTTTAAACCAATCTTGTGCATTCAATAAGTGCGTTTGTGTCCTTAGATTAACACTTAGGTAATTTTCGTCCTCCCTAGGCTTATTCTAATCCATTTAGGGTTTGTCACTAATCTTGTGAATCCAATAAGTATGTTTGTGTCATTGAATTAACATTTTGGTCATTTTCGTCCTCCCTAGGCTTATTCTAATCCGTTTAGGGTTTCTAACCAATCTTGTGCATCTAATAAGTGCGTTTGTGTCATCGGATTAACATTTATGTCATTTTCGTCCTCTCTAGGCTTATTCTAATCAATTTTGGGTTTTTATCCAATTTTG
The DNA here is from genome assembly GCA_037974735.1 of Cicer chorassanicum. Taxonomy (NCBI): domain Eukaryota; kingdom Viridiplantae; phylum Streptophyta; class Magnoliopsida; order Fabales; family Fabaceae; genus Cicer; species Cicer chorassanicum. The sequence goes on from JBBPBP010009779.1 coordinate 29,993,023, forward strand.
TGCTTCCAATAAGTCCATTTTGTCATTGGATTAACATGTAGGTCATTTTTGTCCTCCCTCGGCTTATTCTATTTCATTTAGGGTTTTCACACATACTGTGCATCCAATACGTGCGTTTATGTCATTGGATTAACATTTATGTCATTTTTGTCCACCCTAGGCTTATTCTAATCCATTTAGGGTTTTTAAACAATCTTGTGCATCCAATAAGGGTGTTTGTGTCATTAGCATAACATTTAGGTCATTTTCGTCATCCCTAGGCTTATTCTAGTCCATCTAGGGTGTTTCACCAATCTTGTTTATCCAATAAGTGCGTTTGTGTCATTAGATTAACATTTTGGTAATTTTTATCATCGTTTGACCTATTTTTATCCATTTATGGTTTTTAACCAATCTTGTGCATCCAATAAGTGCGTTTGTGTCATTGGATTAACATTTATGTCATTTTCGTCTTCTCTAGGCTTATTCTAATCAATTTTGGGTTTTTATCCAATTTTATGCTTCCAATAAGTCCATTTTGTCATTGGATTAACATGTAGGTCATTTTCGTCCTCCGTAGGCTTATTCTAATTCATTTAGGGTTTTTAACCAGTGTTGTGCATCCAATAAGTGCGTTTTTGTCATTGGAATAACTTTTATGTCATTTTTGTCCTCCCTAGGCTTATTCTAATCAATTTAGGGTTATTAACCAATTTTGAGCATCCAAGAAGTTCGTTTGTGTCATTGGATTAACATTTAGGTCATTTTCATGCTTCCTACGCTTATTCTAATTCATTTAGGGTTTTTAACCATTCTTCTGCATTAAATTAGTGCATTTGTGTCGTTCGATTAACATTTAGGTCATTTTCGTCCTACCTAGGCTTATTCTAATCCATTAAGGGTTTCTAACAAATTTTAGGGATAAAAAATGTGCGTTTGTGTCATTGGATTAACTTTTAGGTCATTTTCGTCCTCCCTAGGCTTATTCGAATCCATATAGGGATTTTAACAACCTTGTGCATCCAATAAGTGTGTTTGTGTCCTTAGATTAACATTTAGGTGATTTTCGTCCTCCTTAGGCTTATTCTAATCCATTAAGGGGTTTTAACCAATTATTTCATTTTCGTCCTCCCTAGGCTTATTCTAATAATTTTAGGGTTTTTACAAATTTTGTGCTTCCAATAAGTTCGTTTTATCAATGGATTAACATTTTGGTCATTTTCGTCCCCCCTCAGCTTATTCTAATTAATTTAGGGTTTAAAACCAATCTTGTGCATCCAATATGTGCGTTTGTGTCATTGGATTAACATTTATGTAATTTTTGTCCTCGCTAGGCTTATTCTAATCCATGTAAGGTTTTTAACCAATCTTGTTTATACAATTAGTGCGTTTGTGTCATTGGATTAACATTTTGGTCATTTTTGTCATCGTTCGATCTATTTTAATCCATTTAGGGATTTTAACCAATCTTGTGCATCCAATAAGTGCGTTTGTGTAATTGAATTAACAATTATTTCATTTTCGTCCTCCGTACGCTTATTCTAATTCATTTAGGGTTTTTAACCATTCTTGTGCATTAAATTAGTGCGTTTGTGTCGTTCGATTAACATTTAGGTCATTTTCGTCCTTTCTAGGCTTGTTCTAATCCATTAAGGGTTTCTAACAAATCTTATGCATCCAAAATGTGCGTTTGTGTCATTAGATTAACATTTAGGTCATTTTCGTCCTCCCTAGGCTTATTCTTATCCATTAAGGGTTTCTAACAAATGTTATGCATCCAAAATGTGCGATTGTGTCATTGGATTAACATTTAGGTCACTTTCGTCCACCCAACGCTTATTCTAATCCATATAGGGTTTTTATCCAATCTTGTGCATCCAATAAGTGCGTTTGTGTCCTTAGACTAACATTTAGGTAATTTTCGTCCTCCATAGGCTTATTCTTATCCATTTAGGGGTTTTAACCAATCTTGTGCATCCAATAAGTGTGTTTGTGTCATTGAATTAACAATTACTTCATTTTCATCCTCCATAGGGTTATTCTAATCAATTTAGGGTTTTTAACCAATTTTGTGCTTCCAATAAGTCCGTTTTGTCATTAGAATAACATTTAGGTCATTTTCGTCCTCCCTCAGGTTATTCATATTCATTTAGGGTTTTTAACCAATCTTGTGCATCCAATAAGTGCGTTTGTGTCATTGGACTAACATTTATGTAATTTTTGTCCTCCCTAGGCTTATTTTAATCCATTTAAGGGTTTTAACAAATCTTGTTTATCCAATAAGGGCATTTGTGTCATTGGATTAACATTTTGGTCATTTTCGTCATCGTTCGAACTATTTTAATACATTTAGGGTTCTTAACCAATCTTATGCATCCAATAAGTGCGTTTGTGTCAATGGATTAACATTTATGTCATTTTCGTCCTCCCTAGGCTTATTCTAATCAATTTAGGGTTTTTAACCAATTTAGTGCTTCCAATAAGTCCGTTTTGTCATTGGATTAACATTTAGGTCATTTTTCGTCCTCTCTAGGCTTATTCTAATTCATTTAGGGTTTTTAACCAATCTTTTGCATGGCATAAGTGCGTTTGTGTCATTGGAATAACATTTATGTCACGTTTTTCCTCCCTAGGCTTATTCTAATCAATTTAAGGTTATTAACCAATTTTGTGTTTCCAATAAGTTCGCTTGTGTCGTTCGATTAACATTTAGGTCATTTTCATGCTACCTACGCTTATTCTAATTCATTTAGGGCTTTTAACCATTCTTGTGCATTAAATTAGTGCGTTTGTGTCGTTCGATTAACATTTAGGTCATTTTTGTCCTCCCTAGGCTTATTCTAATACATTAAGGGTTTCTAACAAATCTTATGCATCCAGAATGTGCGTTCGTGTCATTGGATTAACATTTAGGTAATTTTCGTCCTCCCTAGGCTTATTCTAATCCATATAGGGTTTTTAACCAATCTTGTGCATCCAATAAGTGCGTTTGTGTCCTTAGATTAACATTTAGGTAATTTTCGTCCCCCAAGGCTTATTCTAATCCATTTAGGGATTTTAACCAATCTTGTGCATCCAATAAGTGCGTTTGTGTCATTGAATTAACAATTATTTCATTTTCGTCCTCCCTAGGCTTATTCTAGTCAATTTAGGGTTTTTAACTAATTTTGTGCTTCCAATAAGTCCGTTTTGTCATTGCATTAACATTTAGGTCATTTTCATCCTCCCTCGGCTTCTTCTAATTCATTTAGGGTTTTTAAGCAATCTTGTGAATTACAATAAGGCTAGGGAGGACGAAAATGACCTAAAAATTAATCCAATGACAAAACGAACTTATTGGAAGCACAAGATTGGTTAGAAAACCTAAATGGATTAGAATAAGCCTAGGGAGGACGAAAATGACCATAATGTTAATTCAATGAAACAAACACACTTACTGGATGCACAATATTGGTGAAAATCCCTAAATGGATTAGAATAAGCCTAGGGAAGATGAAAATGACCTAAATGCAAATCCAATGACACAAACGCACTTATTAGATGCACAAGATAGGTTAAAAACCCTAAATGGATTAGACTGAGCCTAGAGAGGACGAAAATGACCTAAATGTTAATCCAATGACACAAACACACATTTTTGATGCACAAGATTGGTGAAAAACCCTAAATGGATAAGAATAAGCCTAGGGATGAGGAAAATGACCTATATATTTATCCAATTACAAAACGAACTTATTGGAAGCACAAGATTGGTTAATAACCCTAAATTGTTTAGAATAAGCCTAGGGAGCACGAAAATGACCTAAATTTTAATCCAATGACACAAACGAACTTATTAAATGCACAAGATTGATTAAAAAACCCTAAATGAATTAGAATAATCCTTGGGAGGACGAAAATGACCTAAATGTTAATCCAATGAGACAAACACACTTATTGGATGCACAAGATTGGTTAAAAAACCCTAAATGAATTAGAATAAGCCTAGGGAGAACGAAAATGACCTAAATATTAATCCAATGACAAAACGAACTTATTGGAAGCACAAGATTGGTTAATAACCCAAAATTGATTAGAATAAGCCTAGGGAGGACGAAAATGACCTAAATGTTAATCCAATGACACAAACACACTTATTGGATTCACAAAATTGGTTAAAAACCCTAAATGGATCAAAATAAGCCTTGGGAGGGCGAAAATTACCTAAATTTTAATCTAATGACACAAATGCACTTATTGGATGCACAAGATTGGTTAAAAACCCTAAATGAATTAGAATAATCCGAATGATAAAGAAAATCCCGAAAATCTGAATCCACTGAAACAAATGCGTTTATTGGATGCACAAGATTGGTTAAAACCCTAGATGGATTAGAATAAGCCTAGGTAGGACGAAAATGATCTAAATGTTAATCGAATGACTCAAATGCACTAACTTAATGTACAAGAATGGTTAAAAACCCCAAATGAATTAGAATAAGCCTAGGGAACATGAAAATGACCTAAATGTTAATCCAATGACACAAACGAATTTATTGGAAGCACAAGATTGGCTAATAATCCTAAATTGATTAGAATAAGTCTAGGGAGGAAGAAAATGACCTAAATTTTAATCCAATGAGACAAACACACTTATTGGATGCACAAGATTGGTTAAAAAACCCTAAATGAATTACAATAAGCCTAGGGAGGACGAAAATGACCTAAATATTAATCCAATAACAAAATGAACTTATTGGAAGCACAAGATTGGTTAAAAAACCTTAATGGATTAGAATATGTCTAGGGAGGGTGAAAATGACCATAATGTTAATTCAATGAAACAAACACACATAGTGGATGCATAAGATTGGTGAAAATTCCTAAATGGACTAGAATAACCCTAGGGAATATGAAAATGACCAAAATGTAAATCCAATGAGACAACCGCACTTATTGGATGCACAAGATTGGTTAAAACCCTTAAATGGATTAGAATAAGCCTAGGGAGGACAAAAATGACATAAATGTTAATCTAACGACACAAACGCACTTATTGGATGCACAAGATTGGTTTAAAACCCTATATGGATTAGAATAAGTTTACGATGGACGAAAATGACCTAAATGCTAATCCAATGACACAAATGCACTTAGGAGATGCACAACATTGGTTAAAAACCCTAAATGGATTAGAATGAGCCTAGAGAGGACAAAAATAACCTAAATGTTAACTGTAACAGCCCGATTTTTAACACCAAAAACACGTGTAAATTTTTTTTTTAAATAAATGAATAAGTAAATACTGTTGGATAAACTATTTAATGTCGTAACACAACAACAAAATCAACATAATTTACAGTAGCGGAAATAAGTTTAGAATTTACAGAACCAAAGTATTTAAACGTTTCCAAGTTATATTAAAAGTTTACCAGGACCCATCAAATAATAAGTCAGGCTGACAATATAGGTACAGTCTTACCAAATAAATAATTACACAACTAAAAGAATGACTCAAGGACCTATATAGTCGCCTAGTCTGATCATGCTATCAAAAAGCTATACAGCCCGGATGACCTCCACGCGCCCAACACAAAACTCCAGACCTAGCTCCGATCAGGCATCGCTAACTACCTTCCCCTCTCAAGGGTACTACCTGGCAGGACGATCCTGAATCTCATCTGAGGGCACAACCCAGATTTCCACAATTGTAAAGGGTCACCAGTCCGAAATTAACAAACATCACATAGCATTTATGTTTTTAAATGCATAAAAATCATCCTCCAACTTAGCATACATCTAAGAAGGGTTTACATATGCTAAACATGCATAAACAAAGTTGAAAAATGAAGTTTTGGACCAAACAGCACTGTTGTATTCGAATATACCCTATGTGTAGTCGAATACACTTGTGAAAACAGCATAAAAACAGCAAAAACAGCACTGACAACACTACTGTATTCGAATACAACATTCCATTCAACTGCATTCGAATACAGCACCTTGTGTAGTCGAATACACTTTAAAAAAATCAAGTCAGTAGCTAATTTAATCATCTATATTCGACTACAACACAGGTGTAGTCGAATACACCTGTCAAAAGAGCAGAAAATCAGTTTTTAACCCTTTCAAAAACATTCCAACACTTCCAAATTCTTTCCAACACTTTCAACACCAATTCAATCAATCACAAACACCAACACAACACAAATCACTCATCACAATCAAGTACGCATATACAAACATCATAACATGTCACACATGACTCGCGTGCCAAGCACCCTAATTCAATGCGTATATGCCAATGCACATGATTCCAGAATATCATCAAAACCCTCATCGAAGGGGCGTAAATCATAATTGTACAGCCTCTCACAGACTAGTACTAATTACCAAGGTGCAGTCTCTCACACGCTAGCACGATTTACTAATGTGCAACCTCTCACAGGTTAGCACGACGCGATAATCCATGTAAGGGTAAGATGAACCAACAATTCACATGGAATCATCCCCCGTACGGATAAGATGAACCAACTATTCACATGGAATCATCCTGTGGCCCATCCGGTCACCACTATCACCGACGCGATAATCCCTGCAAGGATGAGATGAACCAACAATTCACATGGAATCATCCCATGGCCCATCCGGTCACCACTATCACTGACGCGATAATCCCCGCAAGGATGAGATGAACCAACAATTCACATGGAATCATCCCGTGGCCCATCCGGTCATCACTATCACTACTATGAAATGCATGAGCATACTCTGACTCTCGACACCACAATCATTAAGTAAATGCAGCTATTAAAAGATTCCCCATTTTTAATGCTCATTTAACACTAATGATTCTCAAATTTAACACAGAGCATACTCAACGCATACAATCCTCAAATCACATGAAATTGAATTAACAAATCATATTGAATTCAAATCACTACATACACAATCTCATCAATTCATTTCATACCAAATCAAAATTCACACATAAATTGCATTTATTCAAAATTCCACAACCTCAATCATAACGCAAATTTCCACATTCAAAATATTACCCATAATCATAACAACTATACTAGGCAAGAATCACCACTACCCACACACAAAATTCATTAAATTCAATTTTCACCATTTTACTCACAAAATGGATTAAATTCATTTCTCACAAACCACACCTCAAACCCACCAAATTTCTTCTCCCCAAGCTTACATGTAAGGTCCTAGATGCAAACTAATAGTTTGGAAGGAGCCCTTTACCTCGACAGTAGCTTGAATGGCCGATTACGGCACCGCGATAAAATTCTGGTAAAATTCCCGCTTCGCACAGAGCTGCGAAAATTAGTTCCCAAGCATCGCAACGTGATCACGATCAACTTTCTATTCAGTCGCGTCGCGAGATAAGGCTTGGATCTATGTGATATGTGAGGTTTTATGTTTGGCGATTTAGGAAACCACCCACACGGTTTCGCAAACAGAGAAGAAAGAAGAAGAAAATGTGAGGCTGGGGAAACTGTTTTGCTTTCTCTCTTTTTTTAATCATCGTCTCACAATCACTTAACATGTATCTATATATATATATATATATATTAACTTTCTAATAATATACATATATATAACTAACTCCCAAAAATACATATATATATATATATATATATATATTTAAATCAAACCAACAAATAACTAAAACTCTCGCACACCCATCTGAACTATTTTGATAAAAATATCTACTCTCGTTGCAACTCAATTGACAGGTAAAATTTTCTGCAACTATAGATATTTTTAACAAGATTGTCTGATAATAAATTTTCCGCAACGTAATTAAATTATTTCTCGCCAAATAATTTAAAATGGGACCCACAAAATATTAATGGCATTTTAACATCCAAAATACCAATAAAACTTGCTAAAAAGCCTCATAATTTAACATGAAAGCACCCGAAAATACAAAAAGTACATTTTAAAATTAAGGGTATTACATTCTACCCCCCTAAAAATAGTTTCGTCTTCGAAACTACGCGACGATAATTAACTCAGGGTGTTTTTCTCTCATCTTGCACTCCAATTCAACATTCATACTAGAACTTGTTTCGTCCGGCCTACTCGAAGAAAGCGCCATCTAACCCTCCTCATAGGGTACTTAACAACTTTGCGCACTATCATAGCCAGTAAGACTTGCCCGTTCCATTCAACACGATTTTGTCTACTATCAACAAGAGATTAAGGATGGTCAGTTCCTCAATTTGTCAATAGGTAACCAACGACCATGATGATGGATTAGACCATCTTAACCCAATTGTAATAATGCTCCCCTCAACTTGGACTTAAAGCATTCTCGAAGACAAGCGGTCTAACAATCTTCTCAAGGTCCACTGAGTTTCCCTTAATTTCCCATTGAAAAAGTACAATTGCCCAAAACTATGTCACATAGCCTCATATACGTCCACTTGGTACGAAACATCAATTAGGTTCCAAACTGAAACTCTAAGTATGACACCAGCACATTGAGCACAAAACATTCATTACCGCTGGAAACTCCCTAATTTCTCCATTGCCCGTAAATCCTCAATTTTCTTTAGACGCACAACTGCACAAAGCCACAGTGTTCTTAACAAAATGTTGGTATGATTATAACTTTAATAAGCATATCCCAACATTCGATCGGTGATCAAAGTTTTCCTCAACTATTTTCGACGACATGTCCGAACTATACCACCTCCAACACGCAAACTTCTTTCCAGCTTAGTACTTCATTTCAAGAGTCACGTCTCCAACAAAATCCAATTTGAATTTCATTCACTGGTTAAGACCTACATTTATCTCATTCCTAACACCTCAAATTCACATTTCACTAGTCAATTTTTTTACATACCTTGCAACTCTGGACAAACCCGAAAATAATTTTCCTCTATCGGCTGCCAACATTCATTTTGATACTTCTCAATTTCGCTATGTCCTTTATTTGCAGCTTGATGATTATCTTTTCCATTATGACAGGTCAAACACATTGCATTCACTCCATCGCTTTTCCATTTATACAAACCTTTAATGTCTACCTCGAACCTTAATAGATCTTCATTATTTCGAAATCATTACTTAGCTTACTCTGGTATGTCTTTTTCCAAAAATTGCTCTCTTATTTGATAGCCAAAATCGGTACACCCTATAGTGAGTCATATCCCAAAATATCATCCAACTTAACTTGATTCCCTTTTCGTCTTTCCTCTTACTATTAAACTTTTCTTCCTTCAGATAAGCTTGTCTTCCTGGTCATTAAGAATTTCTTCAACAGATCAACAAAATCTTAATTCTCCCTAATTTTCACACTTCCCAAGAACAACAACTAAACCATAAATCATTAGTTACATTTCTTCCTATTCACCCTATGTCATTGAATAAAATTAGAAAATTTGATCCTGAAATGTTCAAATACTCATTCCACCGTCTAAATTTATCCATTCCATCTTAAGATACAACACACGGTCTTATTCATCAATGACTCTAACCGTCTTAGTAATATCACTAATGAAACCTCTTCTAATCATAACACAACATTATTGGTGAATCTTCAAACACTTCCATCCATAACATGAAGTATTTATCACTTGCCTACCTCAACTCCCTTGATCATACAAGTTTAAGGTGTCACTTGGTCCTCCATGCAACCTTGTGGATTTTGAATCGTTGACTTCAAGATTAACCATCTTGGGGTCTCAAATCAAATCTTGATTAATCCCTCTAACTTATCAAAATATTCACATTCTCCTAGTGTTTACCATCCTTTAATAGACACTCCAAGCTTACTTTGCAACGATCTCTAAGTATCCCCGTACTCTTTACTTCCAATTCCAGTTAATAGCAACATGTGGTTCAACACATCAAGGCTTAACTCCTTATGTTTACCCGAACATCACTCAAAATTCACACTTACGCGCCAATAGTTTCTTCTAAGATCACTATCCATATTTATTTCCTCCTAAACCACATAGAGATTTGTTACTTACCAACAAAATATATGATCTCACTCCTTTAATCGTCATGAGGTTCATACTTAACAATCTAAGTCACGAATCTAGTTTAACTCGAATGCTCAACCTTACCCCTCAAGGTATCGACTATTCCTCAAAGCGTCCTTTGCCTAACCAAGGTAATATTCACCCCTAATGTGTAGCGCACCTTAACTTCATTACAAGCCTCTTTAGCTGACACCTGAGCACCAGATGCTATTCCAAATGGAAGCCTCGTTTTCTCAACAATTCCATGGTGTTCACATCTATTTGACAATTATAAAACTTCATCCAGTCTCGTCATGAAATCTACCAGGGAAACATCTAATAGTTTTCTTAAAAATAAATTCTCCACTTATATTGTTACTTGAAATCCCATGACAGTCTAACGTTAATCCATCCATACCCATCATCTTCGAGTTAACACCAATAACATAGCCTCTATATCCTTAGAACCACTTCATAAATCCCATGTCGTCATGATTCGCTTCAACCCTGTCTTTCCCAGACCGATACGTTTTAGAATTCAGAAACACTCGTCGACCAAAGTCGACTAATGTTCTATGTTTTTAACTACTCTTCCAACTAAAGTGCTACAAGGCACGCTGTTTCGTACAAGAAACAATAAACTACCTAAGCATATCATGCTTGACCCAATAAAGCAAAACACAAAGCACATGTGGACTCCAGACATTTGACACTATAAACATGCAGTATTTACTGTCAACGCCTTAGCATGTGTAGAAACAACCAAATCAAAAGGAAAAACATACACAGATAACTTCAAACGATTCACACAACCCATAGAAATGAAGGAATGGGTTGCCCCCGAATCAAAAAGTGCATTAAGTGTGTTACTTGCAATCTCACCGTCACGTGGAATCAGATTTCCAAATGAATCTCCCTCCTCATCACCCACACAATACACACGTCCTCTAGCCGTAGGAAGAGCAGCCTTAGATGCATTCACAACCAGTTCTACCTTTGGAGCTTTACAATTCCTCGCACTGTGCCCTGGTTTTTGGCAATTATAACAAGTAAGTCCCTTAGAGGTGCAAACATTAGCATAATGTCCCTCCTCACCACATCAGAAACACCGATTTCCTTGTCCCACTTGACTTCTGAAATTCTGGTTCTCTGGATGGTTTTGACCCCTATTGTTGTTCTGCGAACTGTTATAAGGCTTAGCAATTTGTTTCCCTTTGTTCTGATAATTCGTCCTACTAGGTCCTCCGATATTAAAATTCCCTCCCCTACTATATCTCTTACTCTTCATCTCTTCAACCTCCCTACATTTCTCCACAAGAACTTGGAAACGTTGAATTCCCAAGGGTAAAACATAATCTTTAATCTCATACTTCAATCCATCTTGAAAACGATGGCACATAAATGGTTCATCGACCTCTTCTCGGAAAAATCTGAAATGCCTTGACAAAGACTCAAACTTCGCGACATATTCACCCACGACCATATTCCCCTGATGAAGTTTTAGAAAATCATCACCCAATTTGGTCGTGACACTCATCGGGAAGTATTTGTCTAAAAGTTTCCTTTTGAACGACTCCCAATTTACCTCCTCATGAGCCGATCCCATCAAAAGTCTTGTACTACTCCACCAATACTCCGCATCTCCTAGCAACAAGTAAGTAGCATAATTAACTTTCACCTCTGCTTGACAGTTAATCATCTCAAAAATCTTTTCCGCTTCTTGGATTCACTGATCCGCTTTCTCCGAATCCTCATCACCCTTAAACTTGGGAGGATTGTGACGACGAAAGTCGTCTAATCCCCTTGACTCAGCAGCACAGATCTCTCTTTCCCTTTTTATCCAGATGCCACAGAGTCTTGGCAGCAATCTGTGCTGCAACATAAGCAACCATGTTATTCATAGCTTCCGCCATTTGGTCAACCCTATAAACGTTGACTCTTGCAGCGTCATCCCTTCTTGGTGGCATTGTCTCCTTCAAAACAAACATCAAGAAGAAATCTCAACACCACATCGTATAATTCCAAGAATAACCTCCGACGATAATAACGCAAAACTAAACTTAACCCGACATCTCGGACAAATCACCCCGACGCATGATCAGATAACAACTCCCAACCTATAGGTTGACATACAATCTATAACCATTACTCCACGTTCCCAAGGAAATCCAAACCAAAGCTCTGATACCACAACTGTAACAGCCCGATTTTTAACACCAAAAACACGTGTAATTTTTTTTTTAAATAAATGAATAAGTAAATACTTTTGGATAAACTATTTAATGTCGTAACACAACAACAAAATCAACATAATTTACAGTAGCGGAAATAAGTTTAGAATTTACAGATCCAAAGTACTTAAACGTTTCCAAGTCATATCAAAAGTTTACAAGGACCCATCAAAATAATAAGTCAGGCTGACAATATAGGTACAATCTTCCCAAATAAATAGTTACACAACTAAAAGAAAGACTCAAGGACCTATATAGTCGCCTAGTCTGATCATGCTACCAAAAAGCTATACAGCCCGGGTGACCTCCACGCGCCCAACACAAAACTCCTGACCTAGCTCCGATCATGCATCGCTAACTACCTTCCCCTCTCCAGGGTACTACCCGGCAGGACGATCCTGAATCTCATCTGAGGGCAAAGCCCAGATTTCCACAATTCTAAAGGGTCACCAATCCGAAATTAACAACCATCACATAGCATTTATGTTTTTAAATGTATAACAATCATCCTCTAACTTAGCATACATCTAAGAAGGGTTTGCATATGCTAAACATGCATAAACAAAGTTGAAAAATGAAGTTTTGGACCAAACAGCACTGTTGTATTCGAATACACCCTATATGTAGTCGACAACCTATATGTCAGCAAAAACAGCACTGACATCACTACTGTATTCGAATACAACCTGTTTGAATTCGAATACAGCATTCCATTCAACTGTATTCGAATACAGCACCTTGTGTAGTCGAATACGCTTCAAAAAAATAAAGTCAGTAGCTAATTTAATCATCTGTATTCGACTACAACACAGGTGTAGTCGAATACACATGTCAAAACATTCCAACACTTCCAAATTCATTCCAACACTTTCAACACCAATTCAATCAATCACAAACACCAACACAACACAAATCACTCACCACAATCAAGTACGCATATACAAACATCATAACATGTCACACATGACTCGCGTGCCAAGCACCCTAATGCAATATGTATATGCCAATAAACATGATTCCAGAATATCATCAAAACCCTCCTCGAAGGGGCGTAAATCATAATTGTACAGCCTCTCACAGACTAGTATTAATTACCAAGGTGCAACCTCTCACAGGTTAGCACGATGCGATAATCCATGTAAGGGTAAGATGAACCAACAATTCACATGGAATCATCCCCCATACGGATAAGATGAACCAACAATTCACATGGAATCATCATGTGGCTCATCCGGTCACCACTATCACCGACGCGATAATCCCTGCAAGGATGAGATGAACCAACAATTCACATGGAATCATCCCATGGCCCATCCGGTCACCACTATCACCGACGCGATAATCCCCGCAAGGATGAGATGAACTATCACTACTATGAAATGCATGAGCATACTCTGACTCTCGACACCACAATTATTAAGTAAATGCAGCTATTAAAAGATTCCCCATTTTCAATGCTCATTTAACACTAATGATTCTCAAATTTAACACAGAGCATACTCAATGCATACAATCCTCAAATCACATGAAATTGAATTAACAAATCATATTGAATTCAAATCACTACGTACACAATCTCATCAATTCATTTCATACCAAATCAAAATTCACACATAAATTGCATTTATTCAAAATTCCACAACCTCAATCATAACGCAAATTTCCACATTCAAAATATTACCCATAATTATAACAACTATACCAGGCAAGAATCACCACTACCCACACATCAAAATTCATCAAATTCAATTTTCACCATTTTAATCACAAAATGGATTAAATTCATTTCTCACAAACCACACCTCAAACCCACCAAATTTCTTCTCCCCAAGCTTACAAGTAAGGTCCTAGATGCAAACTAAAAGTTTGGAAGGAGCCCCTTACCTCGACGGTAGCTCGAACAGCCGATTACGGCACCGCGAAAAAATTCCGGTAAAATTCCCGCTTCGCACAGAGCTGCGAAAATTACCGGCAACGTGATCACGATCATCTTTCTCTTCAGTCGCATTGAAGATAAAGCTTGGATCTATGTGATACGTGAGGTTTTATGTTTGGTGGTTTTGGAAACCACCCACACGGTTTCGCAAACAGAGAAGAAAGAAGAAGAAAATGTGAGGCTGGGGAAAATGTTTTTCTAATCATCCTCTCACAATCACTTAACATGTATATATATATATATATATATATATACATGTTAAGTGATTGTGAGAGGATGATTAGAATAAGCCTAGGGAGGGCGAAAATAACCAAAACGTTAATTCAATGACACAAATGCACTTATTGGTGCACAAGCTTGGTTAGAAACCCTAAATGGATTAAAATAAGCCTAAGGAGGCCGAAAATTACCTAAATGTTAATCTAATGACACAAACACACTTATCAGATGCACAAGATTGGTTAAAAACCCTAAAGGGATTAAAATAAGCCTAGGGAGGATGAAAATGACCTAAATCTTAATCCTATGACAGAAACCCATCGAATGGATGCATAAGATACGTTAAAAAACCTAAATGGATTAGAATAAGCCTAGGGACGACGAAAATGACCAAAATGTTAATTCAATGACACAAACACACTTATTGGATACACAAGATTGGTGACAAACCCTAAATGGATTAGGATAAGCCCAGGGAGGATGAAATGACCAATATAGTAATCCAATGACACAAATGCACTTATTGGATGCACAAGATTGATTAAAAACCCTTAAAGAATTAGAATAATCCGAATGATAACTAAAATCACGAAAATGTTAGTCTAATGACACAAACGCACTTATTGGATAAACAAGATTGGTTAAACACCCTAGATGGATTAGAATAAGCCTAGGGATGACGAAAACGACCTAAATGTTAATCCAATGACACAAACGAACTTATTGGAAGCACGAGATTGGTTAAAAACCCTAAATGGATTAGAATAAGCCTAGGGAGGGCGAAAATGACCAAAATGTTAATTCAATGACACTAATGCACTTATTGGTGCACAAGATTGGTTAGAAACCCTAAATGGATTATAATAAGCCTAGGGAGGGCGAAAATTACCTAAATGTTAGTCTAATGACACAAACACACTTATGGGATGCACAAGATTGGTTAAAAACCCTAAATGGATTAAATAGGAAGGACGAAAATGACCTAAATAATAATCCAATGACAGAAACCCACCGAATGGATGCACAAGATAGGATAAAAACCCTAAATGGATTAGAATAAGCCTAGGGAGGACGAAAATGACCAAAATGTTAATTCAATGACACAAACACACTTATTTGATACACAAGATTGGTGACAAACCCTAAATGGATTAGAATAAGCCAAGGGAGGATGAAATGACCAATATAGTAATCCATCGACACAAATGCACTTATTGGATGCACAAGATTGATTAAAAACCCTAAAAGAATTAGAATAATCATAACAATAACAAAAATCACGAAAATGTTAATCCACTATGACAAATGCACTTATTTGATGCACAAGATTCGTTAAAAACCCTAAATTGGATGCACAACATTGGTTAGAAACCCTAAATGGATTAGAATAAGCCTAGGGAGGACAAAAATGACTTAAATATTAATCACATGACAGAAACACAATTATTGGATGAACCAGATTGGTTAATAACCCTACATGGATAAGAATAAGCTTAGGGAGGACGAAAATGACCTAAATGTTAATCCCATGACACAAACGCACTTATTGGATCCTTAAGATTGGTTAAAAACTCTAAATGGGTTAGAATAAGCCCAGGGAGGAAGAAAATGACCAAAATTTTAATTTAATCACACAAACACAATTCTTGGATAAATAAGATTGGTTAAACACCCTAGATGGATTAGAATAAGCCTAGGGATGACGAAAATGACCTATATCTTAATCCATTGACACAAATGCACTTATTGGAATCACAAAATTGGTTAAAAACACTAAATGAATTAGAATAAGCCTAGGGAGGACAAAAATGACTTAATTGTTAATCCAATGACATAAACGCACTTATTGGATGCACCAGATTGGTTAAAAACCCTAAATGGATTAAAATAAGCCTAGGGAGGATGAAAATGACCTAAAATTTAATCCCATGATAGAAACACACTTATTGGATGAACAAGATTGGTTAAAAACCCTAGATAGATTACAATATGCTTACGGAGGACGAAAATGACCTAAATGTTAATCCAATGACACAAACACACTTATTGGATGCACAAGATTGGTTAAAAACCCAAATGGTTTATATTAAGCCTATAGATGACAAATATGACAAAAATGTTAATCCAATGACAGTAACGCACTTATTGGATGCACAAGATTGGTTAAAAACTCTAAATGGGTTAGAATAAGCCCAGGGAGGACGAAAATGACCAAAATGTTAATTCAATGACACAAACACACTTATTCGATGCACAAGATTGGTGAAAAACCCTAAATGGATTAGAATAAGCCTAGGGTGGGTGAAAATTACCTAAATGTTAATCTAATGACACAAACGCAGATATTGGATGCACAAGGTTGGATAAAAACTCTAAATGGATTAAAATAGGCCGAACGATAACAAAAACGACAAAAATGTACTTATTGGATAAACAAGATTGGTTAAACACCCTAGATGAATTAGAATAAGCATAGGGAGGACGAAAATGACTTAATTGTTAATCCAATGACACAAACACATTTATTGGATGCACACAATTGGTTAGAAACCCTAAATGGATTAGAATAAGCCTAAGGAGGACGAAAATGACTTAAATGTTAATCCCATGACAGAAACGCACTTATTAGATGAAAAAGATTGATAAACAACCCTAAATAGATTAAAATAGGCCGAACGATGACAAAAATGACCAAAATGTTAATTCAATGACACAAACGCACTATTGGATAAACAAGATTGGTTAAACATCCTAGATGGATTAGATTAAGCCTATGGAGGACGATAATGACCTAAATGTTAATCCAATGAAACAAAGACACTTATTGGATGCACAAGATTGGTTAAAAAGCCTAAATGAATTAGAATAAGCCTAGGGAGGACGAAAATTACTTAATTGTCAATCCAATGACACGGCCGCAAATATTGGATGCACAAGATTCGTTAGAAACCCTAAATGGATTAGAATAAGCCTAGGGAGGATGAAAATGACTTGAATATTAATCACATGACAGAAACACACTTTTTGGATGAGCAAGGATGGTTAAAAACCCTAGATGGATTAGAATAAGCATACGGAGGACGAAAATGACCTAAATGTTAATCCAATGACACAAACTCACTAATTGGATGCAGAAGATTGGTTAAAAACCATAAATGGATTAGAATAAGCCTAGGGAGGACGAAAATGATCAAAATGTTAATTCAAGGACACAAACAAACTTATTTGATACACAAGATTGGTGACAAACCATAAATGGAATAGAATAAGCCTATGGAGGACGAAAGTGAACAATATGTTAATCCAATGACACAAATGCACTTATTGGATGCACAAGATTAGTTAAAAACCCTAAAAGAATTAGTATAATTCGAACGATAACAAAAATCATGAAAATGTTAATCCACTAAAACAAGTGCGCTTTTTGGATGCACAAGATTGGTTAAAAACCCTAAATAAATTAGAATAAGCCTAGGGAGGACGAAAATGACTAAAATGTTAATCCAATGACACAAATGCACTTATTGGATGCACAAAAATGGCGAAAACCCTAAATGGATTGGAATAAGCCTAGGGAGGACGAAAATGACTAAAATGTTAATCCAATGACACAAATGCACTTATTGGATGCATAAGATTGGTTAAAAACCCTAAATGGATTAGAATAAGCCTAGGGAAGCAAATATTACCTAAATGTTAGTCTAATGACACAAACACACTTATTGGATAAACAAGATTGGTTAAACACCCTAGATGGATTAGAATAAGCCTAGGGAAGACGAATATGACATATATGTTAATTCAATGATACAAACACACTTATTGGTGCACAAGATTGGTTAAAAACCCTAAAAAGATTAGATTAGGCATAGGGAGGACGAAAATGACTTAAATGTTAATGCAATGACACAAACACACTTAATGGATAAATAAGATTGGTTAAAAACCCAAAACGGATTAAAATAGGCCGAACGATGACAAAACTGACCAAAATGTTAATCAAATGACACAAACGCACTTATTGGATGCACAAGATTGGTTAAAAACCCTAAATGGATTAGAATAAGCCTAGGGAGGACGATAATGACCTAAATGTTAATCCAATGAAACAAAGGCACTTATGGGATGCACAAGATTGGTTAAAAAGCCTAAACGAATTAGAATAAGCCTAGGGAGGACGAAAATGACTTAATTGTTAATCCAATGACACAAACAAAAAATATTGGATGCACAAGATTGGTTGGAAACCCTAAATGGGCTAGAATAAGCCTAGGGAAGACGAAAATGACTTAAACATTAATCACATGACAGAAACCCAATTATTGGATGAACAAGATTGGTTAATAACCCTAGATGGATTAGAATAAGCTTAAGGAGCACGCAAATGACATAAATTTTCATCCCATGAACCAACGAACTTATTGGATCCACAAGATTGGTGAAAAACTCTAAATGGGTTAGAATAAGCCCAAGGAGGAAGAAAATGACAAAAATTTTAATTTAATCACACAAACACACTTATTGGATGCACAAGATTGGTGAAAAACCCTAAATGGATTAGACTAAGCCTAGGGATGACGAAAATGACCAAAATGTTAATCCAATGGCACAAATGCACTTATTGGATGCACAAGTTTGGTTAAAACCCTAAAAGAATTAGAATAATCCAAACGATAACGAAAATCACGAAAATATTAATCCACTAAAACTTATGCGCTGATTGGATGCACAACATTGGTTAAAAGCCCTAAATGGATTAGAATAAGCCTAGGGAGGACAAAAATGACTTAAATATTAATCACATGACAGAAACACAATTATTGGACGAACAAGATTGGTTATAAGCCTAGATTGATAAGAATAAGCTTAGGGAGGACGAAAATGACCTAAATGTTAATCCCATGACACAAACGCACTTATTGGATCCTTAAGATTGGTTAAAAACTCTAAATGGGTTAGAATAAGCCCAGGGAGGAAGAAAATGACCAAAATTTTAATTTAATCACACAAACACACTTATTGGATAAACAAGATTGGTTAAACACCCTAGATGGATTAGAATAAGCCTAGGGATGACGAAAATGACCTATATCTTAATCCATTGACACAAACGCACTTATTGGATTCACAAGATTGTTTAGAAACCCTAAATGGATTAAACAAGATTATGGAGGACGGAAATGACCTAAATGTTAATCCCATGATAGAAACGCACTTATTGGATGAATAAGATTGGTTAAAAACTTTAGATGGTTTAGAATAAGCTTACGGAGGACGAAAATGACTTAAATGTTAATCCTATGACATAAACGCATTTAATGGATGAACAAGATTGGATAAAAACTCTAAATGGATTAGAATAAGCTTAGGGAGGACGAAAATGACCAAAATATTAATTCAACGACACAAACACACTTATTAGATACACAAGATTGGTGACAAACCCTAAATGGAATAGAATAAGCCTATGGAGGACAAAAGTGACCAATATGTTAATCTAATGACACAACTGCACTTATTGGATGCACAAGATTGGTTTAAAACACTAAAAGAATTAAAATAATCCGAACGATAACGAAAATGTTAATCCACTAAACCAAATGCGCTGATTGGATGCATAAGATTGGTTAAAAACCCCAAATGGATTAGAATAAGCCTAGATAGGGCGAAAATTACCTAAATGTTAATCTAATGACACAAACGCACTTATTGGATAAACAAGATTGGTTAAACACCCTAGATGGATTAGAATAAGTCTAGGGATGAGGAAAATGACCTAAATGTTAATCCAATGACACAAATGCACTTATTGGTGCACAAGATTGGTTAAAAACACTAAATGGATTAGAATAAGCCTAGGGAGGAAGAAAATGACTTAAATATTAATGCAATGACACAAACGCACTTAATGGATAAAAAAGATTGGTTAAAAACCCTAGATGGATTAGAATAAGCCTAGGGCGGACAAAAATGACCTAAATGATAATCCAATGTTACAAACGCACTTATTGGATGCACATGATTGGTTCAAAACCCTAAATGGATTAGAATAAGCCTAGGGAGGCAAATATTACCTAAATGTTAGTATAATGACACAAACACACTTATCGGATAAACAAGATTGGTTAAACACCCTAGATGGATTAGAATAAACCTAGGGAAGACGAATATGACATATATGTTAATTCAATGATACAAACAAACTTATTGGTGCACAAGATTGGTTAAAAACCCTAAATAGATTAGATTCGGCCTAGGGACGACGAAAATGACTTAAATGTTAATGCAATGACACAAACACACTTAATGGATAAATAAGATTGGTTAAAAACCCTAGATGGATTAGCATAAGCCTAGGGTGGACAAAAATAACCTAAATGTTAATTCAATGTTACAAACGCACTTATTGGATGCACAAGATTGGTTAAAAACCCTAAATGGATTAGAATAAGTCTAGGGAGGGAGAAAATGACCTAATTGTTAATCTAATGACACAAACGCACTTATCGGATGGACAAGATTTGTTAAAAACCCAAAACGGATTAAAATAGGCCGAACAATGACAAAACTAAAGAAAATGTTAATCCAATGACACAAACGCACTTATTGGATAAACAAGATGGGTTAAACACCCTAGATGGATTTGAATAAGGCTAGGGATGATGATAATGACCTAAATGTTAATCCAATGAAACAAACGCACTTATTGGAGGCACAAGATTGGTTAGAAACCCTAAATGGATTAGAATAAGCTTAGGGACGACAAAAATGACCAAAAATGTTAATTCAATGACACAAACACACTTATTGGATGCACAAGATTGGTTAAAATTCCTAAAAGAATTAGAATAATCCGAACGATAACGAAAATCACGAAAATCATAATCCAATAAAACAAATGCGCTGATTGGATGCATAAGATTGGTTAAAAAGCCTAAATGGATTAGAATAAGCCTAGATGGGACGAAAATTACCTAAATGTTAATCTAATGACACAAACGCACTTTTTGGATAAAAAAGATTGGTTTAACACCCTAGATGGATTAGAATAAGCTTAGGGATGACGAAAATGACCTAAATGTTAATCCAATGTTACAAATGCACTTATTGGATGCACAAGATTGGTTAAAAATCCTAAATGCTTTAGAATAGGCCGAACAATAACAAAAATGACCAAAACGTTAATCCAATGACACAAACACACTTATTAGATAAACAAGATTGGTTAAACACCCTAGATGGATTAGAATAAGCCTAGGGATGACGAAAATGACCTAAATGTTACTCCAATGACACAAACGCACTTATTGGTACACAATATTGGTCAAAAACCCTAAATGGATTAGAATAAGCCTAGGGAGGACGAAAATGACTTAAATGTTAGTGCAATGACACAAACACACTTAATGAATAAATAAGATTTGTTAAAAATTGTAAATAAAATAGAATAAGCCTAGCGTGGACAAAAATGATCTAAATGTTAATCCAATGTTGCAAACGCACTTATCGGATGCACAAGATTGGTTAAAAACCCTAAATAGATTAAAATAAGCCGAACCATGAACAAAATGACCAAAAGGTTAATCCAATGACACAAAAGCACTTATTGGATGATTAAGATTGGTGAAACACCATAGATTGATTAGAATAAGCCTAGGGATGATGATAATGACCTAAAAGTTAATCCAATGAAACAAACACACTTATTGGATGCACAAGATTGGTTCAAAACCCTAAATGAATTAGAATAAGCCTAAGGAGGACGAAAATGACTTAATTGCTAATCCAATGACACAAACGCACTTATTGGATGCACAAGATTTGTTAGAAACACAAAATTGATTAGAATAAGCCTAGGGAGGACGAAAATGACCAAAATGTTAATTCAATGACACAAATGCACTTATTGGATACACATGATTGGTTAATTAAACCCCTAAATGGATTAGAGGAAGCCTAGGGAGGCAAATATTACCTAAATGTTAATCTAATGACACAAACACACTTATTGGATAAACAAGATTGGATAAACACCCTACACATTATTGGATGCACAAGATTTGTTAAAAACCCAAAATGAATTAGAATTAGCATAGGGAGGATGAAAATGACTAAAATGTTAATCTAAGGACTTATTGGATGCACAAGATTGGTTAGAAACCCTAAATGGATTCGAATAAGTTTAGGTAGGACAAAAATGACCTAAATGTTAATCCCATGATACAAATGCACTTATTGGACGAACAAGATTGATTAATAACCCTAGATGGTATGAATAAGCATGGGGAGGACGAAAATGACCTAAATGTTAATCCAATGACACAAACGCACTTATTGGATGCACAAGATTGGTTAAAAACTCTAAATGGGTTAGAATAAGCCCAGGGAGGCCATAAATGACCAAAATGTTAATTCAAAAACCCAAACACACTTATTGGATGCACAAGATTGGAGAAAAACCCTAAATGGGACTAAGCCTAAGGAAGACGAAAATGAACAAAATGTTAATTCAAAGACACAAACACACTTATTAGATACACAAGATTGGTGACAAATTCTAAATGGATTAGAATTAGCCTCGGGAGGACGAAAATGACCAATATGATAATCCAATTACACAAATGCACTTATCGGATGCACAATTTTAGTTAAAAACGCTAAATGGATTAGAATAAGCCTAAGGAGGCACATATTACCTAAATGTTAATCTAATGACACAAACACACTTATTGGATAAACAAGATTGGTTAAACACCCTAGATGGATTAGAATAAGCCTAGGGATGAAGATAATGACCTAAATCTTAATCTATTGACACAAACGCAGTTATTGGAAGCACAAGATTGGTTAAAAACCCTAAATGAATTAGAATAAGACTAGGTTCGAGAAAAATGACTTAATTGTTAATCCAATGACACAAACACACTTATTAGATAAACAAGATTGGTTAAACACCATAGATGGATTAGAATAAGCCTAGGGAGGACAAAAATGACCTAAATGTTAATCCTATGACACAAACGCACATATGGGATGCACAAGATTGGTAAAAAAAAAACCCTAAATGGATTAGAATAAGCTTAGGGACGACGAAAATGACCAAAAATGTTAATTCAATGACACAAACACACTTATTGGATGCACAACATTGGTTAAAATTCCTAAAAGAATTAGAATAATCCGAACGATAACGAAAATCACGAAAATCATAATCCAATAAAACAAATGCGCTGATTGGATGCATAAGATTGGTTAAAAAGCCTAAATGGATTAGAATAAGCCTAGATGGGACGAAAATTACCTAAATGTTAATCTAATGACACAAACGCACTTTTTGGATAAAAAAGATTGGTTTAACACCCTAGATGGATTAGAATAAGCTTAGGGATGACAAAAATGACCTAAATGT
The DNA here is from genome assembly GCA_037974735.1 of Cicer chorassanicum. Lineage (NCBI taxonomy): Eukaryota > Viridiplantae > Streptophyta > Magnoliopsida > Fabales > Fabaceae > Cicer > Cicer chorassanicum. The sequence goes on from JBBPBP010009779.1 coordinate 30,016,771, forward strand.
TAATCCAATGTTACAAATGCACTTATTGGATGCACAAGATTGGTTAAAAATCCTAAATGCTTTAGAATAGGCCGAACAATAACAAAAATGACCAAAACGTTAATCCAATGACACAAACACACTTATTAGATAAACAAGATTGGTTAAACACCCTAGATGGATTAGAATAAGCCTAGGGATGACGAAAATGACCTAAATGTTACTCCAATGACACAAACGCACTTATTGGTACACAATATTGGTCAAAAACCCTAAATAGATTAGAATAAGCCTAGGGAGGACGAAAATGACTTAAATGTTAGTGCAATGACACAAACACACTTAATGAATAAACAAGATTTGTTAAAAATTGTAAATAAAATAGAATAAGCCTAGCGTGGACAAAAATGATCTAAATGTTAATCCAATGTTGCAAACGCACTTATCGGATGCACAAGATTGGTTAAAAACCCTAAATAGATTAAAATAAGCCGAACCATGAACAAAATGACCAAAAGGTTAATCCAATGACACAAAAGCACTTATTGGATGATTAAGATTGGTGAAACACCATAGATTGATTAGAATAAGCCTAGGGATGATGATAATGACCTAAAAGTTAATCCAATGAAACAAACACACTTATTGGATGCACAAGATTGGTTCAAAACCCTAAATGAATTAGAATAAGCCTAAGGAGGACGAAAATGACTTAATTGCTAATCCAATGACACAAACGCACTTATTGGATGCACAAGATTTGTTAGAAACACAAAATTGATTAGAATAAGCCTAGGGAGGACGAAAATGACCAAAATGTTAATTCAATGACACAAATGCACTTATTGGATACACATGATTGGTTAATTAATCCCCTAAATGGATTAGAGGAAGCCTAGGGAGGCAAATATTACCTAAATGTTAATCTAATGACACAAACGCACTTATTGGATAAACAAGATTGGATAAACACCCTACACATTATTGGATGCACAAGATTTGTTAAAAACCCAAAATGAATTAGAATTAGCATAGGGAGGATGAAAATGACTAAAATGTTAATCTAAGGACTTATTGGATGCACAAGATTGGCTAGAAACCCTAAATGGTTTCGAATAAGTTTAGGTAGGACAAAAATGACCTAAATGTTAATCCCATGATACAAATGCACTTATTGGACGAACAAGATTGATTAATAACCCTAGATGGATTAGAATAAGCTTGGGGAGGACGAAAATGACCTAAATGTTAATCCAATGACACAAACGCACTTATTGGATGCACAAGATTGGTTAAAAACTCTAAATGGGTTAGAATAAGCCCAGGGAGGCCATTAATGACCAAAATGTTAATTCAAAAACCCAAACACACTTATTGGATGCACAAGATTGGAGAAAAACCCTAAATGGGACTAAGCCTAAGGAAGACGAAAATGAACAAAATGTTAATTCAAAGACACAAACACACTTATTAGATACACAAGATTGGTGACAAATCCTAAATGGATTAGAATTAGCCTCGGGAGGACGAAAATGACCAATATGATAATCCAATTACACAAATGCACTTATCGGATGCACAATTTTGGTTAAAAACGCTAAATGGATTAGAATAAGCCTAAGGAGGCACATATTACCTAAATGTTAATCTAATGACACAAACACACTTATTGGATAAACAAGATTGGTTAAACACCCTAGATGGATTAGAATAAGCCTAGGGATGAAGATAATGACCTAAATCTTAATCTATTGACACAAACGCAGTAATTGGAAGCACAAGATTGGTTAAAAACCCTAAATGAATTAGAATAAGACTAGGTTCGACAAAAATGACTTAATTGTTAATCCAATGACACAAACACACTTATTAGATAAACAAGATTGGTTAAACACCATAGATAGATTAGAATAAGCCTAGGGAGGACAAAAATGACCTAAATGTTAATCCTATGACACAAACGCACATATGGGATGCACAAGATTGGTAAAAAAAAAACCCTAAATGGATTAGAATAAGCTTAGGGACGGCGAAAATGACCAAAAATGTTAATTCAATGACACAAACACACTTATTGGATGCACAAGATTGGTTAAAATTCCTAAAAGAATTAGAATAATCCGAACGATAACGAAAATCACGAAAATCATAATCCACTAAAACAAATGCGTTGATTGAATGCACAAGATTGGTTAAAAACCCTAAGTGGATCAGAATAAGCCTAGGGAGGGGAAAAATTACCTAAATGTTAATCTAATGACACAAATGCACTTATTGGATAAACAAGATTGGTTAAACACCCTAGATGGATTAGAATAAGCCGAGGGGTGACGTAAATGACCAAAATGTTAATCCAATGACACAAATGCCCTTGTTGGTGCACAAGATTGCCTAAAAACCCTAAATGGATTAGAATAAGCCTAGGGAGGACGAAAAATGACTTAAATGTTAATGCAATGACACAAACGCACTTAATGGATAAAAAGGATTGGTTAAAAACCCTAGATCTATTAGAATAAGCCTTGGGTGGACAAAAATGACCTAAATGTTAATCCAATGTTACAAACGCACTTATTGGATACACAAGATTGGTTAAACACCCTAAATGGATTAAAATAGGCCGAACGATGACTAAAATGACCAAAATGTTAAACCAATGACACAAACGCACTTATTGGATAAACAAGATTGGTTAAACACCATTGATTGATTAAAATAAGCCTAGGGAGGACGATAATGACCTAAATGTTAAGCCAATGAAACAAACGCACTTATTGGATGCACAAAATTGGTTTAAAATACCTAAATGAATTAGAATAAGCCTAGGGAGGAAGAAAATGACTTAATTGTTAATCCAATGACACAAACACACTTATTGGATGCACAAGATTGGTTAGAAACCCAAAATCGATTAGAGTAAGCCTAGGGAGGACGAAAATAACGAAATGTTAATTCAATGACAAAAACACGTCTATTAGATACACGAGATTGGTGATAAACCCTAATTGGATTAGAATAAGCCTAAGGAGGACGAAAATGACCAATATGTAAATCCAATGACACAAATGCACTTATTGGATGCACAAGATTGGTTAAAAACCCTTAACGAATTAGAATAATCCGAACGATAACGAAAATCACGAAAATGTTAATCCAATAAAGCAAGATGGATTAGAAACCCTAGATGGATTAGAATAAGCCTAGGGAGGACGAAATGACCAAAATGTTAATTCAATGAAACAAACACATTTATTGGATGCACAAGATTGGTGAAAAACCCAAAATGGATAAGAATAAGCCTAGGGAGGACGAAAATGACTAAAATGTTAATCCAATGACACAAATGCACTTATTGGATGCACAAGATAGGTTAAAAACCCTAAATGGATTAGAAAAAGCCTAATGAGGCAAATATTACATAAATGTTAGTCTAATGACACAAACGCCCTTATTGGATAAACAAGATTGGTTAAACACCCTAGATGGATTAGAATAAGCCTACGGATGACGAAAATGACCTATATGTTAATCCAATGACACAAACGCACTTATTGGTGCACAACATTGGTTAAAAACCCTAAATGGATTAGAATAAGCCTAGGGAAGACGAAAATGACTTAAATGTTAATGCAATGACACAAACACACTTAATTGATAAACAAGATTGGTTAAAAACCCTAGATGGATTAGAATGAGCCTAGGGTGGACAAAAATGACCAAAATGTTAATCCAATTTTACAAACGCACTTATTGGATGCACAAGATTGGTTAAAACCCCAAAATGGATTAGAATAAGCCTAGAGAGTGCGAAAATTACCTAAATGTTAATCTAATGACACAAACGCACTTATCGGATGCACAAGATTGGTTAATAACCCTAAATGGATTAAAATAGGCCGAACGATGACAAAAATGACCAAAATGTTAATCCAATGACACAAATGCACTTATTGGATGCACAAGATTGGTTAAAAACTCCAAAAGAATTAGAATAATCCGAACAATAACGAAAATCACGAAAATGTTAATCCACTCAAACAAATGCGTTGATTGGATGCACATGATTGGTCGAACACCCTAAATGGATTAGAATAAGCCTAGGGAGGGCAAAAATTACCTAAATGTTACTCCAATGACACCAACGCACTAATTGGATTAACAAGATTGGTTAAACACCCTAGATGGATTAGAAGAAGCCTAGGGATGACGAAAATTACCTAAATGTTAATCTAATGACACAAATGCACTTATTGGTGCACAAGATTGGTTAAAAACCCTAAATGGAATAGAATAAGCCTAGGGAGGATGAAAAATGACTTAAATGTTAATGGATAAACAAAATTGGTTAAAAACCCTTGATGGATTAGAATAAGCCTAGGGTGGACAAAAATGACCTAAATGTTAATCAAATGTTACAAACGCACTTATTGGATGCGCAAGATTGGTTAAAAACCCTAAATGGATTAGAATAAGCCTAGGGAGGGCGAAAATTACCTAAATGTTAATCTAATGACATAAACGCACTTATCGGATTGACAAGATTGGTTAAAAACCCTAAATGGATTAAAATAAGCCGAACGATGACAAAAATGACCAAAATGTTAATTTAATGACACAAACGCACTTGCTGGATAAACAAGATTGGTTAAACACCCTAGATGGATTAGAATAAGCCTAGGGATGACGATAATGACCTAAATGTTAATTTAATGAAACAAACGCACTTATTGGGTGCACATGATTGGTTAATAACCCTAAATGAATTAGAATAAGCCTAAGGAGGACGAATATGACTTAATTGTTAATCCAATGACACAAACGCACTTATTGGAGGCACAAGATTGGTTAGAAACCCTAAATGGATTAGAATAAGCCTAGGGAGGACGAAAATGACAAAAATGTTAATTCAATGACACAAACACACTTTTTAGGTACACCAGATTGGTGACAAACCCTATAATAAGCCTAGGGAGGACGAAAATGACCAATATGTTTATTCAATGACACAAATGCACTTATTAGATGCACAAGATTGGTTAAGAAACCTAAATGGATTAGCATAAGCCTAGGAAAGAAAATATTACCTAAATGTAAATCTAATGACACAAACGCACTTATTGCACAAACAAGATTGGATAAACAACTTAGATGGATTAGAATAAGCCTAGGGAGGAAAAAAATGACCTAAATGTGAATCCAATGAGACAAACGCCCTAATTGGATGAACAAGATTTGTAAAAAACCGTAAATGTATTAGAATAAGCCTAGGGAGGATGAAAATGACTTAAATGTTAATCCAATTACACAAACGCACTTATTGGATGCACAAGATTGGTTTAAAACTCTAGATGGATTAGAATAAGCTTACGGAGAACAAAAATGACCTAAATGTTAATCCTATGACACAAACGCACTTAATGGATGCACAAGATTGGTTAAAATCCCTAAATGGATTAGAATAAGTTTAGGGAGGACGAAAATGACCAAAATGTTAATTCAATGTCACAAACACGCTTATTGGATACAAAACATTGGTGACAAAACTTAAATGGATTAAAATAAACCTAGGGAGGATGAAAATCACCAATATGTTAATCCAACGACACCAATGCCCTTATTGGATGCACAAGATTGGTTAAAAACCTTAAAAGAATTAGAATAATCCGAACGATAACGAAAATCACGAAAATGGTAATCCATTAAAACAAATACACTGATTGGATGAACAAGATTGATTAAAAACCCTAAATGGATTATAATAAGCTTAAGGAGGGCGAAACTTACCTAAATGTTCATCCAATGACACAAACGCACTTATTGGATGCACAAGATTGATTAAAAACCCTAAATGGATTATAATAAGCCTAGGGAGGATTAAAATGACCAAAATGTTAATCCAATGACACAAATGCAGTTATTGGATGCACAAGATTGGTTAAAAACCCTAAAAGAATTAAAATAAGCCTAGGGAGGCAAATATTACCTAAATGTTAGTCTAATGACACAAACGCACTTATAGGATAAACAAGATTGGTTAAACAACCTAGATGGATTAGAATAAGCCTAGGGAGGACAAGAATGACCTAAATGTGAATCCAACGACACAAATGCCCTTATTGGATGCACAAGATTGGTTAAAAACCCTTAAATAAATAAGAATTAGCCTAGGGAGGACGAAATTGACTTATATGTTAATCTAATGACACAAACGCACTTAATGGATGCACAAGATTGGTTAAAAATCCTAAATGGATTAGAATAAGTTTAGGGAGGACGAAAATAACCAAAATGTTAATTCAATGTCACAAACACGCTTATTGGATACACAACATTGGTGACAAACCTTAAATGGATTAGAATAAGCCTAGGGAGGATGAAAATCACCAATGTGTTAATCCAACGACACCAATGCCCTTATTGGATGCATAAGATTGGTTAAAAACCCTAGAAGAATTAGAATAATCTGAAGGATAACGAAAATCACGAAAATGGTAATCCACTAAAACAAATGCGCTGATAGGATGCACAAGATTGGTTAAAAACCCTAAATGGATTATAATAAGCCTAAGGAGAGCGAAACTTACCTAAATGTTAATCCAATGACACAAACGCACTTATTGGATGCACAAGATTAATTAAAAACCCTAAATGGATTATAATAAGCCTAGGAAGTCCGAAAATGACCAAAATGTTAACCCAATGACACAAATGCAGTTATTGGATGCACAAGATTAATTAAAAACCCTAAAAGAATTAGAATAAGCCTAGGGAGGCAAATATTACCTAAATGTTAGTCTAATGACACAAACGCATTTATTGGTTAAACACCCTAGATGGATTAGAATAAGCCTAGGGAGGACAAAAATGACCTAAATAATAATCCAACGACACAAACGCCCTTATTGGATGCACAAGAATGGTTAAAAACCCCAAATGAATTAGAATTAGCCTAGGGAGGACGAAATTAACTTATATGTTAATCCAATGACACAAACGCACTTAATGGATGCACAAGATTGGTTAAAAACCTTAAATGGATTAGAATAAGTTTAGGGAGGACGAAAATGACCAAAATGTTAATTCAATGTCACAAACACGCTTATTGAATACACAACATTGGTGACAAACCTTAAATGGATTAGAATAAGCCTAGGGAGGATGAAAATAACCAATATGTTAATCCAACAAAACCAATGCCCTTATTGGATACACAACATTGGTGACAAAACATAAATGAATTAAAATAAGCCTAGGGAGGATTAAAATTACCAATATGTTAATCCAACGACACCAATGCCCTTATTGGATGCACAAGATTGGTTAAAAACCCTAAAAGAATTAGAATAATCCGAACGATAACGAAACTCACGAAAATGGTAATCCACTAAAACAAATACATTGATTGGATGAACAAGATTGATTAAAAACCCTAAATGGATTATAATAAGCCTAAGGAGGGCGAAACTTACCTAAATGTTAATCTAATGACACAAACGCACTTATTGGATGCACAAGATTGGTTAAAAACCCTAAATGGATTATAATAAGCCTAGGGAGGAAAAAAATGACCAAAATGTTAATCCAATGACACAAATGCAATTATTGGATGCACAAGATTGGTTAAAAACCCTAAAAGAATTAAAATAAGCCTATGGAGGCAAATATTACCTGAATGTTAGTCTAATGACACAAACGCACTTATTGGATAAACAGGATTGGTTAAACACCCTAGATGGATTAGAATAAGCCTAGGGAGGACAAAAATGACCTAAATGTTAATCCAACGACACAAATGCCCTTATTGGATGCACAAGATTGGTTAAAAACCCCAAATGAATTAGAATTAGCCTAGGGAGGACGAAATTGACTTATATGTTAATCCAATGACACAAACGCACTTAATCGATGCACAAGATTGGTTATAAACCCTAAATGGAATAGAATCAGCCTAGGGAGGACAAAAATGACATAAATGTTAATCCCATGATAGAAATGCACTTATTGGATGAACAAGATTGATTAAAAAGCCTAGATGGATTAGAAAAAGCCTAGGGAGGATAAAAATGACCTAACTGTTAATCCCATGATAGAAACGCACATATTGGATGAACAAGATTAATTAAAAACCCTGTATGGATTAGAATAAGCTTAGGGAGGACGAAAATGACCTAAATGTTAATCCAATGACACTAACGCACTTTTTGGATGCATAAGATTGGTTAAAAACCCTAAATTGATTAAAATAAGCCCTGGGAGGACGAAAGTGACCAAAATGTTAATTATATGACACAAACACACTTATTGGATGCATAAGATTGGTGAAAACCCTAAATGGATTAGAATAAGCCTAGGGAGGCCGAAAATGATTAAAATGTAAATCGAATGACACAAATGCAATTATTGGATGAACAAGATTGGTTAAAAACCCTGAAAGAATTGGAATAAGCCTATGGAGGCAAATATTACCTAAATGTTTGTCTGATGACACAAACGCACTTATTGGATAAACAAGATTGGTTGAACACCCTAGATGGATAAGAATAAGCCTAGGGAGGACTACAGTAACCTAAATGTTAATCCAACGACACAAACGCCCTTATTGGATGCACAATATTGGCTAAAAACCGCAAATAAATTAGAATAAGCCTAGCGGGGACGAAATTGACTTATATGTTAATTCAATGACACAAATGCACTTATTGGATGCACAAGATTGGTTAGAAACCCTAAATGGAATAGAATAGGCCTAGGGAGGACGAAAATGAAATAAATGTTAATCCCATGATAGAAACGCACTTATTGGATGAACAAGATTGATTAAAAACCTTAGATGGATAAGAATAAGCTTAGGGAGGACGAAAATGACCTAATTGTTAATCCAATAACACAAACACACTTATTGGATGCACAAGATTGGTTAAAAACCCTAAATGGATTATAATAAGCCTAGGGAGGCCGAAAATGACCAAAATGGTAATCCAATGACACAAATGCAGTTGTTGGATGCACAAGATTGGTTAAAAATCCTGATAGAATTAAAATAAGCCTAGGGAGGCAAATATTACCTAAATGTTAGTCTAATGACACAAACGCACTTGCTGGTTAAACAGGATTGCTTAAACACCCTAGATTGATCAAATGAGCCTAGGGAGGACAAAAATGATCTAAATGTTAATCCAACGACAGAAACGCCCTTATTGGATGCAAAAGATTGGTTAAAAACCCCAAATGAATTAGAATTAGCCTAGGGAGGACGAAATTAACTTATATCTTAATCCAATGACACAAACGCACTTAATGGATGCACAAGATTGGTTAAAAACCTTAAATGGATTAGAATAAGTTAAGGGAGGACGAAAATGACCAAAATGTTAATTCAATGTCACAAACACGGTTATTGGATACACAACATTGGTGACACCAATGCCCTTATTGGATGCACAATATTGGTAAAAAACCCCAAAAGAATTAGAATAATCCAAACGATAACGAAAATCATGAAAATTGTAATCCACTAACACAAATACGCTGATTGGATGCACAAGATTGGTTAAAAACCCTAAATGGATTATAATAAGCCTAGGGAGGCTGAAAATGACCAAAATGGTAATCCAATGACACAAATGCAGTTGTTGGATGCACAAGATTGGTTAAAAATCCTGATAGAATTAAAATAAGCCTAGGGAGGCAAATATTACCTAAATGTTAGTCTAATGACACAAACGCACTTGCTGGTTAAACAGGATTGCTTAAACACCCTAGATGGATCAAATGAGCCTAGGGAGGACGAAATTAACTTATATTTTAATCCAATGACACAAACGCACTTAATGGATGCACAAGATTGGTTAAAAACCTTAAATGGATTAGAATAAGTTAAGGGAGGACGAAAATGACCAAAATGTTAATTCAATGTCACAAACACGGTTATTGGATACACAACATTGGTGACACCAATGCCCTTATTGGATGCACAATATTGGTTAAAAACCCCAAAACAATTAGAATAATCCAAACGATAACGAAAATCATGAAAATTGTAATCCACTAAAACAAATACGCTGATTGGATGCACAAGATTGGTTAAAAACCCTAAATGGATTATAATAAGCCTAGGGAGGCTGAAAATGACCAAAATGTTAATCCAATGACACAAATTCAGTTATTGGATGCACAAGATTGGTTAAAAACCCTAAAAGAATTAGAATAAGCCTAGGGAGGAGAATATTACCTAAATGTTAGTCTAATGACACAAACGCACTTATTGGTTAAACAGGATTGGTTAAACACCCTAGATGGATTAGAATAAGCCTATGGAGGACAAAAATGACCTAAATGTTAATCCAACAACACAAACCCCCTTATTGGATGCACAAGATTGGTTAAAAATCCCAAATGAATTTGAATTAGCCTAGGGAGGACGAAATGCAATTATATGTTAATACAATGACACAAACACACTTATTGGATGCACAAGATTGGTTAGAAACCCTAAATGGAATAGAATCAGCCTAGGGAGGACGAAAATGACATAAATGTTAATCCCATGATAGAAACACACTTATTGGATGAACAAGATTGATTAAAAAGCCTAGATGGATTAGAATAAGCCTAGGGAGGATAAAAATGCCCTAAATGTTAATCCCATGATAGAAACGCACATATTGGATGAACAAGATTGATTAAAAACCCTATATGGATTAGAATAAGCTTAGGGAGGACGAAAATGACCTAAATGTTAATCCAATGACACAAACGCATTTATTGGGTGCATAAGATTGGGTAAAAACCCTAAATGGATTAGAATAAGCCCAGGGAGGACGAAAGTGACCAAAATGTTAATTCAATGACACAAACACACTTATTGGATGCACAAGATTGGTGAAAAACCCTAAAAGGATTAGAATAAGCGTAGGAAGGCCGAAAATGATTAAAATGTTAATCCAATGACACAAATACAATTATTGGATGAACAAGATTGGTTAAAAACCCTGAAAGAATTAGAATAAGCCTAGGGAGGCAAATATTACCTAAATGTTAGTCTGATGACACAAACTCACTCATTGGATGAATAAGATTGGTTGAACACCCTAGATGGATTAGAATAAGCCTAGAGAGGACAACAGTAACCTAAATGTTAATCCAACGACACAAACGCCCTTATTGGATGCACAAGATTGGTTAAAATCCCCAAATGAATTAGAATAAGCCTAGCGAGGGCGAAATTGACTTATATGTTAATCCAATGACACAAATGCACTTATTGGATGCACAAGATTGGTTAGAAATCCTAAATGGAATAGAATAAGCCTATGGAGGACGAAAATGACATAAATATTAATCCCATGATAGAAACGCACTTATTGGATGAACATATTGATTAAATACCTTAGATGGATTAGAATAAGCTTAGGGAGGATGAAAATGACCTAATTTTTAATCCAACGACACAAACGCACTTATTGGATGCACAAGTTTGGTTCAAAACGCTAAATGGATTAGAATAAGCCTAAGGAGGCCGAAAATGACCAAAATGTTAATCCAATGACACAAATGTAGTTATTGGATGCACAAGATTGGTTAAGAACCCTAAAAGAATTAGAATAAGCCTAGGGAGGCAAATATTACCTAAATGTTAGTCTAATGACACAAACGCACTTATTGGTTAAACAGAATTGGTTAAACACCCTAGATGGATTATAATAACCCTAGGGAGGACAAAAAAGACCGAAATGTTAATCCAATGATAGAAATGCACATATTGGATGAACAAATTTAATTAAAAACCCTAAATGGATTAGAATAAGCCTAGGGAGGCCAAAATTGACCAAAATGTTAATCCAATGACACAAACGCACTTATTGGATGCACAAGATTGGTTAAAAACCCTAAATGGATTAGAATAAGCCTAGGGAGGCCAAAATTGACCAAAATGTTAATCCAATGACACAAATGCAGTTATTGGATGCACAAGATTGGTTAAAAACCCTGAAAGAGTTAGAATAAGCCTAGGGAGGCAAATATTACCTTAATGTTAGTTTGATGACACAAGTGCACTTATTGGTTAAACAGGATTGGTTAAACATCCTAGATGGATTAGAATAAGCCTAGAGAGGACAACAATGACCTAAATTTTTATCCAACGACACAAAAGCCCTTATTGGATGCACAAGATTGGTTAAAAACCCCAAATGAATTAGAATTAGCCTAAGAAGGACGAAATTAACTTATATGTTAATCCAATGACACAAACGCACTTATTGGATGCACAAGATTGGTTTGAAACCCTAAATGGAATAGAATCAGCCTAGGGAGGACGAAAATGACATAAATGTTAATCCCATGATAGAAACACACTTATTGGAAGAACAAGATTGATTAAAAACCCAAGATGAATTAGAATAAGCCTAGGGAGGACGGAAATGACCTAAATGTTAATCCTATGATAGAAATGCACATATTAGATGAACAAAATTATATAAAAACCCTAGATGGTTTAGAATAAGCTTAGGGAGGACGAAAATGACGTAAATGTTAAACCAATGACACACACACACTTATTGGATGCACAAGATTGGTTAAAAACCCTAAATGGATTAGAATAGACCCAAGGAGGACGAAAGTGACCAAAATGTTAATTCAATGACACAAACACACTTATTGGATGCACAAGATTGGTGAAAAACTCTAAATGATTTAGAATAAGCCTAGGGAGGCCGAATATGATTAAAATGTTAATCCAATGACACAAATGCAGTTATTGGATGAACAAGATTGGTTAAAAACCCTAAATGGATTAGAATAAGCCTAGGGAGGCCGAATATGATTAAAATGTTAATCCAATGACACAAATGCAGTTATTGGATGAACAATATTGGTTAAAAACCCTAAATGGATTAGAATAAGCCTAGGGAGGCCGAAATTGACCAAAATGTTAATCCAATGACACAAACGCACTTATTGGATGCACAAGATTGGTTAAAAACCCTAAATGGATTAGAATAAGCCTAGGGAGGCCAAAATTGACCAAAATGTTAATCCAATGACACAAATGCAGTTATTGGATGCACAAGATTGATTAAAAACCCTGAAAGAATTAGAATAAGCCTAGGGAGGCAAATATTACCTAAATGTTAGTTTGATGACACAAGTGCACTTATTGGTTAAACAGGATTGGTTAAACACCCTAGATGGATTAGAATAAGCCTAGAGAGGACTAGAATGACCTAAATGTTTATCCAACGACACAAACGCCCTTATTGGATGCACAAGATTGGTTAAAAACCCCAAATGAATTAAAATTAGCCTAAGATGAACGAAATTAACTTATATGTTAATCCAATGACACAAACGCACTTATTGGATGCACAAGATTGGTTAGAAACCCTAAATGGAATAGAATAAGCCTAGGGAGGACGAAAATGACATAAATGTTAATCCCATGATAGAAACACACTTATTGGATGAACAAGATTGATTAAAAACCCAAGATGGATTAGAATAAGCCTAGGGAGGACGAAAATGACCTAAATGTTAATCCTATGATAGAAATGCACATATTAGATGAACAAAATTAATTAAAAACCCTAGATGGTTTAGAATAAGCTTAAGGAGGACGAAAATGATGTAAATGTTAAACCAATGACACACACACACTTATTGGATGCACAAGATTGGTAAAAAACCCTAAATGGATTAGAATAGACCCAAGGAGGACGAAAGTGACGAAAATGTTAATTCAATGACACAAACACACTTATTGGATGCACAAGATTGGTGAAAAACCCTAAATGGATTAAAATAAGCATAGGGAGGCCGGAAATGATTAAAATGTTAATCTAATGACACAAATGCAGTTATTGGATGAACAAGATTGGTTAAAAAACCTGAAAAGAATTAGAATAAGCCTAGGGAGGCAAATATTACCTAAATGTTAGTCTGATGACACAATTATTGTATAAACAAGATTGGTTGAACACCTTAGATGGATTAGAATACGCCTTGGGAGGACAACAGTGACCTAAATGTTAATCCAACGACACAAACGCCCTTATAGGATGCACAAGATTGGTTAAAAACACTAAATGAATTAGAATAAGCCTAGCGAGGACAAAATGGACTTATATGTTAATCCAATGCCACAAATGCACTTATTGGATGCACAAGATTGGTTAGAAACCCTAAATGGAATAGAATAAGCCTAGGGTGGACGAAAATGACATAAATGTTAATACCATGATAGAAACGTACTTATTGGATGAACAAGATTTATTAAAAACCCTAGATCGATTAGAATAAGCTTAGGGAGGACGAAAATGACCTAATTGTTAATCCAATGACACACCTGCACTTATTGGATGCATAAGATTGGTTATAAACCCTAAATGGATTAGAATAGGCCTAGGGAGGACGAAAGTGACCAAAATGTTAATTCAATGACATAAACACACTTATTGGATGCACAAGTTTGGTGAAAAACCCTAAATGGATTTGAATAAGCCTAGGGAGGCCGAAAATAACATAAATGTTAATCCCATGATAGAAACGCACTTATTGGATAAACAAGATTGATTACAAACCCTAGATGGATTAGAATAAGCCTAGGGAGGACGAAAATGACCTAAATGTTTATCCCATGATAGAAACGCACATATTGGATACACAAGATTAATTAAAAACCCTAGATGGATTAGATTAAGCTTAGGGAGGACGAAAATGACCTAAATGTTAATCCAATGACACACCTGCACTTATTGGATGCATAAGATTGGTTATAAACCCTAAATGGATTAGAATAGGCCTAGGGAGGACGAAAGTGACCAAAATGTTAATTCAATGACACAAACACACTTATTGGATGCACAAGATTGGTGAAAAACTCTAAATGGATTAGAATAAGCCTAGGGAGGCCGAATATGATTAAAATGTTAATCCAATGACACAAATGCAGTTATTGGATGAAAAATATTGGTTAAAAACCCTAAATGGATTAGAATAAGCCTAGGGAGGCCGAAATTGACCAAAATGTTAATCCAATGACACAAACGCACTTATTGGATGCACAAGATTGGTTAAAAACCATAAATGGATTAGAATAAGTTTAGGGAGGCCAAAATTGACCAAAATGTTAATCCAATGACACAAATGCAGTTATTGGATGCACAAGATTGATTAAAAACCCTGAAAGAATTAGAATAAGCCTAGGGAGGCAAATATTACCTAAATGTTAGTTTGATGACACAAGTGCACTTATTGGTTAAATAGGATTGGTTAAACACCCTAGATGGATTAGAATAAGCCTAGAGAGGACTAGAATGACCTAAATGTTTATCCAACGACACAAACGCCCTTATTGGATGCACAAGATTGGTTAAAATTCCCAAATGAATTAGAATTAGCTTAAGAAGAACGAAATTAACTTATATGTTAATCCAATGACACAAACGCACTTATTGGATGCACAAGATTGGGTAGAAACCCTAAATGGAATAGAATCAGCCTAGGGAGGACGAAAATGACATAAATGTTAATCCCATGATAGAAACACACTTATTGGATGAACAAGATTGATTAAAAACCCAAGATGGATTAGAATAAGCCTAGGGAGGACGGAAATGACCTAAATGTTAATCCTATGATAGAAATGCCCATATTAGATGAACAAAATTAATTAAAAACCCTAGATGGTTTAGAATAAGCTTAAGGAGGACGAAAATGACGTAAATGTTAAACCAATGACACACACACACTTATTGGATGCACAAGATTGGTTAAAAACCCTAAATGGATTAGAATAGACCCAAGGAGGACGAAAGTGACCAAAATGTTAATTCAATGACACAAACACACTTATTGGATGCACAAGATTGGTGAAAAACCCTAAATGGATTAAAATAAGCATAGGGAGGCCGGAAATGATTAAAATGTTAATCTAATGACACAAATGCAGTTATTGGATGAACAAGATTGGTTAAAAAACCTGAAAAGAATTAGAATAAGCCTAGGGAGGCAAATATTACCTAAATGTTAGTCTGATGACACAATTATTGTATAAACAAGATTGGTTGAACAGCTTAGATGGATTAGAATACGCCTAGGGAGGACAACAGTGACCTAAATGTTAATCCAACGACACAAACGCCCTTATAGGATGCACAAGATTGGTTAAAAACACTAAATGAATTAGAATAAGCCTAGCGAGGACAAAATGGACTTATATGTTAATCCAATGCCACAAATGCACTTATTGGATGCACAAGATTGGTTAGAAACCCTAAATGGAATAGAATAAGCCTAGGGAGGACGAAAATGACATAAATGTTAATACCATGATAGAAACGTACTTATTGGATGAACAAGATTTATTAAAAACCTTAGATGGATTAGAATAAGCTTAGGGAGGACGAAAATGACCTAATTGTTAATCCAATGACACACCTGCACTTATTGGATGCATAAGATTGGTTATAAACCCTAAATGGATTAGAATAGACCCAGGGAGGACGAAAGTGACCAAAATGTTAATTCAATGACATAAACACACTTATTGGATGCACAAGTTTGGTGAAAAACCCTAAATGGATTTGAATAAGCCTAGGGAGGCCGAAAATGACATAAATGTTAATCCCATGATAGAAACGCACTTATTGGATAAACAAGATTGATTAAAAACCCTAGATGGATTAGAATAAGCCTAGGGAGGACGAAAATGACCTAAATGTTTATCCCATGATAGAAACGCACATATTGGATACACAAGATTAATTAAAAACTCTAGATGGATTAGATTAAGCTTGGGAGGACGAAAATGACCTAAATGTTAATCCAATGACACACCTGCACTTATTGGATGCATAAGATTGGTTATAAACCCTAAATGGATTAGAATAGGCCTAGGGAGGACGAAAGTGACCAAAATGTTAATTCAATGACACAAACACACTTATTGGATGCACAAGATTGGTGAAAAACTCTAAATGGATTAGAATAAGCCTAGGGAGGCCGAATATGATTAAAATGTTAATCCAATGACACAAATGCAGTTATTGGATGAACAATATTGGTTAAAAACCCTAAATGGATTAGAATAAGCCTAGGGAGGCCGAAATTGACCAAAATGTTAATCCAATGACACAAACGCACTTATTGGATGCATAAGATTGGTTAAAAACCCTAAATGGATTAGAATAAGCCTAGGGAGGCCAAAATTGACCAAAATGTTAATCCAATGACACAAATGCAGTTATTGGATGCACAAGATTGATTAAAAACCCTGAAAGAATTAGAATAAGCCTAGGGAGGCAAATATTACCTAAATGTTAGTTTGATGACACAAGTGCACTTATGGGTTAAACAGGATTGGTTAAACACCCTAGATGGATTAGAATAAGCCTAGAGAGGACTAGAATGACCTAAATGTTTATCCAACGACACAAACGCCCTTATTGGATGCACAAGATTGGTTAAAAACCCCAAATGAATTAGAATTAGCCTAAGAAGAACGAAATTAACTTATATGTTAATCCAATGACACAAACGCACTTATTGGATGCACAAGATTGGGTAGAAACCCTAAATGGAATAGAATCAGCCTAGGGAGGACGAAAATGACATAAATGTTAATCCCATGATAGAAACACACTTATTGGATGAACAAGATTGATTAAAAACCCAAGATGGATTAGAATAAGCCTAGGGAGGACGGAAATGACCTAAATGTTAATCCTATGATAGAAATGCCCATATTAGATGAACAAAATTAATTAAAAACCCTAGATGGTTTAGAATAAGCTTAAGGAGGACGAAAATGACGTAAATGTTAAACCAATGACACACACACACTTATTGGATGCACAAGATTGGTTAAAAACCCTAAATGGATTAGAATAGACCCAAGGAGGACGAAAGTGACCAAAATGTTAATTCAATGACACAAACACACTTATTGGATGCACAAGATTGGTGAAAAACCCTAAATGGATTAAAATAAGCATAGGGAGGCCGGAAATGATTAAAATGTTAATCTAATGACACAAATGCAGTTATTGGATGAACAAGATTGGTTAAAAAACCTGAAAAGAATTAGAATAAGCCTAGGGAGGCAAATATTACCTAAATGTTAGTCTGATGACACAATTATTGTATAAACAAGATTGGTTGAACACCTTAGATGGATTAGAATACGCCTTGGGAGGACAACAGTGACCTAAATGTTAATCCAACGACACAAACGCCCTTATAGGATGCACAAGATTGGTTAAAAACACTAAATGAATTAGAATAAGCCTAGCGAGGACAAAATGGACTTATATGTTAATCCAATGCCACAAATGCACTTATTGGATGCACAAGATTGGTTAGAAACCCTAAATGGAATAGAATAAGCCTAGGGAGGACGAAAATGACATAAATGTTAATACCATGATAGAAACGTACTTATTGGATGAACAAGATTTATTAAAAACCTTAGATGGATTAGAATAAGCTTAGGGAGGACGAAAATGACCTAATTGTTAATCCAATGACACACCTGCACTTATTGGATGCATAAGATTGGTTATAAACCCTAAATGGATTAGAATAGGCCTAGGGAGGACGAAAGTGACCAAAATGTTAATTCAATGACATAAACACACTTATTGGATGCACAAGTTTGGTGAAAAACCCTAAATGGATTTGAATAAGCCTAGGGAGGCCGAAAATGACATAAATGTTAATCCCATGATAGAAACGCAGTTATTGGATAAACAAGATTTATTAAAAACCCTAGATGGATTAGAATAAGCCTAGGGAGGACGAAAATGACCTAAATGTTTATCCCATGATAGAAACGCACATATTGGATACACAAGATTAATTAAAAACCCTAGATGGATTAGATTAAGCTTAGGGAGGACGAAAATGACCTAAATGTTAATCCAATGACACACCTGCACTTATTGGATGCATAAGATTGGTTATAAACCCTAAATGGATTAGAATAGGCCTAGGGAGGACGAAAGTGACCAAAATGTTACTTCAATGACACAAACACACTTATTGGATGCACAAGATTGGTGAAAAACTCTAAATGGATTAGAATAAGCCTAGGGAGGCCGAATATGATTAAAATGTTAATCCAATGACACAAATGCAGTTATTGGATGAAAAATATTGGTTAAAAACCCTAAATGGATTAGAATAAGCCTAGGGAGGCCGAAATTGACCAAAATGTTAATCCAATGACACAAACGCACTTATTGGATGCACAAGATTGGTTAAAAACCCTAAATGGATTAGAATAAGCTTAGGGAGGCCAAAATTGACCAAAATGTTAATCCAATGACACAAATGCAGTTATTGGATGCACAAGATTGATTAAAAACCCTGAAAGAATTAGAATAAGCCTAGGGAGGCAAATATTACCTAAATGTTAGTTTGATGACACAAGTGCACTTATTGGTTAAACAGGATTGGTTAAACACCCTAGATGGATTAGAATAAGCCTAGAGAGGACTAGAATGACCTAAATGTTTATCCAACGACACAAACGCCCTTATTGGATGCACAAGATTGGTTAAAAACCCCAAATGAATTAGAATTAGCTAAAGAAGAACGAAATTAACTTATATGTTAATCCAATGACACAAACGCACTTATTGGATGCACAAGATTGGGTAGAAACCCTAAATGGAATAGAATCAGCCTAGGGAGGACGAAAATGACATAAATGTTAATCCCATGATAGAAACACACTTATTGGATGAACAAGATTGATTAAAAACCCAAGATGGATTAGAATAAGCCTAGGGAGGACGGAAATGACCTAAATGTTAATCCTATGATAGAAATGCCCATATTAGATGAACAAAATTAATTAAAAACCCTAGATGGTTTAGAATAAGCATAAGGAGGACGAAAATGACGTAAATGTTAAACCAATGACACAGACACACTTATTGGATGCACAAGATTGGTTAAAAACCCTAAATGGATTAGAATAGACCCAAGGAGGACGAAAGTGACCAAAATGTTAATTCAATGACACAAACACACTTATTGGATGCACAAGATTGGTGAAAAACCCTAAATGGATTAAAATAAGCATAGGGAGGCCGGAAATGATTAAAATGTTAATCTAATGACACAAATGCAGTTATTGGATGAACAAGATTGGTTAAAAAACCTGAAAAGAATTAGAATAAGCCTAGGGAGGCAAATATTACCTAAATGTTAGTCTGATGACACAATTATTGTATAAACAATATTGGTTGAACACCTTAGATGGATTAGAATACGCCTTGGGAGGACAACAGTGACCTAAATGTTAATCCAACGACACAAAAGCCCTTATAGGATGCACAAGATTGGTTAAAAACACTAAATGAATTAGAATAAGCCTAGCGAGGACAAAATGGACTTATATGTTAATCCAATGCCACAAATGCACTTATTGGATGCACAAGATTGGTTAGAAACCCTAAATGGAATAGAATAAGCCTAGGGAGGACGAAAATGACATAAATGTTAATACCATGATAGAAACGTACTTATTGGATGAACAAGATTTATTAAAAACCTTAGATGGATTAGAATAAGCTTAGGGAGGACGAAAATGACCTAATTGTTAATCCAATGACACACCTGCACTTATTGGATGCATAAGATTGGTTATAAACCCTAAATGGATTAGAATAGGCCTAGGGAGGACGAAAGTGACCAAAATGTTAATTCAATGACATAAACACACTTATTGGATGCACAAGTTTGGTGAAAAACCCTAAATGGATTTGAATAAGCCTAGGGAGGCCGAAAATGACATAAATGTTAATCCCATGATAGAAACGCACTTATTGGATAAACAAGATTTATTAAAAACCCTAGATGGATTAGAATAAGCCTAGGGAGGACGAAAATGACCTAAATGTTTATCCCATGATAGAAACGCACATATTGGATACACAAGATTAATTAAAAACCCTAGATGGATTAGATTAAGCTTAGGGAGGACGAAAATGACCTAAATGTTAATCCAATGACACACCTGCACTTATTGGATGCATAAGATTGGTTATAAACCCTAAATGGATTAGAATAGGCCTAGGGAGGACGAAAGTGACCAAAATGTTAATTCAATGACATAAACACACTTATTGGATGCACAAGTTTGGTGAAAAACCCTAAATGGATTTGAATAAGCCTAGGGAGGCCGAAAATGACATAAATGTTAATCCCATGATAGAAACGCAGTTATTGGATAAACAAGATTTATTAAAAACCCTAGATGGATTAGAATAAGCCTAGGGAGGACGAAAATGACCTAAATGTTTATCCCATGATAGAAACGCACATATTGGATACACAAGATTAATTAAAAACCCTAGATGGATTAGATTAAGCTTAGGGAGGACGAAAATGACCTAAATGTTAATCCAATGACACACCTGCACTTATTGGATGCATAAGATTGGTTATAAACCCTAAATGGATTAGAATAGGCCTAGGGAGGACGAAAGTGACCAAAATGTTAATTCAATGACACAAACACACTTATTGGATGCACAAGATTGGTGAAAAACTCTAAATGGATTAGAATAAGCCTAGGGAGGCCGAATATGATTAAAATGTTAATCCAATGACACAAATGCAGTTATTGGATGAACAATATTGGTTAAAAACCCTAAATGGATTAGAATAAGCCTAGGGAGGCCGAAATTGACCAAAATGTTAATCCAATGACACAAACGCACTTATTGGATGCACAAGATTGGTTAAAAACCCTAAATGGATTAGAATAAGCCTAGGGAGGCCAAAATTGACCAAAATGTTAATCCAATGACACAAATGCAGTTATTGGATGCACAAGATTGATTAAAAACCCTGAAAGAATTAGAATAAGCCTAGGGAGGCAAATATTACCTAAATGTTAGTTTGATGACACAAGTGCACTTATTGGTTAAACAGGATTGGTTAAACACCCTAGATGGATTAGAATAAGCCTAATGAGGACTAGAATGACCTAAATGTTTATCCAACGACACAAACGCCCTTATTGGATGCACAAGATTGGTTGAAAACCCCAAATGAATTAGAATTAGCCTAAGAAGAACGAAATTAACTTATATGTTAATCCAATGACACAAACGCACTTATTGGATGCACAAGATTGGTTAGAAACCCTAAATCGAATAGAATCAACCTAGGGAGGACGAAAATGAAATAAATGTTAATCCCATGATAGAAACACACTTATTGGATGAACAAGATTGATTAAAAACCCAAGATGGATTAGAATAAGCCTAGGGAGGACGGAAATGACCTAAATGTTAATCCTATGATAGAAATGCACATATTAGATGAACAAAATTAATTAAAAACCCTAGATGGTTTAGAATAAGCTTAAGGAGGACGAAAATGACGTAAATGTTAAACCAATGACACACACACACTTATTGGATGCACAAGATTGGTTAAAAACCCTAAATGGATTAGAATAGACCCAAGGAGGACGAAAGTGACCAAAATGTTAATTCAATGACACAAACACACTTATTGGATGCACAAGATTGGTGAAAAACCCTAAATGGATTAAAATAAGCATAGGGAGGCCGGAAATGATTAAAATGTTAATCTAATGACACAAATGCAGTTATTGGATGAACAAGATTGGTTAAAAAACCTGAAAAGAATTAGAATAAGCCTAGGGAGGCAAATATTACCTAAATGTTAGTCTGATGACACAATTATTGTATAAACAAGATTGGTTGAACACCTTAGATGGATTAGAATACGCCTTGGGAGGACAACAGTGACCTAAATGTTAATCCAACGACACAAACGCCCTTATAGGATGCACAAGATTGGTTAAAAACACTAAATGAATTAGAATAAGCCTTGCGAGGACAAAATGGACTTATATGTTAATCCAATGCCACAAATGCACTTATTGGATGCACAAGATTGGTTAGAAACCCTAAATGGAATAGAATAAGCCTAGGGAGGACGAAAATGACATAAATGTTAATACCATGATAGAAACGTACTTATTGGATGAACAAGATTTATTAAAAACCTTAGATCGATTAGAATAAGCTTAGGGAGGACGAAAATGACCTAATTGTTAATCCAATGACACACCTGCACTTATTGGATGCATAAGATTGGTTATAAACCCTAAATGGATTAGAATAGGCCTAGGGAGGACGAAAGTGACCAAAATGTTAATTCAATGACATAAACACACTTATTGGATGCAAAAGTTTGGTGAAAAACCCTAAATGGATTTGAATAAGCCTAGGGAGGCCGAAAATGACATAAATGTTAATCCCATGATAGAAACGCACTTATTGGATAAACAAGATTGATTAAAAACCCTAGATGGATTAGAATAAGCCTAGGGAGGACGAAAATGACCTAAATGTTTATCCCATGATAGAAACGCACATATTGGATACACAAGATTAATTAAAAACCCTAGATGGATTAGTTTAAGCTTAGGGAGGACGAAAATGACCTAAATGTTAATCCAATGACACACCTGCACTTATTGGATGCATAAGATTGGTTATAAACCCTAAATGGATTAGAATAGGCCTAGGGAGGACGAAAGTGACCAAAATGTTAATTCAATGACACAAACACACTTATTGGATGCACAAGATTGGTGAAAAACTCTAAATGGATTAGAATAAGCCTAGGGAGGCCGAATATGATTAAAATGTTAATCCAATGACACAAATGCAGTTATTGGATGAACAATATTGGTTAAAAACCCTAAATGGATTAGAATAAGCCTAGGGAGGCCGAAATTAACCAAAATGTTAATCCAATGACACAAACGCACTTATTGGATGCACAAGATTGGTTAAAAACCCTAAATGGATTAGAATAAGCCTAGGGAGGCCAAAATTGACCAAAATGTTAATCCAATGACACAAATGCAGTTATTGGATGCACAAGATTGATTAAAAACCCTGAAAGAATTAGAATAAGCCTAGGGAGGCAAATATTACCTAAATGTTAGTCTGATGACACAATTATTGTATAAACAAGATTGGTTGAACAGCTTAGATGGATTAGAATACGCCTAGGGAGGACAACAGTGACCTAAATGTTAATCCAACGACACAAACGCCCTTATAGGATGCACAAGATTGGTTAAAAACACTAAATGAATTAGAATAAGCCTAGCGAGGACAAAATGGACTTATATGTTAATCCAATGCCACAAATGCACTTATTGGATGCACAAGATTGGTTAGAAACCCTAAATGGAATAGAATAAGCCTAGGGAGGACGAAAATGACATAAATGTTAATACCATGATAGAAACGTACTTATTGGATGAACAAGATTTATTAAAAACCTTAGATGGATTAGAATAAGCTTAGGGAGGACGAAAATGACCTAATTGTTAATCCAATGACACACCTGCACTTATTGGATGCATAAGATTGGTTATAAACCCTAAATGGATTAGAATAGACCCAGGGAGGACGAAAGTGACCAAAATGTTAATTCAATGACATAAACACACTTATTGGATGCACAAGTTTGGTGAAAAACCCTAAATGGATTTGAATAAGCCTAGGGAGGCCGAAAATGACATAAATGTTAATCCCATGATAGAAACGCACTTATTGGATAAACAAGATTGATTAAAAACCCTAGATGGATTAGAATAAGCCTAGGGAGGACGAAAATGACCTAAATGTTTATCCCATGATAGAAACGCACATATTGGATACACAAGATTAATTAAAAACTCTAGATGGATTAGATTAAGCTTGGGAGGACGAAAATGACCTAAATGTTAATCCAATGACACACCTGCACTTATTGGATGCATAAGATTGGTTATAAACCCTAAATGGATTAGAATAGGCCTAGGGAGGACGAAAGTGACCAAAATGTTAATTCAATGACACAAACACACTTATTGGATGCACAAGATTGGTGAAAAACTCTAAATGGATTAGAATAAGCCTAGGGAGGCTGAATATGATTAAAATGTTAATCCAATGACACAAATGCAGTTATTGGATGAACAATATTGGTTAAAAACCCTAAATGGATTAGAATAAGCCTAGGGAGGCCGAAATTGACCAAAATGTTAATCCAATGACACAAACGCACTTATTGGATGCATAAGATTGGTTAAAAACCCTAAATGGATTAGAATAAGCCTAGGGAGGCCAAAATTGACCAAAATGTTAATCCAATGACACAAATGCAGTTATTGGATGCACAAGATTGATTAAAAACCCTGAAAGAATTAGAATAAGCCTAGGGAGGCAAATATTACCTAAATGTTAGTTTGATGACACAAGTGCACTTATTGGTTAAACAGGATTGGTTAAACACCCTAGATGGATTAGAATAAGCCTAGAGAGGACTAGAATGACCTAAATGTTTATCCAACGACACAAACGCCCTTATTGGATGCACAAGATTGGTTAAAAACCCCAAATGAATTAGAATTAGCCTAAGAAGAACGAAATTAACTTATATGTTAATCCAATGACACAAACGCACTTATTGGATGCACAAGATTGGTTAGAAACCCTAAATCGAATAGAATCAACCTAGGGAGGACGAAAATGAAATAAATGTTAATCCCATGATAGAAACACACTTATTGGATGAACAAGATTGATTAAAAACCCAAGATGGATTAGAATAAGCCTAGGGAGGACGGAAATGACCTAAATGTTAATCCTATGATAGAAATGCACATATTAGATGAACAAAATTAATTAAAAACCCTAGATGGTTTAGAATAAGCTTAAGGAGGACGAAAATGACGTAAATGTTAAACCAATGACACACACACACTTATTGGATGCACAAGATTGGTTAAAAACCCTAAATGGATTAGAATAGACCCAAGGAGGACGAAAGTGACCAAAATGTTAATTCAATGACACAAACACACTTATTGGATGCACAAGATTGGTGAAAAACCCTAAATGGATTAAAATAAGCATAGGGAGGCCGGAAATGATTAAAATGTTAATCTAATGACACAAATGCAGTTATTGGATGAACAAGATTGGTTAAAAAACCTGAAAAGAATTAGAATAAGCCTAGGGAGGCAAATATTACCTAAATGTTAGTCTGATGACACAATTATTGTATAAACAAGATTGGTTGAACAGCTTAGATGGATTAGAATACGCCTAGGGAGGACAACAGTGACCTAAATGTTAATCCAACGACACAAACGCCCTTATAGGATGCACAAGATTGGTTAAAAACACTAAATGAATTAGAATAAGCCTAGCGAGGACAAAATGGACTTATATGTTAATCCAATGCCACAAATGCACTTATTGGATGCACAAGATTGGTTAGAAACCCTAAATGGAATAGAATAAGCCTAGGGAGGACGAAAATGACATAAATGTTAATACCATGATAGAAACGTACTTATTGGATGAACAAGATTTATTAAAAACCTTAGATGGATTAGAATAAGCTTAGGGAGGACGAAAATGACCTAATTGTTAATCCAATGACACACCTGCACTTATTGGATGCATAAGATTGGTTATAAACCCTAAATGGATTAGAATAGACCCAGGGAGGACGAAAGTGACCAAAATGTTAATTCAATGACATAAACACACTTATTGGATGCACAAGTTTGGTGAAAAACCCTAAATGGATTTGAATAAGCCTAGGGAGGCCGAAAATGACATAAATGTTAATCCCATGATAGAAACGCACTTATTGGATAAACAAGATTGATTAAAAACCCTAGATGGATTAGAATAAGCCTAGGGAGGACGAAAATGACCTAAATGTTTATCCCATGATAGAAACGCACATATTGGATACACAAGATTAATTAAAAACCCTAGATGGATTAGTTTAAGCTTAGGGAGGACGAAAATGACCTAAATGTTAATCCAATGACACACCTGCACTTATTGGATGCATAAGATTGGTTATAAACCCTAAATGGATTAGAATAGGCCTAGGGAGGACGAAAGTGACCAAAATGTTAATTCAATGACACAAACACACTTATTGGATGCACAAGATTGGTGAAAAACTCTAAATGGATTAGAATAAGCCTAGGGAGGCCGAATATGATTAAAATGTTAATCCAATGACACAAATGCAGTTATTGGATGAACAATATTGGTTAAAAACCCTAAATGGATTAGAATAAGCCTAGGGAGGCCGAAATTGACCAAAATGTTAATCCAATGACACAAACGCACTTATTGGATGCACAAGATTGGTTTAAAACCCTAAATGGATTAGAATAAGCCTAGGGAGGCCAAAATTGACCAAAATGTTAATCCAATGACACAAATGCAGTTATTGGATGCACAAGATTGATTAAAAACCCTGAAAGAATTAGAATAAGCCTAGGGAGGCAAATATTACCTAAATGTTAGTTTGATGACACAAGTGCACTTATTGGTTAAACAAGATTGGTTAAACACCCTAGATGGATTAGAATAAGCCTAGAGAGGACTAGAACGACCTAAATGTTTATCCAACGACACAAACGCCCTTATTGGATGCACAAGATTGGTTAAAAACCCCAAATGAATTAGAATTAGCCTAAGAAGAACGAAATTAATTTATATGTTAATCCAATGACACAAACGCACTTATTGGATGCACAAGATTGGGTAGAAACCCTAAATGGAATAGAATCAGCCTAGGGAGGACGAAAATGACATAAATGTTAATCCCATGATAGAAACACACTTATTGGATGAACAAGATTGATTAAAAACCCAAGATGGATTAGAATAAGCCTAGGGAGGACGGAAATGACCTAAATGTTAATCCTATGATAGAAATGCCCATATTAGATGAACAAAATTAATTAAAAACCCTAGATGGTTTAGAATAAGCTTAAGGAGGACGAAAATGACGTAAATGTTAAACCAATGACACACACACACTTATTGGATGCACAAGATTGGTTAAAAACCCTAAATGGATTAGAATAGACCCAAGGAGGACGAAAGTGACCAAAATGTTAATTCAATGACACAAACACACTTATTGGATGCACAAGATTGGTGAAAAACCCTAAATGGATTAAAATAAGCATAGGGAGGCCGGAAATGATTAAAATGTTAATCTAATGACACAAATGCAGTTATTGGATGAACAAGATTGGTTAAAAAACCTGAAAAGAATTAGAATAAGCCTAGGGAGGCAAATATTACGTAAATGTTAGTCTGATGACACAATTATTGTATAAACAAGATTGGTTGAACAGCTTAGATGGATTAGAATACGCCTAGGGAGGACAACAGTGACCTAAATGTTAATCCAACGACACAAACGCCCTTATAGGATGCACAAGATTGGTTAAAAACACTAAATGAATTAGAATAAGCCTAGCGAGGACAAAATGGACTTATATGTTAATCCAATGCCACAAATGCACTTATTGGATGCACAAGATTGGTTAGAAACCCTAAATGGAATAGAATAAGCCTAGGGAGGACGAAAATGACATAAATGTTAATAACATGATAGAAACGTACTTATTGGATGAACAAGATTTATTAAAAACCTTAGATGGATTAGAATAATCTTAGGGAGGACGAAAATGACCTAATTGTTAATCCAATGACACACCTGCACTTATTGGATGCATAAGATTGGTTATAAACCCTAAATGGATTAGAATAGACCCAGGGAGGACGAAAGTGACCAAAATGTTAATTCAATGACATAAACACACTTATTGGATGCACAAGTTTGGTGAAAAACCCTAAATGGATTTGAATAAGCCTAGGGAGGCCGAAAATGACATAAATGTTAATCCCATGATAGAAACGCACTTATTGGATAAACAAGATTGATTAAAAACCCTAGATGGATTAGAATAAGCCTTGGGAGGACGAAAATGACCTAAATGTTTATCCCATGATAGAAACGCACATATTGGATACACAAGATTAATTAAAAACTCTAGATGGATTAGATTAAGCTTGGGAGGACGAAAATGACCTAAATGTTAATCCAATGACACACCTGCACTTATTGGATGCATAAGATTGGTTATAAACCCTAAATGGATTAGAATAGGCCTAGGGAAGACGAAAGTGACCAAAATGTTAATTCAATGACACAAACACACTTATTGGATGCACAAGATTGGTGAAAAACTCTAAATGGAATAGAATAAGCCTAGGGAGGCCGAAATTGACCAAAATGTTAATCAAATGACACAAACGCACTTATTGGATGCACAAGATTGGTTAAAAACCCTAAATGGATTAGAATAAGCCTAGGGAGGCCAAAATTGACCAAAATGTTAATCCAATGACACAAATGCAGTTATTGGATGCACAAGATTGATTAAAAACCCTGAAAGAATTAGAATAAGCCTAGGGAGGCAAATATTACCTAAATGTTAGTTTGATGACACAAGTGCACTTATTGGTTAAACAGGATTGGTTAAACACCCTAGATGGATTAGAATAAGCCTAATGAGGACTAGAATGACCTAAATGTTTATCCAACGACACAAATGCCCTTATTGGATGCACAAGATTGGTTAAAAACCCCAAATGAATTAGAATTAGCCTAAGAAGAACGAAATTAACTTATATGTTAATCCAATGACACAAACGCACTTATTGGATGCACAAGATTGGTTAGAAACCCTAAATCGAATAGAATCAACCTAGGGAGGACGAAAATGACATAAATGTTAATCCCATGATAGAAACACACTTATTGGATGAACAAGATTGATTAAAAACCCAAGATGGATTAGAATAAGCCTAGGGAGGACGAAAATGACCTAAATGTTAATCCTATGATAGAAATGCACATATTAGATGAACAAAATTAATTAAAAACCCTAGATGGTTTAGAATAAGCTTAAGGAGGACGAAAATGACGTAAATGTTAAACCAATGACACACACACACTTATTGGATGCACAAGATTGGTTAAAAACCCTAAATGGATTAGAATAGATCCAAGGAGGACGAAAGTGACCAAAATGTTAATTCAATGACACAAACACACTTATTGGATGCACAAGTTTGGTGAAAAACTATAAATGGATTAGAATAAGCCTAGGGAGGCCGAAAATGATTAAAATGTTAATCCAATGACAGAAACGCAGTTATTGGATGAACAAGATTGGTTAAAAACCCTAAAAGAATTAGAATAAGCTTAGGGAGGCAAATATTACCTAAATGTTAGTCCGATGACACAAACGCACTTATTAGATAAACAAGATCGGTTGAACACCCTAGATGGAATAGAATAAGCCTAAGGAGGACAACAGTCACCTAAATGTTAATCCAACGACACAAACGCCCTTATTGGATGCACAAGATTGGTTAACAACCCAAAATGAATTAGAATAAGCCTAGCGAGGACGAAATTGACTTATATGTTAATCCAATGACACAAATGCACTTATTGGATGCACAAGATTGGTTAGAAACCCTAAATGGAATAGAATAAGCCTAAGGTGGCTGAAAATGACATATATGTTAATCCCATGATAGAAACGTACTTATTGGATGAACAAGATTTATTAAAAACCTTAGATGAATTAGAATAAGCTTAGGGAGGACGAAAATGACCTAATTTTTAATCCAATGACACAAACGCACTTATCGGATGCACATGATTGGTTAAAAACCCTAAATGGATTAGAATAAGCCTAGGGAGGCCGAAATTGACCAAAATTGTAATCCAATGACACAAATACAGTTATTGGATGCACAAGATTGGTTAAAAACCCTGAAAGAATTAGAATAAGCCTAGGGAGGCAAATATTACCTAAATGTTAGTTTGATGACACAAACGCACTTATTGGATAAACAAGATTGGTTGAACACCCTAGATGGATTAGAATACACCTAGGGAGGACAATAGTGACCTAAATGTTAATCAAACGATACAAACGCCCTTATTGGATGCACAAGATTGGTTAAAAACCCCAAATGAATTAGAATAAGCCTAGCGAGGACGAAATTGACTTATATGTTAATCCTATGACACAAATGCACTTATTGGATGCACAAGATTGGTTAGAAACCCTAAATGGAATAGAATAAGCCTAGGGAGGACGAAAATGACATAAATGTTAATACCATGATAGAAACGCACTTATTAGATGAACAAGATTGATCAAAAACCCTAGATTGATTAGAATAAGCCTAGGGAGGACGAAAATGACCTAAATGTAAATCCCATGATAGAAACGCACATATTGGATGAACAAGATTAATTAAAAACCCTAGATGGATTAGAATAAGCTTAGGGAGGACGAAAATGACCTAAATGTTAATCCAATGACACACCTGCACTTATTGGATGCATAAGATTGGTTATAAACCCTAAATGGATTAAAATAGGCCCAGGGAGGACGAAAGTGACCAAAATGTTAATTCAATGACACAAACACACTTATTGGATGCACAAGATTGGTGAAAAACCCTAAATGGATTAGAATAAGCATAGGGAGGCCGAAAATGATTAAAATGTTAATCCAATGACACAAATGCAGCTATTGGATGAACAAGATTGGTTAAAAACCCTGAAAGAATTAGAATAAGCCTAGGGAGGCAAATATTACCTAAATGTTAGTCTGATGACACAAATATTGTATAAACAAGATTGGTTGAACACCCTAGATGGATTAGAATACGCATAGGTAGGATAACAGTGACCTAAATGTTAATCCAACGACACAAACGCTCTTATAGGATGCACAAGATTGGTTAAAAACCCCAAATGAATTAGAATAAGCCTAGCGAGGACGAAATGGACTTATATGTTAATCCAATGGCACAAATGCACTTATTGAATGCACAAGATTGGTTAGAAACCCTAAATGGAATAGAATAACCCTAGGGAGGACGAAAATGACATAAATGTTAATCACATGATAAAAAGTACTTATTGGATGAAGAAAATTGATTAAAAACCTTAGATGGATTAGAATAAGTTTAGGGAGGACGAAAATGACGTAATTGTTAATCCAATGACACAAAAGCACTTATTGGATGCACAAGATTAGTTAAAAACCCTAAATGGATTAGAATAAGCCTAGGGAGGTTGAAAATGACCTAAATGTTAATCCAACGACACAAACGCCCTTATTGGATGCACAAGATTGGTTAAAAACCCCAAATGAATTAGAATTAGCCTAAGGAGGATGAAATTGACTTATATGTTAATCCAATGACACAAACGCTTTTATTGGATGCACAAGATTGGTTAGAAACCCTAAAAGGAATAGGATCAGCCGAGGGAGGACGAAAATGACATAAATGTTAATCCCATGATAAAAACACACATATTGGATGAACAAGATTAATTAAAAACACTAGATGGATTAGAATAAGCTTAGGGAGGACGAAAATGACCTAAATGTTAATCTAATGACACACCTGCACTTATTGGATGCATAAGATTGGTTATAAACCCTAAATGGATTAGAATAGTCCCAAGGAGGACGAAAATGACCAAAATGTTAATTCAACGACACAAACACACTTATTGGATTCACAAGATTGGTTAAAAACCATAAATGGATTAGAATAAGCCTAGGGAGGCCGAAATTGACCAAAATGTTAATCCAATGACACAAATGCAGTTATTGGATGCACAAGATTGGTTAAAAACCCTGAAAGAATTAGAATAAGCCTAGGGAGGCAAATATTACCTAAATGTTAGTCTAATGACACAAGTGCACTTATTGGTTAAACAAGATTGGTTAAACACCCTAGATGGATTAGAATAAGCCTAGAGAGGACAAAAATGACCTAAATGTTTATCCAACGACACAAACGCCCTTATTGGATGCACAAGATTGGTTAACAACCCCAAATGAATTAGAATTAGCCTAGGAAGGACGAAATTAACTTATGCGTTAATCCAATGACACAAACGCACTTATTGGATGCACAAGATAGGTTAGAAACCCTAAATGGAATTAAATCAGCCTAGGGAGGACAAAAATGACGTAAATGTTAATCCCATGATAGAAACACACTTATTGGATGAACAAGATTGATTAAAAACCCAAGATGGATTAGAATAAGCCTAGGGAGGACGGAAATGACCTAAATGCTAATCCTATGATAGAAATGCACATATTAGATGAACAAAATTAATTAAAAACCCTAGATGGATTAGAATAAGCTTAGGGAGGACGAAAATGACGTAAATGTTAAACCAATGACACACATGCACTTATTGGATGCACATGATTGGTTAAAAACCCTAAATGGGTTAGAATAGGTATAGGAAGGCAAATATTACCTAAATGTTAGTTTAATGACACAAACGCACTTATTGGTTAAACAGGATTGGTTAAACACCCTAGATGCATTAGAATAAGCTTAGGGAGGACAAAAATGACCTAAATGTTAATCCAAGGACACAAACGCCCTTATTGGATGCACAAGATTGGTTAAAAACCCCAAATGAATTAGAATTAGCCTAGGGTAGACGAAATTGACTTATATGTTAATCCAATGACACAAACGCACTTATTGGATGCACAAGATTGGTTAGAAACCCTAAATGGAATAGTATCAGCCTAGGGAGGACGAAAATGACATAAATGTTAATCCCATGATAGAAACGCACTTATTGGATGAACAAGATTGATTAAAAACCCTAGATGGATTAGATTAAGCATAGGGAGGAAGGAAATGACCTAAATGTTAATCCCATGATAGAAACGCATATATTGGATGAACAAGATTAATTAAAAACCCTAGATGGATTAGAATAAGCTTAGAGAGGACGAAAATGACCTAAATGTTAATCCAATGACACACCTCCACTTATTGGATGCATAAGATGTTAAAATCCCTAAAGGGATTAGAATAGGCCCAAGGAGGACGAAAATGATTAAAATGTTAATCCAACGACACAAATGCAGTTATTGGATGAACAAGATTGGTTAAAAACCCTGAAAGAATTAGAATAAGCCTAGGGAGGCAAATATTACCTAAATGTTAGTTTGATGACACAAACGCACTTATTGGATAAACAAGATTGGTTGAACACCCTAGATGGATTAGAATACACCTAGGGAGGACAATAGTGACCTAAATGTTAATCCAACGACACAAACGCCCTTATTGGATGCACAAGATTGGTTAAAAACCCCAAATGAATTAGAATAAGCCTAGCGAGGACGAAATTGACTTATATGTTAATCCAATGACACAAACGCCCTTATTGGATGCACAAGATTGGTTAGAAACCCTAAAAGGAATAGAATAAGCCTAGGGAGGCCGAAAATGACCTAAATGTTAATCCAACGACACAAACGCCCTTATTGGATGCACAAGATTGGTTAAAAACCCCAAATGAATTAGAATTAGCCTAAGGAGGATGAAATTGACTTATATGTTAATCCAATGACACAAACGCACTTATTGGATGCACAAGATTGGTTAGAAACCCTAAAAGGAATAGAATCAGCCGAGGGAGGACGAAAATGACATAAATGTTAATCCCATGATAGAAACGCACATATTGGATGAACAAGATTAATTAAAAACCCTAGATGGATTAGAATAAGCTTAGGGAGGACGAAAATGACCTAAATGTTAATCCAATGACACACCTGCACTTATTGGATGCATAAGATTGGTTATAAACCCTAAATAGATTAGCATAAGCCCAAGGAGGACGAAAGTGACCAAAATGTTAATTCAATGACACAAACACACTTATTGGATGCACAAGATTGGTGAAAACCCTAAATGGATTAGAATAAGCCTAGGGAGGCCGAAAATGATTAAAATGTTAATCCAATGACACAAATGCAGTTATTGGATGAACAAGATTGGTTAAAAACCCTAAAAGAATTAGAATAAGCCTAGGGAGGCAAATATTACCTAAATGTTGGTCTGATGACACAAACGCACTTATAGGATAAACAAGATTTGTTGAACACCCTAGATGGATTAGAATAAGCCTAGGGAGGACAACAAAAACCTAAATGTTAATCCAACGACACAAACACCCTTATTGGATGCACAAGATTGGTTAAAAACCCAAAATGAATTAGAATAAGCCTAGCGAGGACGAAATTGACTTATATGTTAATCCAGTGAGACAAATGCACTTATTGGATGCACAAGATTTGTTAGAAACCCTAAATGGAATAGAATAAACCTAGGGAGGACGAAAATAACATATATGTTAATCCCATGATAGAAACGTACTTATTGGATGAACAAGATTGATTAAAAAACTTAGATGGATTAGAATAAGCTTAGGGAGGACGAAAATGACCTAATAGTTAATCCAATGACACAAACGCACTTATTAGATGCACAAGATTGGTTAAAAACCCTAAACGGATTAGAATAAGCCAAGGGAGGCCGAAATTGACCAAAATGTTAATCCAATGACACAAATTCAGTTATTGGATGCACAAGATTGGTTAAAAACCCTGAAAGAATTAGAATAAGCCTAGGGAAGCAAATATTACCTAATTGTTAGTCTAATGACACAAACGCACTTATTGGTAAAACAGGATTGGTTAAACACCCTAGATCGATAAAAATAAGCCTAGGGTGGACATAAGTGACCTAATTGTTAAGCCAATGTTACAAACGCAGTTATTGGATGCACAAGATTAATTAAAAACCCCAAATGAATTAGAATAAGCTTAGCGAGGACGAAATTGACTTTTATGTTAATCGAATGACACAAATGCACTTATTGGATAAACAAGATTGGTATGAAACCCTAAATGGAAAAGAATAAGCCTAGGGAGGACGAAAATGACATAAATGTTAATCCCATGATAGAAACGCACTTATTGGATGAACAAGATTGATTAAAAACCTTAGATGGATTAGAATAAGCTTAGGGAGGACGAAAATGACCTAACGATTAATCCAATGACACAAAAGCACTTATTGGATGCACAAGATTGGTTAAAAACCCTAAATGGATTAGAATAAGCCTAGGGAGGCTGAAAATGACCAAAATGTTAATCCAATGACACAAATGCAGTTATTGGATGCACAAGTTTGGTTAAAAACCCTAAAAGAATTAGAATAAGCCTAGGGAGGCAAACATTAGCTAAATGTTAGTCTAATGACACAAACGCACTTATTGGTTAAACAGGATTAGCTAAACACCCTAGATGGTTTAAAATAAGCCTTGGGAGGACAAAAATGACCTAAATGTTAATCCAATGACACAAACGCCCTTATTGGATGCACAAGATTGGTTAAAAACCCTAAATGAATTAGAATAATCCTAGGGAGGTTGAAAATGACTTGTATGTTAATCCAATGACACAAACGCACTTATTGGATGCAGCAGATTGGTTAGAAACCCTAAATGGATTAGAATAAGCTTAGGAGGGACGAAAATGACCTAAATGTTAATCCCATGATAGAAACGCACTTATTGGATGAACAATACTGGTTAAAAACCCTAGATGGATTAGAATCAGCTTCCCGAGAACGAAAATAACCTAAATGTAAATCCAATGACACAAACGCACTTATTAAATGCACAAGGTTGGGTAAAAACCCTAAATGGATTAGAATTAGCCTAGGGAGGACGAAAATGACCAAAATGTTAATTCAATTACACAAACACACTTATTAGATACACAAGATTGGTGACAAACACTAAATGGATTAGAATATGCCTATGGAGGACGAAAATGACCAATATGTTACTCCAATAACACAAATGCACTTATTGGATGCACAAGATTGGTGAAAAACCCTAAAAGAATTAGAATAATCCAAACGATAACGAAAATCACAAAAATGTTAATCCACTAAAACAAGTGCGCTTATTGGATGCACAAGATTGGTTAAAACCCCTAAATGGATTAGAATAAGCCTTGGGAGGATGAAATGACCAAAATGTTAATTCAATAAAACAAAGATGCTTATTAGATGAATAAGATTGGTGAAACACCCTCATTGGATTAGAATAAGCCTAGGGAGGACGAAAATGACTAAAATGTTAATTCAATGACACAAACACACTTATTAGATACACAAGATTAGTGACAAACCCTAAATGGATTAGAATAAGCCTAGAGAGGACGAAAATGACCAAAATGTTAATCCAATAACACAAATGCACTTATTGGATGCACAAGAATGGTTAAAAACCCTATAAGAATTAGAATAATCTGAATGATGACGAAAATCATGAAAATGTTAATCCACTAAAACAAGTGCGCTAATTGGATGCACAAGATTGGTTCAAAACCCTAAATAAATTAGAATAAGCCTAGGAAGGACGAAATGTCAAAACTGTTAATTCAATGAAACAAGCACACTTATTGGATGCACAAGATTGGTGAAAAACCCTAAATGGATTAGAATAAGCCTAGGGAGGCAAATATTACCTAAATGATAGTTTAATCACACAAACGCACTTATTGGATAAACAAGATTGGTTAAACACCCTAGATGGATTAGAATTAGCCTAAGGAGGACAAAAAAGACTTAAATGTTAATCCAATGACACAAACGCATTTATTGGATGCACAAGATTGGTTAAAAACCCTAAATGAATTAGAATAAGCTTAGGGAGGACGAAAATGACTTAATTGTTAATCCAATGACACAAACGCACTTATTGGATGCACAAGATTGGTTAAAAATCCTAAATGGATTAGAATAAACCCAAGGAGGATGAAAATGACCAAAATGTTAATTCAATCACACAAACATACTTATAGGATGAACAACATTGGAAAAAACCCTAAATGGATTACAATATGCGTAAGGAGGCCGAAAATGACAAAAATGTTAATCCAATGACACAATCTAGTTATTGGAGGCACAATATTAATTAAAAACCCTGAAAGAATTTGAATAAGCCTAGGGAGGCAAATATTACCTAAATGTTAGTCTAATGAAACAAACGCACTTATTGGTTAAACAGAATTGGTTTAACACCCTAGATGGATTAGAATAACCCTAGGGAGGACAAAAAAGACCGAAATGTTAATCCAATGATATAAATGCACATATTGGATGAACAAATTTAGTTAAAAACCCTAAATGGATTAGAATAAGCCAAGGGAGGAGAAAAATGAACTGAATGTTAATCCAATGACACAAACGACTTTATTGGATGCACAAGATTGGTTAAAAATCTCAAATGAATTAGAATAAGCCTAGGGAGGACTAAAATGACTTATATTTTAATCCAATGACACAAACACACTTATTGGATGCACAAGATTGGTTAGAAACCATAAATGGATTAGAATAAGCCAAGGGAGGACGAAATGAAAAAAATGTTAATTCAATGAAACAAACACACTTATTGGATGCACAAGATTGGAGAAAAACCTTAATTGGATTAGAATAAGCCTAGGGAGGCAAATATTACCTAAATGTTAGTTTAATCACACAAACGCACTTATTGGATAAACAAGATTGGTTAAACACCCTAAATGGATTAGAATTAGCCTAGGGAGGACAAAAATGACATAAATGTTAATCCAACGATACAAACACCCTTATTTGATGTACAAGATTGCTTAAAAACCCCAAATGAATTAGAATAAGCCTAGGGAGGACGAAAATGACTTATATGTTAATCCAATGACACAAACGCACATATTGCATGCACAAGATTGGTTAGAAACCATAAATGGATTAGAATATGCCTAGGGAGGACGAAAATGACCAATATGTTAATCCAATGACACAAATGCACTTATTGGATGCATAATATTGGTTAAAAACCCTAAATGGATTAGAAAAATCATAGGGAGGACCAAAATGTCGTAAATGTTAATGCAATGACACAAACGCACTTAATAGATAAACAAGATTTGTTAAAAACTTTAGATCGATAAGAATAAGCCTAGGGTGGACATAAGTGACCTAATTGTTAAGCCAATGTTACAAACGCAGTTATTGGATGCACAAGATTAATTAAAAACCCTAAATGAATTAGAATAAGCGTAAGGAGGGCGAAAATGACTTATTGGAAGCACAAGATTGGTTAAAAACCCTAAATGAATTAGAATAAGCCTAGGGAGGATGAAACTGACTAAATTGTTAATCCAATGACACAAACCCACTTATTGGATGCACAACAATTGTTAGCAACCCTTAATGGATTATAATAAGCCTATGGAGGACGAAAATTAGTTAAACGTTAATCCCATGACCAAAACGCACTTATTGGATGAACAAGATTGGTTAAAAACCATAGATGGATTAGAATAAGCTTACGGAGGACGAAAATGACCTAAATGTTAATCCAATGACACAAACACACTAATTGGATGCACAAGATTGGTTAAAAACCATAAATGGATTAGAATAAGCTTAGGGAGGTCGAAAATGACCAAAATGTTAATTCAATGACACAAACACACTTATTAGATACACAAGATTACTGACAAACCCTAAATGGATTTGAATAAGCCTAGGGAGGCAAATATTACCTAAATGTTAGTCTAATGACACAAACGCACTTATTGGATAAACAAGATTGGTGAAACACCCTAGATGGACTAGAATAAGCCTAGGGATGAGGAAAATGACCTAAATGTTATTCTAATGACACAAACACCCTTATTGGATGCACAAGATTGTTTAATAACCCTAAATGGATTAGAAGAAGCCTAGGGAGGACGAAAATGACCAATATGTTAATCCAATCACACAAATGCACTTATTGGATTCACAAGATTGGTGAAAAACCCTAAATGAATTAGAATAAGCCTAAGGAGGACAAAAAAGACTTAAATGTTAATCCAATGACACAAACACATTTATTGGATGCACAAGATTGGTTAAAAACCCTAAATGAATTAGAATAAGCTTAGGGAGGACGAAAATGACTTAATTGTTAATCCGATGACACTAACGCACTTATT
Source organism: Cicer chorassanicum (assembly GCA_037974735.1). Taxonomy (NCBI): domain Eukaryota; kingdom Viridiplantae; phylum Streptophyta; class Magnoliopsida; order Fabales; family Fabaceae; genus Cicer; species Cicer chorassanicum. The sequence goes on from JBBPBP010009779.1 coordinate 30,056,594, forward strand.
AGATGCACAAGATTGGTTAGAAACCCTAAATGGATTAGAATAAGCCTAGGGAGGACGAAAATGACCAAAATGTTAATTCAATGACACAAACACACTTATTGGATTAAAAAGATTAGTGACAAACCCTAAATGGATTAGACGAAGCCTAGGGAGGAGGAAAATGACACAAATGCACTTATTGGATGCACAAGATTGGTTAAAAACCCTAAAAGAATTAGAATAATCCGAACGATAACGAAAATCACGAGTATATTAATCCACTAAAATAAATGTGCTGATAGGATGCACAAGATTGGTTAAAACCCCTAAATAGATTATAATAATCCCAGGGAGGACAAAAATGACCTAACTGTTAATGCAATAACCCAAACACACTTAATGGATAAACAAGATTGGTTAAAAACCCTAGATGGATTATAATAAGCCTAGGGTGGACAAAAATGACCTAAATGTTAATCAAATAGTACAAACGCACTTATTGGATGCACAAGACAGGTTAAAAACCCTAAATGGATAAGAATAAGCCTAGGGAGGGCGAAAATTACCTTAATGTCAGTCTCATGGCACAAACACATTATTGGATGCACAAGATTAATTCAAAACCCTAAATGGATAAAAATAGGCCGAACGATGAAAAAAATGACCCAAATGTTAATCTAATGACATAAACGCACATATTAGATAAACAAGATTGGTTAAACACCCTAAATGGATTAGAATAAGCCTAGGGAGGACGATAATGACCTAAATGTTAACCCAATGACACAAACGCACTTATTGGATGCGTAAGATTAGTTAAAAACCCTAAACGAATTAGAATAAGCCTAGGGAGGACAAAAATGACTTAATGGTTACTCCCACGACACAAGCGCACTTATTGGATTCATAAGATGTGTAAGAAACCCTAAATGAATTTGAATAGGCCTAAGGAGGACGAAAATGACTAAAATGTTAATCCAATGACACAAATGCACTTATTGGATATACAAGATTGGTTAGAAACCCTAGATGGATTAGAATCAGCTTACGGAGGACGAAAATGACCTAAATGTTACTCCAATTACACAAACACACTTATTGGATGCACAAGATTGGTTAAAAACCCTAAATGGAATAGAATAAGCCTAGGGAGGACGAAAATGACCAAAATGTTAATTCAATGACACAACAACACTTATTGGATACACAAGATTGGTGACAAACCGTAAATGGATTAGAATAAGCCTAGGGAGGACGAAAATGACCAATATGTTAACCCAATAACACAAATGCACTTATTGGATTCACAAGATTGGTCAAAAACCTTAGCTGGATTAGAATAAGCCTAGGGTGGACAAAAATGACCTAAATGTTAATCCAATAGTACAAACACACATATTGGATGCACAAGACTTGTTAAAAACCCAAAATGGATAAGAATAATCCTAGGGAGGGAAAAAGTTACCTTAATGTTAGTCTAATGACAGAAACACATTATTTGATGCACAAGATTGGATCCAAACCCTAAATGGATTAAAATAGGCCGAACGAAGACAAAAATGACCAAAAGGTTAATCCAATGACACAAACGCAATTATTAGATAAACAAGATTGGTTAAACATCCTAAATGTATTAGAATAAGCCTAAGGAGGACAAAAATGACCTAAATGTTAATCCAATGACACAAACTCGCTTATTGGATGCACAAGATTGGTTAAAAACCCTAATAGAATTAGAATAAGCCTTGGGAGTACGAAAATGACTTAATTGTAAATCCAATGACACAAACGCACTTATTGGATGCACAAGATTGGTTAGAAACCCTAAATGGATTAGAAAAAGCCTAGGGAGGACAAAAATGACCTAAATGTTAATCCAATGGCACAAATGCACTTATTGGATGCACAAGATTGGTTAAAAACCCTAAATAGATTAGAATAAGCCTAGGGAGGACGAAAATGACCAAAATATTAATTCAATGACACAACAACACTTATTGGATACACAAGATTGGTGACAAACCTTAAGTGGATTAGAATAAGCCTAAGGAGGACGAAAATGACCAATATGTTAATCCAATGACACAAATGCACTTATTGGATGCACAAGATTGGTTAAAAACCCTAGACGGATTAGAATAAGCCTAGGGTGGACGAAATTGACCTAAATGTTAATTCAATAGTACAAACGCACTTATTGGATGCACAAGATTGGTTAAAAACCATAAATGGATAAGAATAAGCCTGTAGAGGGAGAAAATTATCTTAATGTCAGTCTAATGACACAAACACATTATTGGATGCACAAGATTGGTTTGAAACCCTAAACGGTTCAAAATAGGCCGAACGATGACATAAATGACCAAAATGTTAATCCAATGACACAGACGCACTTATTAGATAAACAAGATTTCTTAAACACCCTAGATGGATTAGAATAAGACTAAGGAGGACGAAAATGACCTAAATGTTAATCCAATGACACAAACACGCTTATTGGATGCACAAGATTGGTTAAAAATCCTAAATGAATTAGAATAAGCCTAAGAAAGACGAAAATGACTTACTTGTAAATCCATTGACACAAACGCACTTATTGGATGCACAAGATTGGTAAGAAACCCTAAATGGATTAGAATAAACCTAGGGAGGACTAAAATGACCTAAATGTTAATCCCATGACATAAACGCACTTATTGGATGTACAAGATTGATTAAAAACCCAATATGTTAATCCAATGACACAAATGCACTTATTGGATTCACAAGATTGGTGAAAAACCCTAAATGAATTAGAATAAGCCTAAGGAGGACAAAAAAGACTTAAATGTTAATCCAATGACACAAACGCATTTATTGGATGCACAAGATTGGTTAAAAACCCTAAATGAATTAGAATAAGCCTAGGGAGGACGAAAATGACTTAATTGTTAATCCGATGACACAAACGCACTTATTAGATGCACAAGATTGGTTAGAAACCCTATATGGATTAGAATAAGCCTAGGGAGGACGAAAATGACCAAAATGTTAATTCAATGACACAAACACACTTATTGGATTCACAAGATTAGTGACAAACCCTAAATGGATTATACGAAGCCGAGGGAGGACGAAAATGACACAAATGCACTTATTGGATGCACAAGATTGGTTAAAAACCCTAAAAGAATTAGAATAATCCGAACGATAACGAAAATCACGAGTATATTAATCAACTAAAATAAATGTGCTGATAGGATGCACAAGATTGGTTAAAACCCCTAAATAGATTATAATAATCCCAGGGAGGACAAAAATGACCTAACTGTTAATGCAATAACCCAAACGCACTTAATGGATAAACAAGATTGGTTAAAAACCCTAGATGGATTATAATAAGCCTAGGGTGGACAAAAATGACCTAAATGTTAATCAAATAGTACAAACGCACTTATTGGATGCACAAGACTAGTTAAAAACCCTAAATGGATAAGAATAAGCCTAGGGAGGGCGAAAATTACCTTAATGTCAGTCTCATGGCACAAACACATTATTGGATGCACAAGATTAATTCGAAACCCTAAATGGATAAAAATAGGCCGAGCGATGACAAAAATGACCAAAATGTTAATCTAATGACATAAACGCACATATTAGATAAACAAGATTGGTTAAACACCCTAAATGGATTAGAATAAGCCTAGGGAGGACGATAATGACCTAAATGTTAACCCAATGACACAAACGCACTTATTGGATGCGTAAGATTGGTTAAAAACCCTAAATGAATTAGAATAAGCCTAGGGAGGACAAAAATGACTTAATGGTTACTCCAACGACACAAACGCTCTTATTGGATTCATAAGATGTGTAAGAAACCCTAAATGAATTTGAATAGGCCTAAGGAGGAAGAAAATGACTAAAATGTTAATCCAATGACACAAATACACTTATTGGATATACAAGATTGGTTAAAAACCCTAGATGGATTAGAATCAGCTTACGGAGGACGAAAATGGCCTAAATGTTACTCCAATTACACAAACACACTTATTGGATGCACAAGATTGGTTAAAAACCCTAAATGGATTAGAATAAGCCTAGGGAGGACGAAAATGACCAAAATGTTAATTCAATGACACAACAACACTTATTGGATACACAAGATTGGTGACAAACCGTAAATGGATTAGAATAAGCCTAGGGAGGACGAAAATGACCAATATGTTAACCCAATAACACAAGTGCACTTATTGGATTCACAAGATTGGTTAAAAACCTTAGCTAGATTAGAATAAGCCTAGGGTGGACAAAAATGACCTAAATGTTAATCCAATAGTACAAACACACATATTGGATGCACAAGACTTGTTAAAAACCCAAAATGGATAAGAATAATCCTAGGGAGGGAGAAAGTTACCTTAATGTTAGTCTAATAACAGAAACACATTATTTGATGCACAAGATTGGATCGAAACCCTAAATGGATTAAAATAGGCCGAACGAAGACAAAAATGACCAAAAGGTTAATCCAATGACACAAACGCCCTTATTAGATAAACAAGATTGGTTAAACATCCTAGATGTATTAGAATAAGCCGAAGGATGACAAAAATGACCTAAATGTTAATCCAATGACACAAACTCGCTTATTGGATGCACAAGATTGGTTAAAAACCCTAATAGAATTAGAATAAGCCATAGGAGTACGAAAATGACTTAATTGTAAATCCAATGACACAAACGCACTTATTGGATGCACAAGATTGGTTAGAAACCCTTAATGGATTAGAAAAAGCCTAGGGAAGACAAAAATGACCTAAATGTTAATCCAATGACACAAATGCACTTATTGGATGCACAAGATTGGTTAAAAACCCTAAATGGATTAGAATAAGCCTAGGGAGGACGAAAATGACCAAAATGTTAATTCAATGACACAAATGCACTTATTGGATGCACAAGATTGGTTAAAAACCCTAGATGGATTAGAATAAGCCTAGGGTGGACCAAATTGACCTAAATGTTAATTCAATAGTACAAACGCACTTATTGGATGCACAAGATTGGTTAAAAACCATAAATGGATAAGAATAAGCCTGTAGAGGGAGAAAATTATCTTAATGTCAGTCTAATGACACAAACACATTATTGGATGCACAAGATTGGTTTGAAACCCTAAACGGATTAAAATAGGCCGAACGATGACAGAAATGACCAAAATGTTAATCCAATGATACAGACGCACTTATTAGATAAACAAGATTTCTTAAACACCCTAGATGGATTAGAATAAGCCTAAGGAGGACAAAAATGACCTAAATGTTAATCCAATGACACAAACTCGCTTATTGGATGCACAAGATTGGTTAAAAACCCTAATAGAATTAGAATAAGCCTTAGGAGTACGAAAATGACTTAATTGTAAATCCAATGACACAAACGCACTTATTGGATTCACAAGATTGGTTAGAAACCCTAAATGGATTAGAAAAAGCCTAGGGAGGACAAAAATGACCTAAATGTTAATCCAATGGCACAAATGCACTTATTGGATGCACAAGATTGGTTAAAAACCCTAAATAGATTAGAATAAGCCTAGGGAGGACGAAAATGACCAAAATATTAATTCAATGACACAACAACACTTATTGGATACACAAGATTGGTGACAAACCTTAAGTGGATTAGAATAAGCCTAAGGAGGACGAAAATGACCAATATGTTAATCCAATGACACAAATGCACTTATTGGATGCACAAGATTGGTTAAAAACCCTAGACGGATTAGAATAAGCCTAGGGTGGACGAAATTGACCTAAATGTTAATTCAATAGTACAAACACACTTATTGGATGCACAAGATTGGTTAAAAACCATAAATGGATAAGAATAAGCCTGTAGAGGGAGAAAATTATCTTAATGTCAGTCTAATGACACAAACACATTATTGGATGCACAAGATTGGTTTGAAACCCTAAACGGTTCAAAATAGGCCGAACGATGACATAAATGACCAAAATGTTAATCCAATGACACAGACGCACTTATTAGATAAACAAGATTTCTTAAACACCCTAGATGGATTTGAATAAGACTAAGGAGGACGAAAATGACCTAAATGTTAATCCAATGACACAAACACGCTTATTGGATGCACAAGATTGGTTAAAAATCCTAAATGAATTAGAATAAGCCTAAGAAAGACGAAAATGACTTACTTGTAAATCCATTGACACAAACGCACTTATTGGATGCACAAGATTGGTAAGAAACCCTAAATGGATTAGAATAAACCTAGGGAGGACTAAAATGACCTAAATGTTAATCCCATGACATAAACGCACTTATTGGATGTACAAGATTGATTAAAAACCCAATATGTTAATCCAATGACACAAATGCACTTATTGGATTCACAAGATTGGTGAAAAACCCTAAATGAATTAGAATAAGCCTAAGGAGGACAAAAAAGACTTAAATGTTAATCCAATGACACAAACGCATTTATTGGATGCACAAGATTGGTTAAAAACCCTAAATGAATTAGAATAAGCCTAGGGAGGACGAAAATGACTTAATTGTTAATCCGATGACACAAACGCACTTATTAGATGCACAAGATTGGTTAGAAACCCTATATGGATTAGAATAAGCCTAGGGAGGACGAAAATGACCAAAATGTTAATTCAATGACACAAACACACTTATTGGATTCACAAGATTAGTGACAAACCCTAAATGGATTATACGAAGCCGAGGGAGGACGAAAATGACACAAATGCACTTATTGGATGCACAAGATTGGTTAAAAACCCTAAAAGAATTAGAATAATCCGAACGATAACGAAAATCACGAGTATATTAATCAACTAAAATAAATGTGCTGATAGGATGCACAAGATTGGTTAAAACCCCTAAATAGATTATAATAATCCCAGGGAGGACAAAAATGACCTAACTGTTAATGCAATAACCCAAACGCACTTAATGGATAAACAAGATTGGTTAAAAACCCTAGATGGATTATAATAAGCCTAGGGTGGACAAAAATGACCTAAATGTTAATCAAATAGTACAAACGCACTTATTGGATGCACAAGACTAGTTAAAAACCCTAAATGGATAAGAATAAGCCTAGGGAGGGCGAAAATTACCTTAATGTCAGTCTCATGGCACAAACACATTATTGGATGCACAAGATTAATTCGAAACCCTAAATGGATAAAAATAGGCCGAGCGATGACAAAAATGACCAAAATGTTAATCTAATGACATAAACGCACATATTAGATAAACAAGATTGGTTAAACACCCTAAATGGATTAGAATAAGCCTAGGGAGGACGATAATGACCTAAATGTTAACCCAATGACACAAACGCACTTATTGGATGCGTAAGATTGGTTAAAAACCCTAAATGAATTAGAATAAGCCTAGGGAGGACAAAAATGACTTAATGGTTACTCCAACGACACAAACGCTCTTATTGGATTCATAAGATGTGTAAGAAACCCTAAATGAATTTGAATAGGCCTAAGGAGGAAGAAAATGACTAAAATGTTAATCCAATGACACAAATACACTTATTGGATATACAAGATTGGTTAAAAACCCTAGATGGATTAGAATCAGCTTACGGAGGACGAAAATGGCCTAAATGTTACTCCAATTACACAAACACACTTATTGGATGCACAAGATTGGTTAAAAACCCTAAATGGATTAGAATAAGCCTAGGGAGGACGAAAATGACCAAAATGTTAATTCAATGACACAACAACACTTATTGGATACACAAGATTGGTGACAAACCGTAAATGGATTAGAATAAGCCTAGGGAGGACGAAAATGACCAATATGTTAACCCAATAACACAAGTGCACTTATTGGATTCACAAGATTGGTTAAAAACCTTAGCTAGATTAGAATAAGCCTAGGGTGGACAAAAATGACCTAAATGTTAATCCAATAGTACAAACACACATATTGGATGCACAAGACTTGTTAAAAACCCAAAATGGATAAGAATAATCCTAGGGAGGGAGAAAGTTACCTTAATGTTAGTCTAATAACAGAAACACATTATTTGATGCACAAGATTGGATCGAAACCCTAAATGGATTAAAATAGGCCGAACGAAGACAAAAATGACCAAAAGGTTAATCCAATGACACAAACGCCCTTATTAGATAAACAAGATTGGTTAAACATCCTAGATGTATTAGAATAAGCCGAAGGATGACAAAAATGACCTAAATGTTAATCCAATGACACAAACTCGCTTATTGGATGCACAAGATTGGTTAAAAACCCTAATAGAATTAGAATAAGCCATAGGAGTACGAAAATGACTTAATTGTAAATCCAATGACACAAACGCACTTATTGGATGCACAAGATTGGTTAGAAACCCTTAATGGATTAGAAAAAGCCTAGGGAAGACAAAAATGACCTAAATGTTAATCCAATGACACAAATGCACTTATTGGATGCACAAGATTGGTTAAAAACCCTAAATGGATTAGAATAAGCCTAGGGAGGACGAAAATGACCAAAATGTTAATTCAATGACACAAATGCACTTATTGGATGCACAAGATTGGTTAAAAACCCTAGATGGATTAGAATAAGCCTAGGGTGGACCAAATTGACCTAAATGTTAATTCAATAGTACAAACGCACTTATTGGATGCACAAGATTGGTTAAAAACCATAAATGGATAAGAATAAGCCTGTAGAGGGAGAAAATTATCTTAATGTCAGTCTAATGACACAAACACATTATTGGATGCACAAGATTGGTTTGAAACCCTAAACGGTTCAAAATAGGCCGAACGATGACATAAATGACCAAAATGTTAATCCAATGACACAGACGCACTTATTAGATAAACAAGATTTCTTAAACACCCTAGATGGATT
>JBBPBP010009779.1:30070995-30088204 GCA_037974735.1 Cicer chorassanicum
TAAATGTTAATATAATGACACAAACACACTTATTTGATGCACAAGATTGGTTAAAAATCCAAAATGGATTAAAATAGGCCGAACGATGACAAAAATGACCAAAATGTTAATCCAATGAGACAAACACACTTATTGGATAAACAAGATTAGTTAAACACGCAAGATGGATTAGAATAAGCCTAGGGAATACGAAAATGACCTAAATGTTAATCCAATGACACAAAAGCACTTATTGGATGCACAAGATTGGTTAAAACCCCTAAATGTATTAGAATAAGCCTAAGGAGGACGAAAATGACTTAATTGTTAATGCAATGAAACAAACGCACTTTTTGGATGGAGAAGATTGGTTAAAAACCCTAGATGGGTTAGAATAAGCCTAATGAAGTCGAAAATGACCTAAATGTTAATCGAATGACACAAACGCACTTATTGGATGCACAAGATTGGTGACAAACCCTAAATGGATTAGAATAAGCTTAGGGAGGGTGAAAATTACCTCAATGTTAATCAAATGATACAAACGCACTTATTGGATGGACAAGATTTGTTAAAAACCCTAAATGGAATAAAATAAGCCGAACGATAACAAAAATGACCATCATGTTAATCCAATGACAAAAATGCACTTATTGGATAAACAAGATTTGTTAAAAACCCTAGATGCATTAGAATAAGCCTAGGGAGGACGAAAATGACCTAAATGTTAATCCCATAGTACAAACGCACTAATTGGATGCACAAGATTGGTTAAAAACCCTAAATGAATTAAATTAAGCCTAAGGAGGACGAAAATGACTTAATTGTTAATCCAATGACACAAAGGCACTTATCGGGTGCACCTGATTGGTTAGAAATCCTAAATGGATTAGAATAAGCCTAGGGAGGACAAAAATGACGTAGATGTTAATCCCATGACAGCGCCGCACTAACTGGATGAACAACATTGGTTAAAAACCCTAGATTGGTTACAATAAGCCTAGGTAGGACAAAATGACCTAAATGTTAATCCAATGACACAAATGCACTTATAGGATGCAGAAGATTGGTTAAAATCCCTAAATGAATTAGTATAAGCCTAGGTAGGACGAAAATCACTTAATTGTTAATCCAATGACACAAACGCACTAATTGGTTGCACAAGACTGGTTAAAAACCCTAAAAGGATTAGAATAAGCCTAGGGAGCACGAAAATGACCTAAATGTTAATTCCATGAAAGAAACGCACTGATTGGATGAACAAGATTGGTTAAAAACCCTAGATGGGTTAGAATAAGCATAAGGAAGTCGAAAATGACCTAAATGTTAATCCAATGACACAAACGCACGTATTGGATGCACAAGATTGGTTAAAACTCCTAAATGAATTAGAATAAGCCTAAGGAGGACGAAATTGACTTAATTCTTAATGTAATGACACAAACGCACTTCATGGATGCACAAGATTGTTTAGAAACCCTAAATGGATTAGAATAAGGCTGGGGTGGAAGAAAATAACCTAAATGATAATCCCTTGAAAGAAACACACTGATTAGAAGAACAAGATTGGTTAAAAACCCTAGATGGATTAGAATAAGCTTATGGAGGACGAAAATGATTTATATGTCAATCCAATGACAAAAACGCACTTATTGGATGCACAAGATTGGTTAGAAACCCTAAATGGATTAGAATAAGCCTAGGGAGGACGAAAATAACTTAATTGTTAATCCAAGGACACAAACGCACTTATTGGATGCATAAGATTGGTTAAAAACCCTAAATGGATTAAAATAATACTAGGGAGGATGAAAAAGACCAAAATGTTAATTCAGTGACACTAACACACTTATTGGATTCACAAGATTGGTGACAAACCCTACATGAATAAGAATTAGCCTAGGGAGTGCGAAAGTTACCCAAATGTTAATCTAATGACACAAACGCACTTATTGGATGCAAAAGATTGGTTAAAAATCCAAAATAGATTAAAATAGGACGAACGATGACAAATGACCAAAATGATAATCCAATTACACAAACGCACTTATTGGATAAACAAGATTGGTTAAACACCCTAGATGGATTAGAATAAGCCTAGGGAGGACGAAAATGACCTAAAAGTTAATCCAATGCTACAAACGCACTTATTTGTTGCACAAAATTGGGTAAAAACCCTAAATGAATTAGAATAAGCATAGGGAGGACGAAAATGATTTAATTGTCAATCCAATGACACAAACGCACTTATTGGATGCACAAGATTGGTTAGAAACCCTAAATGGATTAGAATAAGCCTAGGGAGGACGAAAATGACCTAAATGTTAATCCCATGATAGAAACGCACTAATTGAATGAACAAGATTTGTTAAAAACCCTAGATGGATTAGAATAAGCCTAGGGTGGACGAAAATGACCTAAATGTTAATCCAATGACACAAACGCTCTTATTGGATACAGAAGATTGGTTAAAACCCCTAAGTGAATTAGAATAAGCCTAGGGAGGCTGAAAGTTACCTAAATGTTATTCTAATGACACAAACGCACTTATTGGATGCAAAAGATTGGCTAAAAATCCCAAATGGATTAAAATAAGCCGAACGGTGACAAAATGACCAAAATGATAATCCAATTACACAAACGCACTTATTGGATAAACAAGATTGGTTAAACACCCTAGATGGATTAGAATAAGCCTAGGGAGGACGAAAGTGACCTAAATGTTAATCCAAAGAGACAAACCCACTTATTTGATGCACAGGATTGGTTAAAAACCCTAAATGAATTAGAATAAGCCTAGGGAGGACGAAGATGACTTAATTGTCAATCCAATGACCAAAACGCACTTATTTGATGCACAAGATTGGTAAGAAACCCTAAATGGATTAGAAAAAGCCTAGGGAGGACGAAAATGACGTAGATGTTAATCCCATGAGAGAAACGCACTGATTGGATGAACAAGATTGGTTAAAAACCCTAGATGCGTTAGAATAAGTCAAGGTAGGATGAAAATGACCTAAATGTTAATCCAATGACACAATTGCACTTATTGGATGAACAAGATTGGTTAGAAACCCTAAATGGAGTAGAAAAAGCCTACGGAGGATGAAAATGACCTAAATGTTAATCCCATGACAGAAATGCACTTATTGGATGCTCAAGATTGGTTAAAAATTCTAAATGAATACGAATAAGCCTAGGGAGGACGAAAATGACTTAATTGTTAATCCAATGACACAAACGCACTTAATGGATGCACAACATTGGTTAAAAACCTTAAATGGATGAAAATAAGCCTATGGAGGACAAAAATGACAAAAATAGTAATTCAATGACACTAACACACTTATTGGATCCACAAGATTGGTGACAAACCCTAAATGGATTAGAATAAGCCTAGGGAGGCCGAAAATTACCTAAATGTTGATCTAATGACACAAACGCACTTATTGGATGCAAAAGATTGGCTAAAAATCTAAAATAGATTAAAATAGGCGGAACAATGATAAAAATGACCAAAATGTTAGTCCAATGACACAAATGCACTTATTGGATAAACAAGATTGGTTAAACACCCTTGATGGATTAGAATAAGTTAGGGAGGACGAAAATGACCTAATTGTTAATCCCATGGGAGAAACGCATTGATTGGATGAACAAGATTGGTTAAAAACCCTAGATGGGTTAGAATAAGCCTAGGAAAGTCGAAAATGACCTAAATGTTAATCCAATGACACAAATGCACTTATTGGATGCGCAAGATTGGTTAAAAACACTAAATGAATTAGAATAAGCCTAGGGAGGACGAAAATGACTTAATTGTTAATGCAATGACACAAACGCACTTATTGGATGCTCAAGATTGGTTAGAAACCCTAAATGGATTAGAATAAGCCTAGGGAGGACGAAAATGACCTAAATCATAGAAAGCCTAAATGGATTAGAATAAGCCTAGGGAGGACGAAAATGACCTAAATCTTAATCCAATGAGACAAACGCACTTATTGGATACACTAGATTGGTTAAAAACCCTAAATGAAATAGAATAAGCCTAAGGATAACGAAAATGACTTAATTGTTAATGCATTGACACAAACGAACTTATTGGATGCATAAGATTGGATAAAAACCCTAAATGGATTAGAATAAGCCTAAGAAGGACGAAAATGACCTAAATGTTAATCCCATGACAGAAACGCACTGATTTGATGAACAAGATTTGTTAAAAACCCTAGATGAGTTAGAATAAGCCTTGGGAGGACAAAAATGACCTTAATTTTCATCCAATGACACAAATGCAAATATTGGATGCACAAGATTGGTTAAAAACCCTAAATGAATTAGAATAAGCCTAGGGAGGACGAAAATGACTTAATTGTTAATCCAATGACACAAAACGCACTTATTTGATGCACAAGATTATTTAAAAACCCTAAATGGATTAAAATAAGCCTACGGAGGAAAAAAATGACCATAATATTAATTCAATAACACAAACACACTTATTGGATGAACAACATTGGTGACAAACCCTAAATGGATTAGAATAAGCCTAGGGAGGCCGAAATTTACCTAAATGTTAATCTAATGACACAAACACACTTATTTGATGCACAAGATTGGCTTAAAATCCAAAATGGATTAAAATAGGCCGAATAATGACAAAAATAACCAAAATGTTAATCCAATGACACAAACGCAATTATTGGATAAACAACATTGGTTAAACACCCTAGATGGATTAGAATAAGCCTAGGGAGGACGAAAATGACCTAATTCATAATGCAATGACACAAACACACTTATTGGATGCACAAATTTGGTTAGAAAGCCTATATGGATTAGAATAAGCCTACTGAGGACGAAAATGACTTAATTGTCAATCCAATTACACAAACGTACTTATTGGATAAACAATATTGGTTAAACACCATAGATGCATTAGATTAAGCCTAGGGTAGACAAAAATGACCTAAATGTTAATCCAATGACAAAAACGCACTTATTAGATGCACAAGATTGGTTCCAATCCCTAAATGAATTAGAATAAACCTAGGGAGGATGAAAATGACTTAATTCTCAATCCAATGACACAAACGCACTTATTGAATGCGCATGATTGGTTAGAAACCATAAATGGATTAGAATAAGCCTCGGGAGGAGGAAATTGACCTAAATGTTTATCCCATGACAGAAACGCACTGATTGGATGAACAAGATTGGTTAAAAACCCTAGATGGATTAGAATAAGCTTAGGGAAGACGAAAATGACCTAAATGTTAATCCAATGACACAAATGCACTTATTGGATTCACAAGATTGGTTAAAACCCCTAAATGAATTAGAATTAGCCTAAGGAGGATGAAAATGACTTAATGGTTAATCCAATGATACAAACGCACTTATTGGATGCACAAGATTGGTTAGAAACCCTAAATGGATTAGAATAAGTCTAGGGAGGACAAAAATGACCTAAATGTTAATCCCATGACAAAAACGCACTGATTGGATGAACAAGACTGGTTAAAAACCCTAGATGGATTAGAATAAGTTTAGGGAGGACTAAAATGACCTAAATGTTAATCCAATGACAAAAATGCACTTATTGGATGCACAAGATTGGTTAAAAACCCTAAATGGACTAGAATAAGCCTAGGGAGGACGAAAATGATATAAATGTTAATCCCATGACAGAAACGCACTGATTGGATGAACAAGATTGGATAAAAACCCTAGATGGGTTAGAATAAGCCTAGGGAAGTCGAAAATGACCTAAATGTTAATCCAATGACACAAACAAAATTATTGGATGCACAAGATTTGTTAAAACCCGTAAATGAATTAGAATAAGCCTAAGGAGGACGAAAATGACTTAATTGTTAATGCAATGACACAAATGCACTTATTGGATGCACAAGATTAGTTAGAAACCCTAAATGGATTAGAACAATCCTAAGGAGGATGAAAATGACCATAGGGAGGACGAAAATAACCAAAATGTTAATTCAATGACGCAAACACACTTATTGGATGCGCAAGATATGTTACAAACCCTAAATGGATTAGCATAAGCCTAGGGAGACCGAAAATTACCTAAATTTTAATATAATGACACAAACGCGCTTATTGGATGCACAAGATTGGTTAAAAATCCAAAATGGATTAAAATAGGCCGAACGATGACAAAAATGACAAAAATGTTAATCCAATGACACAAACGCACTGATTGGATAAACAAGATTGGTGAAACACCATAGATGGGTTAGAATAAGCCTAGAGTGGACGAAAATGACCTAAATGTTAATCCAATGACACTAGCGCACTTATTAGATGCACAAGATTGGTTAAAAACCCGAAATGAATTAGAATAAACCTAGGGAGGATGAAAATGACTTAATTGTTAATCCAATGACACAAACGCACTTATTGAATTCACAAGATTGGTTAGAAACCCTAAATGGATTAGAATATGCCTAGGGAGGACGAAAATGACCCAAATTTTAATTCCATGACAGAAACGCACTGATATGATGAACAAGATTGGTTAAAAACCCTAAATGGATTAGAATAAGTTTAGGGAGGACAAAAATGAGCTAAATGTTAATCCAATGACACAAATGCACTTATTAGATGCACAAGATTGGTTAAAAACCCTAAATGGATTAGAATAAGCCTAAGGAGAATGAAAATTACTTAATTGTTAATGCAACGACACAAACCCACTTATTGGATAAACAAGATTGGTTAAACACCATAGATGGATTAGAATAAGCCTAGGGTGGACAAAAATGACCTAAATGTTAATCCAATGACACAAACGCACTTATTAGATGCACAAGATTGGTTAAAAACCCGAAATGAATTAGAATAAACCTAGGGAGGATGAAAATGACTTAATTGTCAATCCAATGACACAAACGCTTTTATTGAATTCACAAGATTGGTTAGAAACCCTAAATGGATTAGAATAAGCCTAGGGAGGACGAAAATGACCCAAATTTTAATCCCATGATAGAAACGCACTAATATGATGAACAAGATTGGTTAAAAACCCTAGATGGATTAGAATAAGCTTAGGGAGGACGAAAATGACCTAAATGTTAATCCAATGACACAAATGCACTTACTGGATTCACAAGAATGGTTAAAACCCCTAAATGAATTAGAATAAGCCTAAGGAGGATGAAAATGACTTAATTGTTAATGCAATGACACAAACGCACTTATTGGATGCACAAGATTGGTTAGAAACCCTAAATGGATTAGAATAAGCCTAGCGAGGACAAAAATGATCTAAATGTTAATCCCATGACAGAAACGCACTGATTGGATGAACAAGATTGGTTAAAAACCCTAGATGTATTAGAATAAGTTTAGGGAGGACAAAAATGACCTAAATGTTAATCCAATGACACAAATGCACTTATTGGATGCACAAGATTGGTTAAAAACCCTAAATGGATTAGAATAAGCCTAGGGAGGACGAAAATGATATAAATGTTAATCCCATGACAGAAACGCACTGATTGGATGAACAAGATTGGATAAAAACCCTAGATGGGTTAGAATAAGCCTAGGGAAGTCGAAAATGACCTAAATGTTAATCCAATGACACAAACGAAATTATTGGATGCACAAGATTTGTTAAAACCCGTAAATGAATTAGAATAAGCCTAAGGAGGACGAAAATGACTTAATTGTTAATGCAATGACACAAATGCACTTATTGGATGCACAAGATTAGTTAGAAACCCTAAATGGATTATAACAATCCTAAGGAGGACGAAAATGACCATAGGGAGGACGAAAATAACCAAAATGTTAATTCAATCACGCAAACACACTTATTGGATGCGCAAGATTGGTTAAACACCATAGATGGACTAGAATAAGCCTAGGTTGGACAAAAATGACCTAAATGTTAATCCAATGACACAAACGCACTTATTAGATGCACAAGATTGGTTCCAATCCCAAAATCAAATAGAATAAACCTAAGGAGGACGAAATTGACTTAATTGTCAATCCAAAGACACAAAAGCACTTATTGAATGCGCAAGATTGGTTAGAAACCCTAAATGGATTAGAATAAGCCAAGGGAGGAGGAAATTGACCTAGATGTTTATCCTATGACAGAAACCCACTGATTGGATGAATAAGATTGGTTAAAAACCCTAGATGGATTAGAATAAGCTTAGGGAGGACGAAAATGACCTAAATGTTAATCCAATGACACAAATGCACTTATTGGATTCACAAGAATGGTTAAAACCCCTAAATGAATTAGAATAAGCCTAAGGAGGATGAAAATGACTTAATTGTTAATGCAATGACACAAACGCACTTATTGGATGCACAAGATTGGTTAGAAACCCTAAATGGATTAGAATAAGCCTAGCGAGGACAAAAATGACCTAAATGTTAATCCCATGACAGAAACGCACTGATTGGTTGAACAAGATTGGTTAAAAACCCTAGATGGATTAGAATAAGTTTAGGGAGGACAAAAATGACCTAAATGTTAATCCAATGACACAAATGCACTTATTGGATGCACAAGATTGGTTAAAAACCCTAAATGGATTAGAATAAGCCTAGGGAGGACCAAAATGATATAAATGTTAATCCCATGACAGAAACGCACTGATTGGATGAACAAGATTGGATAAAAACCCTAGATGGGTTAGAATAAGCCTAAGGAAGTCGAAAATGACCTAAATGTTAATCCAATGACACAAACGAAATTATTGGATGCACAAGATTTGTTAAAACCAGTAAATGAATTAGAATAAGCCTAAGGAGGACGAATATGACTTAATTGTTAATGCAATGACACAAATGCACTTATTGGATGCACAAGATTAGTTAGAAACCCTAAATGGATTAGAATAAGCCTAAGGAGAATGAAAATGACTTAATTGTTAATTCAACGACACAAACACACTTATTGGATAAACAAGATTGGTTAAACACCATAGATGGATTAGAATAAGCCTAGGGTGGACAAAAATGACCTAAATGTTAATCCAATGACACAAACGCACTTGTTAGATGCACAAGATTGGTTCCAATCCCTAAATGAATTAGAATAAACCTAGGGAGGACGAAAATGACTTAATTGTCAATCCAATGACACAAACGCACTTATTGAATGCGCAAGATTATTTAGAAACCCTAAATGGATTAGAATAAGCCTAGCGAGGACAAAAATGACCTAAATGTTAATCCCATGACAGAAACGCACTGATTGGATGAACAAGATTGGTTAAAAACCCTCGATGGATTAGAATAAGTTTAGGGAGGACAAAAATGACCTAAATGTTAATCCAATGACACAAATGAACCTATTGGATGCACAAGATTGGGTAAAAACCCTAAACTGATTAGAATAAGCCTAGGGAGGACGAAAATGATATAAATGTTAATCCCATGACAAAAGCACACTGATTGGATGAATAAGATTGGATAAAAACCCTAGATGAGTTAGAATAAGCCTAGGGAAGTCGAAAATGACCTAAATGTTAATCCAATGACATAAACGCAATTATTGGATACACAAGATTTGTTAAAACCCGTAAATGAATTAGAATAAGCCTAAGGAGGACGAAAATGACTTAATTGTTAATGCAATGACACAAATGCACTTATTGGATGCACAAGATTAGTTAGAAACCCTAAATGGATTAGAACAATCCTAAGGAGGACGAAAATGACCATAGGGAGGACGAAAATAACCAAAATGTTAATTCAATGACGCAAACACACTTATTGGATGCGCAAGATTGGTGACAAACCCTAAATGGATTAGAGTAAGCCTAGGGAGACCGAAAATTACCTAAATTTTAATATAATGACACAAACGCACTTATTGGATGCACAAGATTGGTTAAAAATCCAAAATGGATTAAAATAGGCCGAACGATGACAAAAATGACAAAAATGTTAATCCAATGACACAAACGCACTTATTGGATAAACAAGATTGGTTAAACACCATAGATGGATTAGAATAAGCCTAGGGTGGCGAAATGACCTAAATGTTAATCCAATGACACAAACGCACTTATTAGATGCACAAGATTGGTTAAAAACCCTAAATGGAATAGAATAAGCCTAGGGAGGACGAAAATGACCAAAATGTTAATTCAATGACACAAACACACTTATTGGATGCACTAGATTGGTGAAAAACCCTAAATGGTTAAGAATAAGCCTAGGGAGGACGAAAATGACCAAAATGTTAATCCAATAACACAAATGCACAAGGTTGGTTAAAAACCCAAAAATAATTATAATCATCCGAACGATAACGAAAATCACGAAAATGTTAATCCACTAAAACACGAAAATGTTAATCCACTGACACAAACGTGCTTTTTGGATGCACAAGATTCGTTAAAAACCCTAGATGAATTAGAATAAGCTTAGGAACGACAAAAATGACAAAAAATGTTAATCCAATGACACAAACGCACTTATTGGATGCACAAGATTGGTTAAAAACCCTAAATTGATTAGAATAAAACTAGGGAGGACGAAATGACCAAAATGTTAATTTAGTGAAACAAATACACTTATTGGATGCACAACATTGGTGAAAAACCCTAAATGGATTAGTATAAGCCTAGGGAGGACGAAAATAATTAAAATGAAATCCAAGGACACAAATGCACTTATTGGATGCAAAAGATTGGTAAAAACCCTAAATGAATTAGCATAATCCGAACGACAACGAAAATCACGAAAATTTTAATCCATTGAAACAAACGCGCTTATTGGATGCACAAGATTGGTTTAAAATCCTAAGTGGATTAAAATACGCCGAACGATGACTAAAATGACCAAAATATTAATCCAATGATAGAAACGCACTTATTGGATAAATAAGATTGGTTAAAAACCCTAGATGGATTATAATAAGTTTAGGGAGGACAAAAATGACCTAAATGTTAATCTAATGACTGAAACGCACTTATAGGATGCACAAGATTGGTTAAAAAACCCTAAATGAATTAGAATAAGCCTAGGGAGGACGAAAATGGCCAAAATATTAATTCAATGACACAAACACACTAATTGGATGCACTAGATTGGTGAAAAACCCTAAATGGATTATAATAAGCCTAGGGAGGACGAAAATGACTAAAATGTTAATCCAATGACACAAATGCACTTATTGGATGCACAAGATTGGTAGAAACCCTAAATGAATTAGCATAATCCGAACGATAATGAAAATCACGAATTTTAATCCATTGAAACAAACGCGCTTATTGGATGCACAAGATTGGTTAAAAATCGTAAATGGATTAAAATACGCCGAACAGTGACTAAAATGACCAAAATGTTAATCCAATGACACAAACGCACTTATTGGACAAACAAGATTGGTTAAACACCCTAGATGGATTAGAATAAGCATAGGGAGGACGAAAATGACCTTAATGTTAATCCAATGACACAATCACACTTATTGGATGCACAAGAATGTTTAAAAACCCTAAATGGATTAGAATAAGCCTTGGGAGGACGAAAATGACCCAAATGTTAATCCCATGATAGAAACGCACTTATTGGATAAACGAAATTGGTTGAAAACCCTTGATGGATTAGAATAAGTTCAGGAAGGATAAAAATGACCTGAATGTTAATCCAAAGATACAAACGCACTTATTGGATGCACAAGATTGGTTAAAAACCCTAAGTGAATTAGAATAAGCCTTGGGAAGACGAAAATCAAGATAATATTAATCCACTAAAACAAATGCGCTGATTGGATGCACAAGATTGCTTAAAAACCATAGATGGATTTGATTAAGCTTATGGAGGACGAAAATCACAAAAATGTTAATTCAATGACACAAGCACACTTATTGGATGCACAAGATTTGTGAAAATCCCTTAATGGATTAGAATAAGCCTAGGGAAGACGAAACTGACTAAAATGTTAATCGAATGACTCAAATGCACTTATTTGGATGCACAAGATTGGTTACAAACCCTAAATGAATTAGAATAATTCGAACGATAAAGAAAATTACGAAAATGTTAATCTACTGCAACTAACACGGTAATTGGATACACAAGATTCGTTGAAAACCCTAGATGGATTAGAATAAGCTTGGGGAGATCAAAAATGACCTAAATGTTATTCCAATGGTACAAACGCACTTATTCGATGCACAAGATTGGTTAAATACCCTAAATGGATTAGAATAAGCCTAGGGAGGACGAAATGACCGAAATGTCAATTCAATGAAACAAACACACTTATTGGATGCACAAGATTGGTGAAAAACCAAAAATAATTAGAATAAGCCTCGGGAGGAGGAAAATGACTAAAATGTTAATACAATGACACAAATGCAGTTATTGGATGCCCAAGATTGTTTAAAAACCCTAAATGAATTAGAATAATCCGAACGATAACGAAAATCAAGAAAATTTTAATCCACTGAAACAAACGCGCTTATTGGATGCACAAGATTGGTTAAAATCCCTAAATGGATTAAAATAGTCCGAACGATAGCAAAAATGACTAAAATGTTAATCCAATGACACAAACGCCCTTACTGGATGCACAAGATTCGTTAAAATCCCTAAAAGGATTAGAATTAGCCTCGGGAGGGTAAAAATTAAGTAAATGTTAATCTAATAATACACACGCACTTGTTGGATGCACAAGATTGGTTAAAAATCCTAGATGGATTAGAATAATCCTAGGGAGGTCGAAAATGACCTAAATGTTAATCCAATGACACAAATGCACATATTGGATGCCCAAGATTGGTAAAAACCCTAAATGAATTAGCATAATCCGAACGATAACGAAAATCACAAAAATTTTAATCCATTGAAACAAACGCGCTTATTGGATGCACAAGATTGGTTGAGAATCCTAAATGGATATAAATACGCCGAACGATGACTAAAATGACCCAAATGTTAATCCAATTATACAAACGCCCATATTGGATAAATAAGATTGGTTAAAACTCCTAGATGGATTAGAATAAGCCTCGGGATGGTGAAAATTACCTAAATGTTAATCTAATGATACAAACACAGTTATTGGATGCACAAGATTGGTTAAAAACGCTAGATGGATTAGAATAAGCCTATGGAGGATGAAAATGACCTAAATAATAATCCAATGACACAAATGCCCATATTGGATGCACAAGAGTGGTCAAAAACCCAAAATTGATCAGAATAAGCTTAGGGAGGGTGAAAATTACCTCAATGTTAATCTAATGTTACAAACGGACTTATTGGATGCACAAGATTGGTTAAACACCCTAAATGGATTAAAATAAGCCGAACCTTGACAAAAATGACCAACATGTTAATCCAATGTCACAAACGCACTTATTGGATGCACAAGATTAGCTAAAAACCTTAAATAGATGAATTAGAATAAGCCTAGGGTGGGCAAAAAATAATTAAATGTTAATGTAATGACACAAACCCCTAGATGGATTGAAAAAGCTTCGGGAGGACAAAAATGACCTAAATGTTAATCCAATGACTCAAATGCACTTATTGGATGCATAAGGTTGGTTAAAAACCCTAAAATAATTATAATCATTCGAACGATAACGAAAATCACGAAAAACTTAATCCACTAAAACACGAAAATGTTAATCCACTGACACAAACGTGCTTATTGGATGCACAAGATTCCTTAAAAACCCTAGATCAATTAGATTAAGCTTAGGAAGGACAAAATGACCAAAAGGTTAATCCAATGACACAAACGCACATATTGGATGCACAAGATTGGTTAAAAACCCTAAATTGATTAGAATAAAACTAGGGAGGACGAAATGACCAAAATGTTAATTCAGTTAAACAAATACACTTATTAGATGCACAACATTGGTGAAAATCCCTAAATAGATTAGTATAAGCCTAGGGAGGAAGAAAATGACTAAAATGTTAATCCAATGACACAAATGCACTTATTGGATGCCCAAGATTGGTAAAAACCCTCAATGAATTAGCATAATCCGAACGATAATGAAAATCACGAAAATTTTAATCCATTGAAACAAACGCGCTTATTGGATGCACAAGATTGGTTAAGAATCCTAAATGGATAAAAATACGTCGAACGATGACTTAAATGACCAAAATGTTAATCCAATGACACAAATGCCCATATTGGATGCACAAGAGTGGTTAAAAACCCTAAATTAATAAGAATAAGCTTAGGGAAGGTTGAAAATTACCTCAATGTTAATCTAATGTTACAAACGCACTTATTGGATGCACAAGATTGGTTAAAAACCCAAAATGGATTAAAATAAGCCGAACCTTGACAAAAATGACCAACTGTTAATCCAATGTCACAAACACACTTATTGGATGCACAAGATTAGCTAAAAACCTTAAATAGATGAATTAGAATAAGCCTAGGGTGGGCAAAAATTAATTAAATGTTAATCTAATGACACAAACGCACTTGTTGGATGCATAAGATTGGTTAAAAATCCAAAATGGATTAAAATAGGCCGAACAATGACAAAAAGGACCAAAATATTAATCCAATGACACAAACACACTTATTGGATAAACAAGATTGGTTAAAAACTCTAGATGGATTAGAATAAGCCTAGGGAGGACGAAAATGACCTTTATGTTAATCCAATGACACAAACACACTTATTGGATGCACAAGATTGGTTAAAAACCCTAAATGGATTGAAAAAGCCTCAGGAGGACAAAAATGAGGTAAATGTTAATCCAATGACACAAATGCACTTATTGGATGCACAAGGTTGGTTAAAAACCCTAAAATAATTATAATCATCCGAACGATAACGAAAATCGCGAAAATGTTAATCCACTTACACAAACGTCCTTATTGGAGGCACAAGATTCGTTAAAAACCCTAGATGAATTAGAATAAGCTTAGGAAGGACAAAATGACCAAAACGTTAATCCCATGACACAAACGCACTTATTGAATGCACAAGATCAGTTAAAAACCCTAAATTGATAAGAATAAAACTAGGGAGGACGAAATGACCAAAATGTTAATTCAGTTAAACAAATACACTTATTGGATGCACAACATTGGTGAAAATCCTTAGATGGATTAGTATAAGTCTAGGGAGGACGAAAACGACTAAAATGTTAATGCAATGACACAAATGCACTTATTGGATGCCCAAGATTGGTAAAAACCCTAAATGAATTAGCATAATCCGAACGATAACGAAAATCACGAAAATTTTAATCCATTGAAACAAACGCGCTTATTGGATGCACAAGATTGGTTAAGAATCCTAAATGGATAAAAATACGCCGAACGATGACTTAAATAACCAAAATGTTAATCCAATGACACAAATGCCCATATTGGATGCACAAGAGTGGTTAAAAACCCTAAATTAATAAGAATAAGCTTAGGGTAGGTTGAAAATTACCTCAATGTTAATCTAATGTTACAAACGCACTTATTGGATGCACAAGATTGGTTAAAAACCCAAAATGGATTAAAATAAGCCGAACCTTGACAAAAATGACCAACTGTTAATCCAATGTCACAAACACACTTATTGGATGCACAAGATTAGCTAAAAACCTTAAATAGATGAATTAGAATAAGCCTAGGGTGGGCAAAAATTAATTAAATGTTAATCTAATGACACAAACGCACTTGTTGGATGCATAAGATTGGTTAAAAATCCAAAATGGATTAAAATAGGCCGAACAATGACAAAAAGGACCAAAATATTAATCCAATGACACAAACACACTTATTGGATAAACAAGATTGGTTAAAAACTCTAGATGGATTAGAATAAGCCTAGGGAGGACGAAAATGACCTTTATGTTAATCCAATGACACAAACACACTTATTGGATGCACAAGATTGGTTAAAAACCCTAAATGGATTGAAAAAGCCTCAGGAGGACAAAAATGAGGTAAATGTTAATCCAATGACACAAATGCACTTATTGGATGCACAAGGTTGGTTAAAAACCCTAAAATAATTATAATCATCCGAACGATAACGAAAATCACGAAAATGTTAATCCACTTACACAAACGTCCTTATTGGAGGCACAAGATTCGTTAAAAACCCTAGATGAATTAGAATAAGCTTAGGAAGGACAAAATGACCAAAACGTTAATCCCATGACACAAACGCACTTATTGAATGCACAAGATCAGTTAAAAACCCTAAATTGATAAGAATAAAACTAGGGAGGACGAAATGACCAAAATGTTAATTCAGTTAAACAAATACACTTATTGGATGCACAACATTGGTGAAAATCCTTAGATGGATTAGTATAAGTCTAGGGAGGACGAAAATGACTAAAATGTTAATGCAATGACACAAATGCACTTATTGGATGCCCAAGATTGGTAAAAACCCTAAATGAATTAGCATAATCCGAACGATAACGAAAATCACGAAAATTTTAATCCATTGAAACAAACGCGCTTATTGGATGCACAAGATTGGTTAAGAATCCTAAATGGATAAAAATACGCCGAACGATGACTTAAATGACCAAAATGTTAATCCAATGACACAAATGCCCATATTGGA
The DNA here is from genome assembly GCA_037974735.1 of Cicer chorassanicum. Lineage (NCBI taxonomy): Eukaryota > Viridiplantae > Streptophyta > Magnoliopsida > Fabales > Fabaceae > Cicer > Cicer chorassanicum. The sequence continues at coordinate 30,087,543 of JBBPBP010009779.1, forward strand.
TGCACAAGAGTGGTTAAAAACCCTAAATTAATAAGAATAAGCTTAGGGAAGGTTGAAAATTACCTCAATGTTAATCTAATGTTACAAACGCACTTATTGGATGCACAAGATTGGTTAAAAACCCAAAATGGATTAAAATAAGCCGAACCTTGACAAAAATGACCAACTGTTAATCCAATGTCACAAACACACTTATTGGATGCACAAGATTAGCTAAAAACCTTAAATAGATGAATTAGAATAAGCCTAGGGTGGGCAAAAATTAATTAAATGTTAATCTAATGACACAAACGCACTTGTTGGATGCATAAGATTGGTTAAAAATCCAAAATGGATTAAAATAGGCCGAACAATGACAAAAAGGACCAAAATATTAATCCAATGACACAAACACACTTATTGGATAAACAAGATTGGTTAAAAACTCTAGATGGATTAGAATAAGCCTAGGGAGGACGAAAATGACCTTTATGTTAATCCAATGACACAAACACACTTATTGGATGCACAAGATTGGTTAAAAACCCTAAATGGATTGAAAAAGCCTCAGGAGGACAAAAATGAGGTAAATGTTAATCCAATGACACAAATGCACTTATTGGATGCACAAGGTTGGTTAAAAACCCTAAAATAATTATAATCATCCGAACGATAACGAAAAT
>JBBPBP010009779.1:30089431-30143394 GCA_037974735.1 Cicer chorassanicum
AAAACCTTAAATAGATGAATTAGAATAAGCCTAGGGTGGGCAAAAATTAATTAAATGTTAATCTAATGACACAAACGCACTTGTTGGATGCATAAGATTGGTTAAAAATCCAAAATGGATTAAAATAGGCCGAACAATGACAAAAAGGACCAAAATATTAATCCAATGACACAAACACACTTATTGGATAAACAAGATTGGTTAAAAACTCTAGATGGATTAGAATAAGCCTAGGGAGGACGAAAATGACCTTTATGTTAATCCAATGACACAAACACACTTATTGGATGCACAAGATTGGTTAAAAACCCTAAATGGATTGAAAAAGCCTCAGGAGGACAAAAATGAGGTAAATGTTAATCCAATGACACAAATGCACTTATTGGATGCACAAGGTTGGTTAAAAACCCTAAAATAATTATAATCATCCGAACGATAACGAAAATTACGAAAATGTTAATCCACTAAAACACGAAAATGTTAATCCACTTACACAAACGTGCTTATTGGATGCACAAGATTTGTTAAAAACCCTAGATGAATTAGAATAAGCGTAGGAAGGACAAAAATGACCAAAATGTTAATCCAATGACACAAACGCACTTATTGGATGCACAAGATTTGTTAAAAACCCTAAATTGATTAGAATAAAACTAGGAAGGACGAAATGACCAAAATGTTAATTTAGTGAAACAAATACACTTATTGGATGCACAACATTGATCAAAAACCCTTAATGGACTAGTATAAGCTTAGGGAGGACGAAAATGACTAAAATGTTAATCCAAAGAGTCAAATGCACTTATTGGATGAACAAGATTGGTAAAAACCCTAAATGAATTAGCATAATCCGAACGATAACGAAAATCACGAATTTTAATCCATTGAAACAAACGCGCTTATTGGATGCACAATATTGGTTAAAAATCCTAAATGGTTTAAATACGCCGAACGATGACTAAAATGACCAAAATGTTAATCCAATGACACAAACGCACTTATTGGATAAATAAGATTGGTTAAAAACCCTAAAGGATTGGAATAAGCCTAGGGAGGATGAAAATGACCTAAATGTTAATCCAATTATACAAATGCCCATATTGGATGCACAAGATTGGTAAAAACCCCTAAATGCATTAGAATAAGCCTCAGGATGGTGAAAATTACCTAAATGTTAATCTAATGATAGAAACACACTTAATGGATGCACAAGATTGGTTAAAAATGCTAGATGGATTAGAATAAAACTATGGAGGATGAAAATGACCTAAATGTTAATCCAATGACACAAACACACTTATTGGATGCACAAGATTAGCTAAAAACCTTAAATCGATGAATTTGAATAAGCCTAGGGTGGGCAAAAATTAATTAAATGTTAATCTAATGACACAAACACACTTGTTGGATGCATAAGATTGGTTAAAAATCCAAAATGGATTAAAATAGGCCGAACAATGACAAAAAGGACCAAAATATTAATCCAATGACACAAACACACTTATTGGATAAACAAGATTGGTTAAACACTCTAGATGGATTAGAATAAGCCTAGGGAGGACGAAAATGACCTTAATGTTAATCCAATGACACAAACACACTTATTGGGTGCACAAGAATGGTTAAAAACCCTAAATGGATTAAAAAGCCTCGGGAGGACAAAAATGACCTAAATGTTAATCCAATGACACAAATGCACTTATTGGATGCACAAGGTTGGTTAAAAACCCTAAAATAATTATAATCATCCGAACGATAACGAAAATCAAGAAAATGTTAATCCACTAAAACACGAAAATGTTAATCCACTTACACAAACGTGCTTATTGGATGCACAAGATTCGTTAAAAACCCTAGATGAATTAGAATAAGCTTCGGAAGGACAAAAATGACCAAAATGTTAATCCAAAGACACAAACGCACTTATTGGATGCACAAGATTGGTTAAAAACCCTAAATTGATTAGAATAAAACTAGGAAGGACAAAATGACTAAAATGTTAATTCAATGAAAAAAATACACTTATTGGATGCACAACATTGGTGAAAAACCCTAAATGGATTAGTATAAGCCTAGGGAGGATGAAAATGACTAAAATGTTAATCCAACGACACAAATGCACTTATTGGATGCACAAGATTGGTAAAAACCCCAAAATGGATTAGAATAAGCCTTAGGATGGTGAAAATTACCTAAATGTTAATCTAATGATAGAAACACACTTATTGGATGCACAAGATTGGTTAAAAATGCTAGATGGATTAGAATAAAACTATGGAGGATGAAAATGACCTAAATGTTAATCCAATGACACAAACACACTTATTGGATGCACAAGATTAGCTAAAAACCCTAAATCGATGAATTAGAATAAGCCTAGGGTGGGCAAAAATTAATTAAATGTTAATCTAATGACACAAACACACTTGTTGGATGCATAAGATTGGTTAAAAATCCAAAATGGATTAAAATAGGCCGAACAATGACAAAAAGGACCAAATATTAATCCAATGACACAAACACACTTATTGGATAAAACAAGATTGGTTAAACACTCTAGATGGATTAGAATAAGCTTAGGGAGGACGAAAATGACCTTAATGTTAATCCAATTATACAAATGCCCATATTGGATGCACAAGATTGGTAAAAACCCCTAAATGGATTAGAATAAGCCTCAGGATGGTGAAAATTACCTAAATGTTAATCTAATGATAGAAACACACTTATTGGATGCACAAGATTGGTTAAAAATGCTAGATGGATTAGAATAAAACTATGGAGGATGAAAATGACCTAAATGTTAATCCAATGACACAAACACACTTATTGGATGCACAAGATTAGCTAAAAACCTTAAATCGATGAATTAGAATAAGCCTAGGGTGGGCAAAAATTAATTAAATGTTAATCTAATGACACAAACACACTTGTTGGATGCATAAGATTGGTTAAAAATCCAAAATGGATTAAAATAGGCCGAACAATGACAAAAAGGACCAAAATATTAATCCAATGACACAAACACACTTATTGGATAAACAAGATTGGTTAAACACTCTAGATGGATTAGAATAAGCCTAGGGAGGACGAAAATGACCTTAATGTTAATCCAATGACACAAACACAGTTATTGGGTGCACAAGATTGGTTAAAAACCCTAAATGGATTAAAAAGCCTCGGGAGGACAAAAATGACCTAAATGTTAATCCAATGACACAAATGCACTTATTGGATGCACAAGGTTGGTTAAAAACCCAAAAATAATTATAATCATCCGAACGATAACGAAAATCAAGAAAATGTTAATCCACTAAAACACGAAAATGTTAATCCACTTACACAAACGTGCTTATTGGATGCACAAGATTCGTTAAAAACCCTAGATGAATTAGATTAAGCTTCGGAAGGACAAAAATGACCAAAATGTTAATCCAATGACACAAACGCACTTATTGGATGCACAAGATTGGTTAAAAACCCTAAATTGATTAGAATAAAACTAGGAAGGACGAAATGACCAAAATGTTAATTCAGTGAAACAAATACACTTATTGGATGCACAACATTGGTGAAAAACTCTAAATGGATTAGTATAAGCCTAGGGAGGATGAAAATGACTAAAATGTTAATCCAATGACACAAATGCACTTATTGGATGCACAAGATTGGTAAAAACCCTTAATGAATTAGCATAATCCGAACGATAACGAAAATCACGATTTTTAATCCATTGAAACAAACGCGCTTATTGGATGCACAAGATTGGTTAAAAATCCTAAATGGATTAAAATACGCCGAACGGTAACTAAAATGACCAAAATGTTAATCCAATGACACAAAAGCACTTATTGGATAAATAAGATTGGTTGAAAACCCTAGATGCATTAGAATAAGCCTAGCGAGGATGAAAAAGACCTAAATGGTAATCCAATTATACAAATGCCCATATTGGATGCACAAGATTGGTTAAAACCCCTAAATGGATTAGAATAAGCTTCGGGATGGTGAAAATTACCTAAATGTTAATCTAATGATACAAACAGAGTTATTGGATTCACAAGATTGGTTAAAAACGCTAGATCGATTAGAATAAGCCTATGGAGGATGAAAATGACCTAAATGTTAATCCAATAACACAAATGCCCATATTGGATGCACAAGAGTGGTCAAAAACCCTATATTGATCAGAATAAGCTTAGGGAGGGTGAAAATTACCTCAATGTTAATCTAATGTTACAAACGCACTTATTGGATGCACAAGATTGGTTAAAAACTCTAATTGGATTAAAATAAGCCGAACCTTGACAAAAATGACCAACATGTTAATCCAATGTAACAAACGCACTTATTCGATTCACAAGATTAGCCAAAAACCTTAAATAGATGAATTAGAATAAGCCTAGGGTGGGCAAAAAATAATTAAATGATAATCTAAGGACACAAACGCAATTATTGGATAAATAAGATTTGTTAAAAACCCTAGATGGATTAGAATAAGCCTAGGGAGGATGAAAATGACCTAAATGTTAATCTAATTATACAAACGCCCAATTTGGATGCACAAGATTGGTTAAAACCCCTAAATGGATTAGAATATGCCTCGGGATAATGAATTTACCTAAATGTTAATCTAATGATACAACACACTTATTGTATGCACAAGATTGGTTAAAAACCCTAAATGAATAATTCGAACGATAAAGAAAATTACGAAAATGTTAATCTACTGCAACTAACACGGTAATTGGATGCACAAGAATTGTAGAAAACCCTAGATGGATTAGAATAAGCTTGGGGAGAACAAAAATGACCTAAATGTTATTCCAATGGCACAAACGCACTTATTCGATGCACAAGATTGGTTAAAAACCCTTAATGGATTAGAATAAGCCTAGGGAGGACGAAATGACCGAAATGTCAATTCAATGAAACAAACACATTTATTGGATGCACAAGATTGGTGAAAAACCCTAAATAATTAGAATAAGCCTCGGGAGGACGAAAATGACTAAAATGTTAATACAATGACACAAATGCAGTTATTGGATGCACAAGACTGGTTAAAAACCCTAAATGAATTAGAATAATCCGAACGATAACGAAAATCAAGAAAATTTTAAATCACTGAAACAAACGCGCTTATTGGATGCACAAGATTGGTTAAAATCCCTAAATGGATTAAAATAGTCCGAACTATAGCAAAAATGACTAAAATGTTAATCCAATGACACAAACGCCCTTTCTGGATGCACAAGATTGGTTAAAACCCCTAAAAGGATTAGAATTAGCCTCGGGAAGGTAAAAATTAAGTAAATGTTAATCTATTAATACACACGCACTTGTTGCATGCACAAGATTGGTTAAAAATCCTAGATGGATTGGAATAAGCCTAGGGAGGTCGAAAATGACCTAAAGCTTAATCCAATGACACAATTGCCCTTATAGAATGCACAAGATTGGTTATAAAACCCCTTAATGTATTAGAATAAGCCTCTGGAGGGTGAAAGTTAAGTAAATGTTAGTCTAATAATAAAAACGCACTTGTTGGATGCACAAGATTGGTTAAAAATCTTAGATGGATTAGAATAAGCCTAGGGAGGTCGAAAATGACCTAAATGCTAATCCAATGACCCAAACGCCCGTATTGGATGCACAATATTGGTTATAAACCCGAAATGGATTAGAATAAGCTTCGAGAGGGTGAAAATTACCTTAATGTTAATCTAATGATACAACCGCACTTATTGGATGCATAAGATTGGTTAAAAACCCTAAAAGGATTAGAATAAGCCTAGGGAGGACGAAATGACCGAAATGTCAATTCAATGAAACAAACACACTTATTGGATGCACAAGATTGGTGAAAAACTCTAAATGGATTAGAATAAGCCTAGGGAGGACGAAAATGACTAAAATGTCAATACAACGACACAAATGCAGTTATTGGATGCAAAAGATTGGTTAAAAACCCTAAATGAATTAGAATAATCCAAACGATAACGAAAATCAAGAAAATTTTAATCCACTGAAACAAACGCGCTTATTGGATGCACAAGACTGGTTAAAATCCCTAAATGGTTTAAAATAGTCCGAACGATGGCAAAAATGACTAAAATGTTAATCCAATGACACAAACGCCTTTACTGGATGCAAAAGATTGGTTAAAACCCCTAAATGGATTAGAATAAGTCTCAGGAGGGTGAAAATTAAGTAAATGTTAATCTAATAATACACACGCACTTGTTGGATGCACAAGATTGGTTAAAAATCCTAGATGGATTAGAATAAGCCTAAGGTGGTCGAAAATGATCTAAATCTTAATCCAATGACACAAACGCCCTTATAGGATGCACAAGATTGTTTATAAAACCACTAAATGGATTAGAATAAGCCTCCGGAGGGTGAAAATTAAGTAAACGTTAATCTAATAATACAAACGCACTTGTTGGATGCACAAGATTGGTTAAAAATCCTAGATGGATTAGAATAAGCCTAGGGAGGTCGAAAATGACCTAAATTTTAATCCAATGACACAAACGCCCGTATTGGATGCACAAGATTGGTTATAAACCCGAAATGGATTAGAATAAGCTTCGGGAGGGTGAAAATTACCTAAATGTTAATCTAATGATACAAACGCACTTATTGGATGCACAAGATTGGTTAAAAACCCTAAATGGATTAAATTAAGCCGAAATATGACAAAAATGACCAGCATGTTAATCCAATGGCACAAACGCACTTATTGGATAAACAAGATTGGATAAAAACCCTAGATGGATTAGAATAAGCCTAGGGAGGACGAAAAACGACCTACATATCATTCCAATTTCACAAACGCACTTCTTGGATGCACAACATTGATTAAAAATCCTAAATGGATTAGAGTAAGACTAGGGAGGGCAAAAATTACCTATATGTTAATCTAATGACACAAACGCCTTTATTGGATGCACAAGATTGGTTAAAAACCCTAAATAGATTAAAATAGGCCGAACGATTACAAAAATGACAAAAATGTTAATCCAATGACACAATTGCACTTATTGGATAAACAAGAATTGATAAACACCGTAGATGGATTAGAATAAGCTTGGGGAGAACGAAATTGGTTAAAAACACTTGATGGATTAGAATAAGTTTTGGGAGGAAAAAAATGACATAAATGTTAATCCAAAGTCACAAACGCACTTATTGGATGCACAAGAATGGTTAAAAACCCTAAGTGAATTAGAATAAGCCTTGGGAAGACGAAAATCACGATAATATTAATCCACTAAAACAAATGCGCTGATTGGATGCACAAGATTGATTAAAATCCGTAGACGGATTGGAATAAGCTTAGGGAGGACGAAAATGACCAAAATGTTAATCCAATGACACAAATGCACTTATTGGATGCACAAGATTGGTTAAAAAACCTAAATGAATTAGAATAATCCGAACGATAACGAAAATTACGAAAATGTTTATCTACTGCTACTAACACGCATATTGGATGCACAAGATTCGTTGAAAACCCTAGATGGAATAGAATAAGCTTGGGGAGCACGAAAATGACCAAAATGTGAATCCAATGACACAAACCCAATTATTGGATAAAATAGATTGGTTTAAAACCCTAGATGGATTAGAATAAGCCTAGGGAGGTCGAAAATGACCTAAATGTTAATCCAATGACACAAACGCACTTATTGGATTCACAAGATTGGTTAAAAACACTAAATGGATTAGAACAAGCCTAGGGAGGAAGAAAATTACCAAAATGTTAATCTAATGACACAAACCAACTTATTGGATGCACAAGACAGATTAAAAACCCTAAACGATCAGGATAATCCGAACAATAACGAAAATCTCGAAAATTTTAATCCACTGAAACAAACGCGCTTATTGGATGCACAATATTCGTTAAAAATCCTAGATGGATTAGAATAAGCTTAAGGAGGACGAAATTGACCTAAATGTTAATCCAATGACACAAATGAACTTATTGGATGCACAAGATTAGTTAAAAACCATAAATGATTTAGAATTAGCCTAAGGAGGACGAAAATGACTTAAATGTTAATCCAATGACACAAACGTTCTTATTGGATGCACAAAATTGGTTAAAAACCCTAATAGGATTAGAATAAGCCTAAAGAGGACGAAAATGACCAAAATGTTAATTCAATGAAACAAACACACTAATTCAATGCACAAGATTGGTTAAAAACTCTAAATGAATTAGAATAATCCGAACGATAATGAAAATTACGAAAATGTTAATCCAATGACACAAACTCACTTATTGGATGCACAAGATTGGTGAAAAACCCTAAATGGATTAGAATAAGCCTAAGGAGGTCGAAAATGACCAAAATGTTAATTCAATGAAAAATGCTAAATGCTAAATGGATTAGAATAAGCCTAAGGATGGCGAAAATAACCAAAATATTAATCCAATGACACAAATGCACTTATTGGATGCACAAGATTGGTTAAAAAACCTAGATGGATTAGAACAAACCTTGAGAGGTTGAAAATGACTTAAATGTAAATCCAATGTTACAAATGCCCTTATTGGATGCACAAGATTTGTTGAAAACCCTAAATGGAATAGAATAAGCCTAGGGAGGACGAAAATGACTAAAATGTGAATTCAGAGACACAACAACTTATTGGATGCACAAGATTGGTGACAAACGCTAAATGGATTCGAATATGCCTAGAGAGGACAAAAATGACCTAAATGTTAATCCAATGACACTAACGCACATATTGAATGCACAAGATTGTTTAAAAACCCTAAATGGGTTAGAATAAGCCTAGGAAGGACGAAAATGACCAAATTTTTAATTCAATGAAACAAACGCACTTATTGGATGCACAAGATTGGTGAAGAACACTAAATGGATTCGAATTAGCCTTGGGAGGACGACAATGACTAAAATGTTAATCAAATGACACAAATGCACTTATTGGATGCACAAGATTGGTTAAAAATAATTAATGAATTAGAATAAGCCTAGGGAGGATGAAAATGACCTAAATGTTAATCTAATGACAAAATGAACTTATTGGTAGCACAAGATTGGTTAATAACCCTAAATTGATTAGAATAAGCCAAGGGAGGACGAAAATGACCTAAATGTTAATCCAATGACACAAACACACTTATTGGATTGACAAGATTGGGTAAAAACCCTAAATGGATTAGTATAAGCCTAGGGAGGGCGAAAATTACCTAAATGTTAATCTAATGACACAAACGCAGTCATTGGATGCACAAGATTGGTTAAAAACTATATATCGATTAAAATAAGCAGAAAAATGACAAAAATAATAATCCAATGACACAAAAGCACTTATTCTATAAACAAGATTGGTTAATTCACCTAAATTGGTTAGAATAAGCTTAGGAAGGACGAAAATGACCAAAATGTTTATCCAATGACACAAATGCACTTATTGGATCGACAAGATTGGTTAAAAACCATAAATGGATTGGAATAAGCCTAGGGAGAACGAAAAGGACCAAAATGTTAATTCAATGAAACAAACACACTTATTGGATGCACAAGATTGGTTAAAAACCCTAATTGAAATAGAATAATCTGAACGATGACGAAAATCACGAAAATATTAATCCCCAGAAACAAACACACTTATTGGATGCACAAGATTCGTTAAAAACACTAAATGGATTAGAGTAAGCCTAGGGAGGGCGAAAATTACCTAAATGTTAATCTAATGACACAAATGCACCTATTGGATGCACAATGATACAAACGCACTTATTGGATGCACAAAATTGGTTAAAAACCCTAAATGGATTAAAATAGGCCGAACGATTACAAAAATGACCAAAATGTTAATCCAATGACACAAACGCACTTGTTGGATAAACAACAATTGATAAACACCCTAGATGGATTAGAATAAGCCTGGGGAGGACGAAAATGACCTAAATGTTAATTCAATGAAACAAACGCACTTATTGGTTGCACAAGATTGGTGAAGAACGCTAAATGGATTAGAATTAGCCTTGGGAGGACGACAATGACTAAAATGTTAATCAAATGACACAAATGCACTTATTGGATGCACAAGATTGGTTAAAAACCATAAATGAATTAGAATAAGCCTAGGGAGGACGAAAATGACCTAAATGTCAATCCAATGATCAAACGAACTTATTAGAAGCACAAGATTGGTTAAGAACCCTAAATTGATTAGAATAAGCCAAGCGAGGATGAAAATGACCTAAATGTTAATCCAATGACACAAACGGACTTATTGGATGCACAACATTGGTTAAAAACCCTAAATGTATTAGAATAAGCCTAACGAGGACGAAAATGACCAAAATGTTAATAGAATGAAAATAACGCACTTATTGTATGCACAAGAATGGTAAAAACGCTAAATGGATTAAAATAAGCCTAGGGAGGACGAAATTGACCAAAATGTTAATCCAATAAAACAAATGCACTTGTTAGATGCACAAGATTGGTTTAAAGCATAAATGAATTAGAATAAGCCTAGGAAGGACGAAAATGACCTGAATGTTAATCCAATGACACAAACGCACTTATTGGATGCACAAGATTGGTTAAAAATCGTAAATGGTTTATAATAAGTAGAACGATGAAAAATATGACCAAAATGTGAATCCAATGACACAAACGCAATTATTGGATAAAATAGATTGGTTCAAAACCCTAGATGGATTAGAATAAGCCTAGGGACGTCGAAAATGACCTAAATGTTAATCCAATGACAAAACAAACTTATTGGAAGCACAAGATTAGTTAATACCCAAAAAATGATTAGAATAAGCCAAGGGAGGACAAAAATGACCTAAATGTTAATCCAATGACACAAACGCACTTATTGGATTCACAAGATTGGTTAAAAACACTAAATGGATTAGAACAAGCCTAGGGAGGACGAAAATTACCTAAATGTTAATCTAATGACACAAACCAACTTATTGGATGCACAAGACAGGTTAAAAACCCTAAACGATCAGGATAATCTGAACAATAACGAAAATCACGAAAATTTTAATCCACTGAAACAAGCGCGCTTATTGGATGCATAATATTCGTTAAAAATCCTAGATGGATTATAATAAGCTTAGGGAGGACGAAAATGACCTAAATGTTAATCCAATGACACAAATGAACTTATTTGATGCACAAGATTAGTTAAAAACCATAAATGATTTAGAATTAGCCTAGGGAGGACGAAAATGACTTAAATGTTAATCCAATGACACAAACGCCCTTATTGGATGCACAAAATTGGTTAAAAACCCTAAATGGATTCGAATAAGCTTAGAGAGGACGAAAATGACCAAAATGTTAATTCAATGAAACAAACGCACTTATTCGATGCACAAGATTGGTTAAAAACCCTAAATGGATTAGAATAAGCCTAGGGAGGTCGAAAATGACCAAAATGTTAATTCAATGAAAAAAACACACTTATTGGATTCACAAGATTGGTGAAAAACACTTAATGGATTAGAAAAAACCTAGGGAGGACGAAAATGACCAAAATTTTAACCCATTGACACAAATGCACTTATTGGATGCACAAGATTGGTTAAAAACCATAAATGAATTAGAATAAGCCTAGGGAGGACGAAAATGACCTAAATGTTAATCCAATGAAAAAACTAACTTATTGGAACCACAAGATCGGTTAATAAGCCTAAATTGATTAAAATAAGCCAAGGGAGAACGAAAATGACGTAAATGTTAATCCAATGGCACAAACGCCTTTATTTGATGCACAAGATAGGTTGAAAATACTAAATGGATTAGAATAAGCCTATGGAGGACGAAAATAAACAAAATGTTAATTCATTGAAACAAACGCACTTATTGGATGCACATGATTGGTGAAAAATGCTAAATGGATTAGAATAAGCTTAAGGATGGCGAAAATAACGAATATATTAATCCAATGACACAAATGCACTTATTGGATGCACAAGATTGGTTAAAAAACCTAGATGGATTAGAACAAACCTAGAGAGGTTGAAAATGACTTAAATGTTAATCCAATGTTACAAATGCCCTTATTGGATGAACAAGATTTGTTGAAAACCCTAAATGGAATAGAATAAGCCTAGGGAGGACGAAAATGACTAAAATGTGAATTCAGTGACACAACAACTTATTGGATGCACAAGATTGATTAAAAACCCTAAATGGATTAGAATAAGCCTAGGGTGGGAGAAAATTACCTAAATGTTAATATAATGACACAAACGCACTTATTGGATGCACAAGACTGGTTAAAAACCGTAAATGAATTAGAATAATCCGAGCGATAACAAAAATCACGAAAATGTTAATCCACTGAAACAAACGCGCTTATTGGATGCACAAGATTAGTTAAAATCCCTAAATGGATTAAAATAGGCCGTACGATGACAAAAATGACCTGAATGTTAATGCAATGACACAAACGCCCTTATTGGATCCACAAGATTGGTGAAAACCCCTAAATGAATTAGAATAAGCCTAGGGAGGACGAAAATGACCAAAATCTTAATTCAATGAATCAAATGCACATATTGGATTCACAAGATTTGTGAAAAACGCTAAATGGATTATTATAACCCTAAAGAGGACGAAGATGACCAAAATGTTAATCCAATGACCCAAATGCACTGATTCGATGCACAAGATTGGTTAATAACCCTAAATTGATTAGAATAAGCAAAGGGAGGACGAAAATGACCTAAATGTTAATCCAATGAAACAAACACACTTATTGGATTCACAAGATTGGTTAAAAACCCTAAATGGATTAGAATAAGCCTAGGGTGGGCGAAAATTACATAAATGTTGTTCTAATGACACAAACACCTTTATTGGATGTACAAGGTAGGTTAAAAACCCGAAATGGATTAGAATAAGCCTATGGCGGACGAAAATGACCAAAATGTTAATTCAATTACACAAACACACTTATTGGATGCACAAGACTGGTGAAAAACCCTAAGTGGATTAGAATAAGCCTAGGGAGGCGAAAATGACCAAAATGTTAATTCAATGAAACAAACGCACTTATTGGATGCACAACATTGGTGAAAAATGCTAAATGGATTAGGATAAGCCTAGGGAGGACGAAAATGATTAAAATGTTAATCCAATGACACAAATGCACTAATTGGATGCCTAAGATTGGTTAAAAAATCTAGATGGATTAGAACAAGCCTAGGTAGGTTGAAAATGACTTAAATGTTAATCCAATGATACAAACGCCCTTATTCGATGCACAAGATTCATTGAAAACCCTAAATGGATTAGAATAAGCCTAGAGAGGACGAAAATGACTAAAATGTGAATTCAATGACACAAACAAGTTATTGGATGCACAAGATTGGTGAAAAACCCTAAATGGATTAGTATAAGCCTAGGGTGGGCGAAAATTACGTTAATGTTAATCTAATGACACAAACGCACTTCTTGGATGCACAAGACTGGATAAAAACCTTAAATGAATTAGAATAATTCGAGCGATAACGAAAATCACGAAAATGTTAATCCACTGAAACAAAAGCGCTTATTATATGCACAAGATTAGTTAAAATCCCTAAATGGATTAAAATAGGCCGAACGATGACAAAAATGACCTGAATGTTAATGCAATGACACAAACACCCTTATTGGATCCACAAGATTGGTTAACACCCCTAAATGGATTAGAATAAGCTTAGGGAGGACGAAAATGACCAAAATGTTAATTCAATGACACAAACACACATATTGGATGCACAAGATTGGTGAAAACTTAAATGAATTAGAATAAGCGTAGTGAGGACGAAAATGACCAAAATGTTAATTCAATGATTCAAATGCACATATTCGATTCACAAGATTTGTGAAAAACACTAAATGGATTATTATAAGCCTAGAGAGGACGAAATTGACCAAAATGTTAATCCAATGACACAAGTGCACTTATTGGATGCACAAGATTGGTTAATAACCCTAAATTGATTAGAATAAGCCAAGGGAGGACGAAAATAACCTAAATGTTAATCCGATGACTCAAACACACTTATTGGATTCACAAGATTGGTTAAAAACCCTGAATGGATTAGAATAAGCCTAGGGTGGGCGAAAATTACATAAATGTTAATCTAATGACACAAACGCACTTATTGGATGCACAAGACTGGTTAAAAACCCTAAATGAATTAGAATAATCCGAGCGATAACGAAAATCATGAAAATGTTAATCCACTGAAACAAACGCGCTTATTGGATGCACAAGATTAGTTAAAATCCCTAAATGGATTAAAATAGGCCGAACGATGACAAAAATGACCTGAATGTTAATGCAATGACACAAACACCCTTATTGGATCCACAAGATTGGTTAACACCCCTTAATGGATTAGAATAAGCCTAGGGAGGACTAAAATGACCAAAATGTTACGTCAATGACACAAACACACATGTTGGATGCACAAGATTGGTGATAACCCCTAAAAGAATTAGAATAAGCCTAGGGAGGACGAAAATGACCAAAATGTTAATTCAATGATGCAAATGCACATATTCGATTTACAAGATTTGTGAAAAACGCTAAATGGATTATTATAAGCCTAGAGAGGACGAAAATGACCAAAATGTTAATCCAATGACACAAGTGCACTTATTGGATTCACAAGATTGGTTAATAACCCTAAATTGATTAGAATAAGCCAAGGGAGGACAAAAATAACCGAAATGTTAATCCAATGACTTAAACACACTTATTGGATTCACAAGATTAGTTAAAAACCCTAAATGGATTAGAATAAGCCTAGGGTGGGCGATAATTACATAAATATTAATCTAATGACACAAACGCACTTATTGGATGCACAAGACTGGTTAAAAACCCTAAATGAATTAGAATAATCCGAGCGATAACGAAAATCACGAAAATGTTAATCCACTAAAACAAACGCGCTTATTGGATGCACAAGATTAGTTAAAATCCCTAAATGGATTAAAATAGGCCGAACGATGACAAAAATGACCTGAATGTTAATGCAATGACACAAACACCCTTATTGGATCCACAAGATTGGTTAACACCCCTTAATGGATTAGAATAAGCCTAGGGAGGACGAAAATGACCAAAATGTTAATTCAATGACACAAACACACATATTGGATGCACAAGATTGGTGAAAACCCCTAAATGAATTACAATAAGCCTAGGGAGGACGAAAATGACCAAAATGTTAATTCAATGATTCAAATGCACATATTCGATTCACAAGGTTTGTAAAAAACGCTAAATGGATTATTATAAGCCTAGAGAGGACGAAAAGGACCAAAATGTTAATCCAATGACACAAGTGCACTTATTGGATGCACAAGATTGGTTAATAACCCTAAATTGGTCAGAATAAGCCAAGGGAGGACGAAAATAACCTAAATGTTAATCCAATGACACAAACACACTTATTGGATTCACAAGATTGGTTAAAAACCCTAAATGGATTAGAATAAGCCTAGGGTGGGCAAAAATGACATAAATGTTAATCTAATGACACAAATGCACTTATTGGATGCACAAGACTGGTTTTAAACCCTAAATGAATTAGAATAATCCGAGCGATAACGAAAATCACGAAAATGTTAATCCACTGAAACAAACGCGCTTATTGGATGCACAAGATTAGTTAAAATCCCTAAAAGGATTAAAATAGGCCGAACAATGACAAAAATGACATGAATGTTAATCGAATGATACAAACGCCCTTATTGGATCTACAAGAATTGTTAACACCCCTAAATGAATTAGAATAAGCCTTGGGAGGACGAAAATGACCAAAATGTTACTTCAATGAAACAAACACACTTATTGGATGCACAAGATTGGTGAAAACCCTAAATGAATTAGAATAAACCTAAGCAGGGCGAAAATTACCAAAATGTTAATTCAATGAATCAAATGCACATATTGGATTCACAAGATTGGTGAAAAACCGTAAATGGATTATTAAAAGCCTAAAGAGTACGAAAATGACCAAATTGTTAATCCAATGACACAAATACACTTATTGGATGCACAAGATTAGTTTACAACCATAAATGAATTAGAATAAGCCTAGGGAGGACGAAAATGACTTAAATGTTAATCCAATGACACAAACGCTCTTATAGGATGCACAAAATTGGTTAAAAACCCTAAATGGATTAGAATAAGCCTAAAGAGGACGAAAATGACCAAAATGTTAATTCAATGAAACAAACGCATTTATTGGATGCAAAAGATTGGTTAAAAACCCTAATTGAATTAGAATAATCCGAACGATAATAAAAATTACGAAAATATTAATCCACTGAAACAAACGCGCTTATTGGTTGCACAAGATTGGTTAAAAACCCTAAATGGATTAAAATTGGTCGAACGATGACTAAAATGACCTAAATGTTAATCCAATGACACAAACGCCCTTATTGGATCCACAAGATTGGTTAACACCCCTAAATGGATTAGAATAAGCCAAGGGAGGACGAAAATGAGCAAAATGTTAATTCAAGAACACAAACACACTTATTGGATGCACAAGATTCGTGAAAAACTCTAAATGGATTAGAATAAGCCTAAAGAGGACGAAAATGACTAAAATGTTAATTCAATGAAACAAACGCACTTATTGGATGCAAAAGATTGGTTAGAAACCCTAATTGAATTAGAATAATCCGAACGATAATGAAAATTACGAAAATATAAATCCACTAAAACAAACGCGCTTATTGGTTGCACAAGATTGGTTAAAAACCCTAAATGGATTAAAATTGGCCGAACGATGACTAAAATGACCTAAATGTTAATCCAACGACACAAACGCCCTTATTGGATCCACAAGATTGGTTTACACCCCTAAATGGATTAGAATAAGCCTAGGGAGGACGAAAATGACCAAAATGTTAATTCAATGACACAAACACACTTATTGGATGCACAAGATTGGTGAAAAACCCTAAATGAATTAGAATAAGCCTAGGAAGGACGAAAATGACCAACATATTAATTCAATGAATCAAATGCACATATTGGATTCACAAGATTGGTGAAAAACGCTAAATGGAATATTATAAGCCTTTGAGGACGAAAATGACCAAAAAGTTAATCCAATGACACAAATGCACTTATTGGACGCACAAGATTGGTTGAAAACCATAAATGAATTAGAATAAGCCTAGGGAGGACGAGAATAACCTAAATGTTAATTCCGTGACAAAACGAACTTATTAGATTAAGATTGGTTAATAACCCTAAATTGATTAGAATAAGCCAAGGGAGGACGAAAATGACCTAAATGTTAATCCAATGACACTAACACACTTATTGGATTCAAAAGATTGGTTAAAAACCCTAAATGGATTAGAATAAGCCTAGGGTGGGCGAAAATTACATAAATGTTAATCTAATGACACAAACACCCTTATTGGATGTACAAGATACGTTAAAAACCCTAAATGGATTAAAATAAGCCTGTGACGGACGAAAATGACCAAAATGTTAATTAAAGTACACAAACACACTTATTGGATGCACAAGATTGGTGAAAAACCCTAAGTGGATTAGAATAAGCCTAGGGAGGCAAAAATGACCAAAATGTTAATTCAATGAAACAAACGCACTTATTGGATGCACAACATTGGTGAAAAATACTAAATGGATTAGGATAAGCCTAGGGAGGATGAAAATGATTAAAATGTTAATCCAATGACAAAAATGCACTAATTAGATGCCTAAGATTGGTTAAAAAACCTAGATTGATTAGAACAAGCCTAAGTAGGTTGAAAATGACTTAAATGTTAATCCAATGATACAAACGCCCTTATTGGATGCACAAGATTTGTTGAAAACCCTAAATGGATTAGAATAAGCCTAGAGAGGACCAAAATGACTAAAATGTGAATTCAATGACACATACAAGTTATTTGATGCACAAGATTGGTGAAAAACCCTAAATGGAATAGAATAAGCCTAGGGTGGGCGAAAATTACCTAAATGATAATGTAATGACACAAACGCACTTATTGAATGCACAAGACTGGTTAAAAACCCTAAATGAATTAGAATTATCCAAGCGATAACAAAAATCACGAAAATGTTAATCCATTGAAACAAACGCGCTTATTGGATGCACAAGATTAGTTAAAATCCCTAAATGGATTAAAATAGGCCGAACGATGACAAAAATGACCTGAATGTTAATGCAATGACACCAATGCCCTTATTGGATCCACAAGATTGGTTAACACCCCTAAATGGATTAAATTAAACCTAGGGAGGACGAAAGTGACCGAAATGTTATATCGATGAAACACACTTATTGGATGCACAAGATTGGTGAAAACCCCTAAATGAATTAGAATAAGCCTAGGGAGGACGAAAATGACAAAAATGTTAATTCAATGAATCAAATGCACATATTCGATTCACAAGATTGGTGAAAAACGCTAAATGGAATATTATAAGCCTAGAGAGGACGAAAATGACCATAATGTTAATCCAATGACACAAATGCACTTATTAGATGCACAAGATTGGTTGAAAACCATAAATGAATTAGAATAAGCCTAGGGAGGACGAAAATAACCTAAATGTTAATCCCGTGACAAAACGAACTTATTTGAAGCACAAGATTGGTTAATAACCCTAAATTGATTAGAATAAGCCAAAGGAGGACGAAAATGACCGAAATGTTAATCCAATGACACAAACACACTTATTGGATTCACAAGATTGGATAAAAACCCTAAATGGATTAGAATAAACCTAGGCTGGGCAAAAACTACCTAAATGTTAATCTAATGTCAGAAACGCACTTATTGGATACACAAGACTGGTTAAAAACCCTAAATGAATTAGAATAAGCCTAGGGTGGGCGAAAATTACCTAAATGTTAATCTAATGACACAAACGTGCTTATGGGATGCACAAGATTAGTTAAAAACCCTAAATGGATTAAAATAGTCTGAACGATGACAAAAATGACCTGAATGTTAATCCAATGACACAAACGCCCTTATTGGATCCACAAGATTTGTTAAGACCCCTAAATGAATTAAAGTAAGCCTAGCGAGGACGAAAATGACCAAAATGCTAATACAATGAATCAAATGCACATAAAGGATTCACAAGATTGGTAAAAACGCTAAATGGATTATTATAAGCCTAGAAAAGACGAAAATGATCAAAATGTTAATCGAATGACACAAATGCACTTATTGGATGCACAAGAGTGGTTGAAAACCATAAATGAGTTAAAATAAGCAAAAGGAGGACGAAAATGACCTAAATGTTAATCTAATGACACAAACACACTTATTGGATGCATAAGACTAGTTAAAAACCCTAAGTGAATTAGAATAATCCGAGCGATAACGAAAATCATGAAAATGTTAATCCTTTGAAAGAAACGCGCTTATTGAATGCACAAGATTAGTTAAAACCCCTAAATGGATTCGAATAAGCCTATGGAGGACGAAAATGACCAAAATATTAATTCAATGACACATACACACTTATTGAATGCACAAGATTGGTGAAAAACCCTAAATGAATTAGAATAAGCCTCAGGATGATGAAAATGACCAAAATGTTAATTATTTGAATCAAATGCACTTATTTGATTCACAAGATTGGTGAAAAACGCTAAATGGATTTTTATAAGCCTAGAGAGGACGAACTAACTTTTTGGTCATTTTCGTCCTCCCTAGGCTTATTCTAATCCATTTAGGGGTGTTAACCAATCTTGTGGATCCAATAAGGGCGTTTGTGTCATTGGATTAACATTCAGGTCATTTTTGTCATCGTTCGGCCTATTTTAATCCATTTAGGGATTTTAACTAATCTTGTGCATCCAATAAGCGCGTTTGTTTCAGTGGATTAACATTTTGGTGATTTTTGTTATCACTCGGATTATTCTAATTAATTTAGGGTTTTTAACTAGTCTTGTGCATCCAATAGGTGCATTTGTGTCATTAGATTAACATTTAGGTAATTTTCGCCCACCCTAGGCTTATTCTAATCCATTTAGGGTGTTTAACCAATCTTGTGAATCCAATAAGTGTGTTTGTGTCATTGCAATGACACAAACACAATTATTGGATGCACAAGATTGGTGAAGAACCCTAAATGAATTAGAATAAGCCTAGGGAGGACGAAAATGACCAAAATGTAAATTCAATGAATCAAATGCACATATTGGATTCACATGATTAGTGAAAAACGCTAAATGGATTAGTATAAGCCTAGAGAGGACGAAAATGTCCAAAATGTTAATCCAATGACAGAAATGCACTTATTGGATGCACAAGATTAGTTGAAGACCATAAATGAATTAGAATAAGCCTAGGGAGGACGAAAATGACCTAAATGTTAATCCCGTGACAAAACGAACTTATTGGAAGATCAAGATTGGTTAATAACCCTAAATTGATTAGAATAACGCAAGGGAGGATGAAATTGACCTAAATGTTAATCCAATGACACAAACACACTTATTGGATTCACAAGATTTGTTAAAAACCCTAAATGGATTACAATAACCCTAGGGTGGGCGAAAATTACCTAAATATTAATCTAATGACACAAACACACTTATTGGATTCACAAGACTGGTTAAAAACCCTAAATGAATTAGAATAATCTGAGCGATAACGAAAATCACAAAAATGTTAATCCACTGAAACAACCGCGCTTATTGGATGCACAAGATTAGTTAAAATCCCTAAATGGGTTAAAATAGGCCGAACGATGACAAAAATGACCTGAATGCTAATCCAATGACACGAACGCGCTTATTGGATCCACAAGATTGGTTAACACCCCTAAATGGATTAGAATAAGCCTAGGGAGGACGAAAATGACCAAAATGTTAATCCAATGACACATAGGCACTTATTTAATTCAAAAGATTTGTTGAACACCCTAAATGGATAAGAATAAACCTAGAGAAGACGAAAATGACTATAATAAGAATTCAATGACACAAACAACTTATTAGATGCACAAGTTTGGTGAAAAAACCAAAATTGATTAGAATATGCCTTGGGAGGACCAAAACGACCAAAATGTTCATCCAATGACACAAATGCACTTATTGGATGCATTAGATTGGTTAAAAGCCCTAAATGAATTAGAATAATCCGAAAGATAACGAAAATGTTAATCCGTTGAAACAAACACGCTTATTGGATGGACAAGATTAGTTAAAATGCCTAAATGGATGTAAATAGGCCAAACAATGACAAAAATAACCTAAATGTTAATCCAATAACACAAACGCCCTTATTGGATGCACAAGATTTGTTAAAAGCCGTAAATGGATTAGAATAAGCCTAGGGAGGTCGAAAATGGCCAAAATGTTAATTCCATGACACAAACACACTTATTAAATGCACAAGAATGGTGAAAAACCCTAAATGAATAAGAATAAGCCTAGGGAGGACGAAAATGACCAAAATGTTAATTCAATGAAGCAAATGCACTTATTGGATTCACAAGATTGGTTAAAAACCATAAATGAATTAGAATAAGCCTATGGAGTACGAAAATGACCTAAATATTAATATAGTGACAAAACAAACTTATTGGAAGCACAAGATTGGTTAATAACCCAAAATTGATTAGAATAAGCCAAGGGAGGACGAAAATGACCTAAATGTTCATCCAATGACAAAAACACACTTATTGGATTCACTGGATTGGTTAAAAACCCTTAATGGATTAGAATAAACCTAGGGTGGGCGAAAATTACCTAAATGTTAATCTAATGCCACTAACACACTTATTGGATGCACAAGACTGGTTAAAAACCCTAAATGAATTAGAATAATCCGAGCGATAACGAAAATCACGAAAATGTTAATCCACTGAAACAAACGCGTTAATTGGATGCACAACATTAGTTAAAATCCCTAAATGGATTAAAATAGACCGAAGGATGACGAAAATGACCTGAATGTTAATCCAATGACACGAACGCCCTTATGGGATCCACAAGATTAGTTAACACCCCTAAATGGATTAGAATAAGCCTTGGGAGGATGATAATTAGCAAAATGTTAATTCAATGACACAAACACACTTATTGGATGCATAAGATTGGTGAAAAACCCTAAATGAATTAGAATAAGCCTAGGGTGGACGAAAATGACCAAAATGTAAATTCAGTGAATCAAATGCACATATTGGATTCACAAGATTGGTGAAAAACGCTAAATGGATTATTTTAAGCCTAGAGAGGGCGAAAATGACCAAAATGTTAATCCAATGACACAAATGCACTTATTGGATGGACAAGATTGGTTGAAAACCATAAATGTATTAGATTAAGCCTAGGGAGGACGAAAATGACCTAAATGTTAATCCCGTGACAAAACGAACTTAATGGAAGCACAAGATTGGTTAATAAACCTAAATTCATTAGAATAAGCCAAGGGAGTACGAAACTGACCTAAATGTTAATCCAATGACACAAACACACTTATTGGATTCACAAGATTGGTTAAACACCATAGAAGGATTAGAATAAACCTAGGGAGGTCGAAAATAACATAAATGTTAATCCATTGACACAAACGCCCTAATTGGATGCATAAGATAGGTTAAAAACCCCAAATGGATTAGAATAAGCCTATGAAGGACGAAAATGTCGAAAATGTTAATTCAATGACACAAACACACTTATTGGATGCACAAGATTGGTGAAAAAGCCTAAATGGATTAGAATAAGCCTTGGGAGGAAGAAAATGACCAAAATGTTAATTCAATGAAACAAACTCACTTATTGGATGCACAAGATTGGTGAAAAATGCTAAATGGATTAAAATAAGCCTACAAAGGACGAAAATGACCAAAATGTTAATCCAATTACATAAAGGCACTTATTTAATGCACAAGATTTGTTGAACACCCTAATTGGATAAGAATAAACCTAGGGAAGACGAAAATGACTATAATGTGAATTCAATGACACAAACAACTTATTGGATGCACAAGATTGGTGAAAAACCCAAAATGGATTAGAATAAGCCTTGGGAGGACAAAAATGACCAAAATGTTAATCCAATGACACAAATGCACTTATTGGATGCACTAGATTGGTTAAAAACCCTAAATGAATTAGAATAATCCAAACGATAACGAAAATGTTAATCCGCTGAAACAGACGCACTTATTGGATGCACAAGATTAGTTAAAATCCCTAAATGGATTAAAATAAGCCGAACGATGACAAAAATGACATGAATGCTAATCCAATGACACGAACGCCATTATTGGATCAACAAGATTGGTTAACACCCCTAAATGGATTAGAATAAGCCTAGGGAGGACTAGAATGACCAAAATGTTAATTCAATGACAGAAACACACTTATTGGATGAATAAGATTGGTGAAAAACCCTAAATGAATTAGAATAAGCCTAGGGAGGACGAAAATGATTAAAATGTTAATTCAATGAATCAAATGCACATATTGGATTCACAAGATTGGTGAAAAACGCTAAATGGATTATTATAAGCCTAGAGAGGACGAAAATGACCAAAATGTTAATCCAATGACACAAATGCACTTATTGGATGCACAAGATTGGTCGAAAACCATAAATGAATTAGAATAAGCCTAGGGAGGACGAAAATGACCTAAATATTAATCCCGTGACAAAACAAACTTATTGGAAGCACAAGATTTGTTAATAACACAAAACTGATTAGAATAATCCAAGGGAGGACGAAAATGACCTAAATGTTAATCCAATGACACAAACCTTAAATGGATTAGAATAAGCCTAGGGTGGGCGAAAATTACCTAAATGTTAATCTAATGACACAAGACAGGTTAAAAAACCTAAATGAATTAGAATAATCCGAGCGACAACGAAAATCACGAAAATGTTAATCCACTGAAACAAACGCGCTGATTGGATGCACAAGATTCGTTAAAATTCGTAAATGGATTTAAATAGGCCGAACGATGACAAAAATGACCTGAATGCTAATCCAATGACACGAACGCCCTTATTGGATCCACAAGATTGGTTAACACCCCTAAATGGATTAGAATAAGCCTAGGGAGGATGAAAACGACCAAAATGTTTATTCACTGACACAAACACACTTATTGGATTCACAAGATTGGTGAAAAACCCTAAATGAATTAGAATAAGCCTAGCGAGGACGAAAATGACCAAAATGTTAATTCAATTAAACAAACGCACTAATTGGATGCACAAGATTGGTAAAAAAATCTAAATGAATTAGAATAAGTCTAGGGAGGACTAAAATAACCAAAATGTTAATCCAATAACACAAATGCACTTATTGGATGCATAAGATGGTTAAAAACCATAAATGAATTAGAATAAGCCTAGGGAGGACGAAAATGACCTAAATGTTAATCCAATGATAAAACGAACTTATTGGAAGCACAAGATTTGTTAATAACCCTAAATAGATTAGAATAAGCCAAAGGAGGACGAAAATGACCTAAATGTTAATTCAATTAAACAAACGCACTTATTGGATGCACAATATTGATGAACACCCTAAATTGATAAGAATAAACCTAGAGAAGACGAAAATGAGTATAATATGAATTCAATGACAAAAAAAACTTATTGGATGCACAAGATTGGTGAAAAACCCAAAATGGATTAGAATAAGCCTTGGGAGGAAAAAAATGACCAAAATGTTAATCCAATGACATAAATGCACTTATTGGATGCACTAGATTGGTTAAAATCCCTAAATGAATTAGAATAATCCGAACGATAACGAAAATGTTAATCCGCAGAAACAAACGTGCTTATTGGATGCACAAGATTAGTTAAAATGCCTAAACGGATTCAAATAGGCCAAACGATGACAAAAATGACCTAAATGTAAATCCAATAACATAAACGCCCTTATTGGATGCACAATATTGGTCAAAAGCCCTAAATGGATTAGAATAAGCCTAGGGAGGTCGAAAATGACCAAAATGTTAATTCCATGACACAAACACACTTATTAAATGCACAAGATTGGTGAAAAACCCTAAATGAATAAGAATAAGCCTAGGGAGGACAAAAATAACCAAAATGTTAATCCAATGACACAAATGCACTTATTGGATGCACAAGATTGGTTGAAAACCATAAATGAATTAGAATAAGCCTAGGGAGGACGAAAATGACCTAAATGTTAATCCCGTGACAAAACGAACTTATTGGAAGTTAAAGATTGGTTAATCACGCTAAATTGATTAGAATAAGGCAAGGGAGGATGAAAATGACCTAAATGTTAATCCAATGACACAAACACACTTATTGGATTCACAAGATTTGTTAAAAACCCTAAATGGATTAGCATAACCCTAGGGTGGGCGAAAATTACCTAAATGTTAATCTAATGACACATACGCACTTATTGGATGCACAAGATTAGTTAAAATCCCTAAATGGATTAAAATAGGCGGAACGATGACAAAAATGACCAGAATGCTAATCCAATGACACGAACGCCCTTATTGAATCCACAAGATTGGTTAACACCCCTAAATGGATTAGAATAAACCTAGGGAGGACGAGAATGACAAAAATGTTAATTCAATGATAAGAACGCCCTTATCGGATCCACAAGATTGGTTAACACCCCTAAATGGATTTGAATAAGCCTAGGGAGGACGAAAATGACTAAAATGTTAATTCAATGACTCAGATAAACATATTGGATTCGCAAGATTGGTGAAAAACGCCAAATAGATTATTATAAGCCTAGAGAGGACGAAAATGACCAAAATGTTAATCCAATGACACAAATGCACTTATTGGATGCACAAGATTGGTTGAAAACCATAAATATATAAGAATAAGCTTAGGGAGGAAATAATGACCTAAATGTTAATCTAGTGACAAAACAAACTTATTGGAAGCACAAGATTGGTTAATAACCCTAAATTGATTAGAATAAGCCAAAGGAAGTCAAAAATGACCTAAATGTTAATGCAATGACCCAAACGCACTTATTGGATTCACAAGATTGGTTAAAAACCCTAAATGGATTAGAATAAGCCTAGGGTGGGCAAAAATTACCTAAATGTTAATCTAATGAAACAAACGCACTTATTAGATGCACAAGCCTGGTTAAAAACCCTAAATGAATTAGAATAATCCGAGCGATAACGAAAATCACAAAAATGATAATCCACTAAAACAAACGCACTTATTGGATGCACAAGATCAGTTAAAATCCCTAAACGATTTAAAATAGGTTGAACGATGACAAAAATGACCTAAATGTTAATCCAATGACACAAACGGCCCTTATTGGATGCACAAGAATGGTTAAAAAGCATAAATGAATTAGAATAAGTCTAGGGAGTTCGAAAACGACCTAAATGTAATCTAGTGACAAAACGAACTTATAGGAAGCACAAGATTGGTTAATAACCGTAAATTGATTAGAATAAGCTAAGGGAGGACGAAAATGACATTAATGATAATCCAATGACACAAACACACTTATTTGATGCACAAGACTTGTTAAAAACCCTAAATGAATTAGAATAATCCAAAAGATAACGAAAATCACGAAAATGTTAATCCATTGAAACAAACACGCTTATTGGATGCACAAGATTCGTGAAAAACCCTAAATGGATTAGAATAAGCTTAGGGAGGATGAAAATGACCTAAATGTTAATCCAATGACACAACCCCACTTATTGGATGCACAAGATTGGATAAAAATTCTAAATGGATTTGAATAAGCCTACGAGGGACGAAAATGACCAAAATGTTAATTCAATGAAACAAACACACTTATTGGATGCACAAGATTGGTGAAAAACGCTAAATGGATTAGAATAAGCCTAAGGAGGACGAAAATGGCCAAAATGTTATTCCAATGACACAAATGCACTTATTGGATGCACAAGATTGGTTGAAAACCATAAATGAATAAGAATAAGCCTAGGGAGGACGGAAATGACCTAAATGTTAATCCAATGAAAAAACGAACTTATTGGAGGCACAAGATTGGTTAATTACCCTAAATTGATTAGAATAAGCCAAGGGAGGACGAAAATGACCTAAATGTTAATCCAATGACACAAACACACTTATTGGATTCACAAGATTGGTTAAAAACCCTAAATGGATTAGAATAAGCCTAGGGTGGGCGAAAATTACCTAAATGTTAAACTTATGACACAAACGCACTTATTGGATGCACAAGACTAGTTAAAAACCGTAAATGAATTAGAATAATCCGAGCGATAACGAAAATCACCAAAATGTTAATGCATTGAAACAAACACGCTTATTGGATGCTCAAGATTAGTTAAAATCCCTAAATGGAATAAAATAGGCCGAACGATGACAAAAATGACCTGAATGTTAATCCAATGATAATAACGCCCTTATGGGATCCACAAGATTGGTTAACACCCCTAAATGGATTAGAATAAGCCTAGGGAGGACAAAAATGACCAAAATGTTAATTCAATGACACAAACACACTTATTGGATGCACAAGATTGGTGAAAAACCCTAAATGAATTAGAATAAGCCATGGGAGGCAAAAATGACAAAAATGTTAATTCAATAAATCAAATGCACATATTGGATTCACAAGATTGGTGAAAAACGCTAAATAGGTTATTATAAGCCTAGAGAGGACGAAAATGACAAAAATGTTAATCCACTGACACAAATGCACTTATTGGATGCAATGATTGGTTGAAAACCATAAATGAATAAGAATAAGCCTAGGCAGGACGTAATGACCTAAATGTTAATCCACTGACAAAACGAACTTATTGGAAGCACAAGATTGGCTAATAACCCTAAATTGATTAGAATAAGCCAAGGGAAGTCGAAAATTACCTAAATGTTAATCCAATGACCCAAAAGCACTTATTGGATTCACAAGATTGGTTAAAAACCCTAAATGGATTAGAATAATCCGGGCGATAACGAAAATCACGAAAATGTGAATCCATTGAAACAAACGCACTTATTGGATGCACAAGATTAGTTAAAATCCCTAAATGGATTAAAATAGGCTGAACGATGAAAAAAATTACCTAATTGATAATCCAATGACACAAATGCCCTTATTGGATGCACAAGATTGGTTAAAAACCAAAAAAGAATTAGAATAAGCCTTGAGAGGACGAAAACGACCTAAATGTTAATCCTGTGACAAAGCGAACTTATTGGAAGCACAAGATTGGTTAATAACCCTAAATTGATTAAAATAAGCCAAGAGAGGACAAAAAAGACCTAAATGTTTATCCAATGACACAAACACACTTTTTGGATTCACAATATTGGTTTAAAACCCTAAATTGATTAGAATAAGCCTAGGGTGGCTGAAAATTACCTAAATGTTAATCTAATGACACAAACGCACTTATTGGATGCACAAGACTGGTTAAAAACCTTAAATGAATTAGAATAATCCAAAAGATAACGAAAATCACGAAAATGTTAATCCACTGAAACAAACGCGCATATTGGATGCATAAGATTCGTGAAAAACCCTAAACGAATTAGAATAAGCTTGGGGAGGACAAATATGACCGATATGTTAATCCAATGACACAAACACACTTATTGGATTCACAAGATTGGTTAAAAACCCTAAATGGATTAGAATGAGCCTAGGGTGGACGAAAATAACAAAAATGTTAATCTTATGACACAAACCCACTTATTGGATGCACATAATAGGTTAAAAACCCTAAATTAATTAGAATAATCCGAGCGATAACGAAAATCACGAAAATGTTAAAACACTGTAACAAACGCGCTTATTGGATGCACAAGAATAGTTAAAATCCCTAAATGGATTAAAATAGGCGAAACGATGACAAAAATGACCTGAATGTTAATCCAATGACACAAACGCCCTTATTGGATCCACAAGATTTGTTAACACCCCTAAATGGATTAGAATAAGCCTAAGAGGACGAAAATGACCAAAATGTTACTGCAATGAAACAAACACACTTATTAGATCCACAAGATTGGTAAAAAACCCTAAATGAATTAGAATAAGCCTACGGAGGGCGAAAATGACCAAAATCTTAATTCAATGATAATTCAATGTTAATTAGAATAAGCCTAAGGATTCACAAGATTGGTGAAAAACCCTAAATGGATTATTATAAGCGTAGAGAGGACGAAAATGACCAAATTGTTAAT
This sequence comes from Cicer chorassanicum, assembly GCA_037974735.1. Taxonomy (NCBI): domain Eukaryota; kingdom Viridiplantae; phylum Streptophyta; class Magnoliopsida; order Fabales; family Fabaceae; genus Cicer; species Cicer chorassanicum. The sequence continues at coordinate 30,118,660 of JBBPBP010009779.1, forward strand.
CCAATGACAAAAATACACTTATTGGATGCACAAAATTGGTTAAAAACCCTAAATGGATGAGATTAAGCCTAAACAGGACGAAAATAACCAAAATGTTAATTCAATGAAACAAACGAACTTATTGGATGCAAAAGATTAGTTAAAAACCCTAATTGAAATTGAATAATCCGAACAATAATGAAAATTACGAAAATATTAATCCACTGAAACAAACGCGCTTATTGGTTGCACAAGATTGGTTAAAAACCCTAAATGGATTAAAATAGGCCGAACGATGACTAAAATGTCCTGAATGTTAATCCAATGACACAAACGTCCTTATTGGATCCACAAGATTGATTAACACCCCTAAATGGATTAGAAAAAGCCTAGGGAGGACGAAAATGACCAAACTGTTAATTCAATGAATCAAATGCACATATTGGATTCACAAGATTGGTGAAAAACGCTAAATGGAATAGTATCAGCCTAGAGAGGACGAAAATGACCAAATTTTTAATCTAATGACACAAATGCACTTATTGGATGCACAACATTGGTTGAAAACCATAAATGAATTAGAATAAGCCTAGGGAGGACGAAAATGACCTAAATGTTATTCCCCTGACAAAACGAACTTATTGGAAGCACAAGATTGGTTAATAACCCTAAATTGATTAGAATAAGCCAAGGGAGGACAAAAATGACCTAAATGTTAATTCAATGAAACAAACACACTTATTAGATTCACAAGATTGGTTAAAAACACTATATGGATTAGAATAAGCTCAGGGTGGGCGAAAACTACCTAAATGTTAATCCAATGACACAAATAGACTTATTGGATGCAAAGGATTAGTTAAAAACCATAAATGAATTAGAATAAGCCTAGGGAGGACGAAAATGACTTAAATGTTAATCCAATGACACAAACACCCTTATTAGATGGACAAAATTGGTTAAAAACCCTAAATGGATAAGAATAAGCTTAAAGAGGACGAAAATGACCAAAATGTTAATTCAATGAAACAAATGCACTTATTGGATGCACAAGATTGGTTAAAAACCCTAATTGAATTAGAATAATCTGAACCATAATGAAAATTACGAAAATATTAATCCATTGAAACAAACACGCTTATTGGTTGCACAAGATTGGTTAAAAACCCTAAATGGATTAAAATAGGCCAAACGATGACTAAAATGACCTGAATGTTAAATCAATGACACAAACTCACTTATTGGATGCAAAAGATTGGTGAAAAACCCTAAATGAAAAACCCTAAACTGTTAATTCAATGAATTAAATGCACATATTGGATTCACAAGATTGGTGAAAAATGCTAAATGGAATAGTATCAGCCTAAGGAGGTCGAAAATGACCAAATTGTTAATACAATGACACTAATGCACTTATTGGATGCCCAAGATTGGTTGAAAACCATAAATGAATTAGAATAAGCCTAGGGAGGAAGAAAATGACCTAAATGTTAATCCCGTGACAAAACGAACTTATTGGAAGCACAAGATTGGTAAATAACCCTAAATTGATTAGAGTAAGCCAAGGGAGGACGAAAATGACCTAAATGTTAATCCATTGACACAAAGACACTTATTGGATTCACAAGATTGGTTAAAAACCCTAAATGGATTAGAATAAGCCTAGGGTGGGCAAAAACTACCTAAATGTTAATCTAATGACACCAAGGCACTTATTGGATGCACAAGACTGGTTAAAAACCCTAAATGAATTACAATCATCCGAGCGATAACGAAAATCACGAAAATGTTAATCCACTGAAACAAACGCACTTATTGGATGCACAAGATTAGTTAAAATCCCTAAATGATTTAAAATAGGCTTTACGATGACAAAAATGACCTAAATGTTAATCCAATGACACAAATGCCCTTATTGGATGCACAAGATTGGTTAAAAACCATAAATGAAATAGAATAAGCCTAGAGAGGACGAAAATGACCAAAATGATAAGAATGCCCTTATTGGATCCACAAGATTGGTTAACACCCCTAAATGGATTAGAATAAGCCTAGGGAGGACGAAAATGACCAAAATGTTAATTCAATGACAGAAACACACTTATTGGATGCACAAGATTGGTGAAAAACCCTAAATTAACTAGAATAAGCCTAGGGAGGACGAAAAATGACCAAAATGTTAATTCAATGAATCAAATGCACATATTGGAATCACAAGATTGGTGAAAAACGCTAAATAGATTATTATAAGCCTCGAGAGGACGAAAATGACCAAAATGTTAATCCAATGACACAAATTCACTTATTGAATGCACAAGATTAGTGGAAAACCAAAAACGAATAAGAATAAGCCTAGGGAGGACGAAATGACCTAAATGTTAATTCAATGAATCAAATGGATTAGAATAAGCCTAGGGTGGGTGAAAATTTTCTAAATGTTAATCTAATGACACAAACGCACTTATTGGATGCACATGACTAGTTAAAAACCCTAAATGAATTAGAATAATCCGAGCGATAACGAAAATCACAAAAATGTTAATCCACTGAAACAAACGCACTTATTGGATGCAGAACATTAGTTAAAATCCCTAAATGAATTAAAATAGGCTTTACGATGACAAAATTGACCGAAATGTTAATCCAATGACACAAATGCCTTTATTGGATCCACAAGATTGGTTAAAATCCCTAAATGGATTAAAATAGGCCAAACGATGACAAAAATGACCTGAATGCTAATCCATTGACACGAACGCCCTTATTGGATCCACAAAATTGGTTAACACCCCTAAATGGATTAGAATAAGCCTAGGGAGGACGAAAATGACCAAAATGTTAATTCAATGACACAAACACACTTATTGGATTCACAAGATTGATGAAAAACCCTAAATGAATTAGAATAAGCCTTGCGAGGACGAAATGATCTAAATGTTAATTCAATGAATCAAACGCACTTATTGGATCCACAAGATTGGTGAAAAACTCTAAATGAATTAGAATAAACCTAGGGAGGACTAAAATGACCAAAATGTTAATCCAATAACACAAATGCACGTATTGGATGCATAAGATTGGTTAAAAATCATAAATGAATTAGAATAAGCTTAGGGAGGACCAAAATGACCTAAATGTTAATCCCGTGACAAAACGAACTTATTGGAAGCACAAGATTGGTTAATAATTCTAAATTGATTAGAATAAGGCAAGGGAGGTTGAAAATGACCTAAATGTTAATCCAATGACACAAACACAATTATAGGATTCACAAGATTGGTTAACAACCCAATATGGATTAGAATAAGCCTAGGGTGGGCGAAAATTACCTAAATGTTAATCTAATGACACAAACGCACTTATTGGATGCACAAGATAAGTTAAAATCCCTAAATGATTTAAAATAGGCTTTACGATGACAAAAAAGACCTAAATGTTAATCCAATGACACAAATGCCCTTAATGGATGCACAAGATTGGTTAAAAACCATAAATGAATTAGAATAAGCCTAAGGAGGACAAAAATGACTGAAATGATAAGAACACCCTTATTGGATCCACAAGATTGGTTAACACCCCAAAATGGATTAGAATAAGCCTAGGGAGAACGAAAATGACCAAAATGTTAATTCAATGACAGAAACACACTTATTGGATGCACAAGATTGGTGAAAAACCCTAAATGAATTAGAATAAGCCTAGGGAGGAGAAAAAATGACCAAAATGTTAATTCCATGAATCAAATGCACATATTGGATTCACAAGATTGGTGAAAAACCCTAAATGGATTATTAAAAGCCTAGAGTGGACGAAAATGACCAAATTGTTAATCCAATGACACAAATACACTTATTGGATGCACAAGCATAATTAAAAACCATAAATGAATTAGAATAAGCATAGCGAGGACGAAAATGACTTAAATGTTAATCCAATGACACAAACGCCCTTATTGGAGGCACAAAATTGGTTAAAAACCCTAAATGGATTAGAATAAGCCTAAAGAGGACGAAAATGATTAAAATGTTAATTCAATGAAACAAACGAACTTATTGGATGCACAAGATTAGTTAAAAACCCTAATTGAATTAGAATAATTCGAACAATAATGAATATTACGAAAATATTAATCCACTGAAACAAACGCGCTTATTGGTTGCACAAGATAGGTTAAAAACCCTAAAAGGATTAAAATAGGCCGAACGATGACTAAAATGACCTGAATGTTAATCCAATGACACAAACGTCCTTATTGGATCAACAAGATTGGTTAACACCCCTAAATGGATTAGAATAAGCCTAGGGAGGCAAAAATGACCAAAATGTTATTTAAATGACACAAACACACTTATTGGATGCAAAAGATTGGTGAAAAACCCTAAATGAATTAGAATAAGCCTAGGGAGGACGAAAATGACCAAAATGTTAATTCAGTGAATCCAATGCACATATTGGATTCACAAGATTGGTGAAAAACGCTAAATGGAATAGTATATGCCTAGAGAGGACGAAAATGACCAAATTGTTAATCCAATGACACAAATGCACTTATTGGATGCACAAGATTGGTTGAAAACCATAAATGAATTAGAATAAGCCTAGGGAGGAGGAAAATGACCTAAATGTTAATCCTGTGACAAAACGAACTTATTGGAAGCACAAGATTGGTTAAACACCCTAAATTGATTCGAATAAGCCAAGGTAGGACGAAAATGACCTAAATGTTAATCCAATGACACAAAGACACTTATTGGATTCACAAGATTGGTTAAAAACACTAAATGGATTAGAATTAGCCTAGGGTGGGCGAAAACTACCTAAATGTTAATCTAATGACACCAATGCACTAATTGGACGCACAAGACTAGTTAAAAACCCTAAATGAACTAGAATAAGCATAGGGTGGGCGAAAATTATCTAAATGTTAATCTAATGACACAAATAGACTTATTGGATGCAAAAGAGTAGTTAAAAACCATAAATGAATTAGAATAAGCCTAGGGAGGACGAAAATGACTTAAATGTTAATCCAATAACACAAACGCCCATATTGGATGCACAAAATTGGTTTAAAACCCTAAATGGATTAAAAAGGCCGAACGATAACAAAAATGACCCTAATGTTAATCCAATAACACAAATGCTCTTATTGGATCCACCAGATTTGTTAACACCCCTAAATGGATTAGAATAAGTCTAGGGAGGACAAAAATGACCAAAATGTTAATTCAATGACACAAACACACTTATTGGATGCACAAGATTGGTGAAAAACCCTAAATGAATTAGAATAACCCTAGGGATGACGAAAATGACCAAAATGTTAATTCAATGAATCAAATGCACATATTGGATTCACAAGATTGGTGAAAAACACTAAATGGATTATTATAAGCCTTGATAGGACGAAAATGACTAAAATGTTAATCCAATGACACAAATGCACTTATTGGATGCACAAGATTGGTTGAAAACCATAAATGAATTAGAATAAGCCTAACGAGGAAGAAAATGACCTAAATGTTAATCCCGTGACAAAACGAACTTATTGGAAGCACAAGATTGGTTGATAAACCTAAATTGATTAGAATAAGCCAAGGGAGGATGAAATTAACCTAAATGTTAATCCAATGACACAAACACACTTATTGGATTCACAGGATTGGTTAAAAACCCTAAATGGATTCGAATAAGCCTAGGGTGTGCGAATATTACCTAAATGTTAATCTAATAACACAAATGCACTTATTGGATGCACAAGATTAGTTAAAATCCCCAAATGGATTAAAATAGGCTGAACGATGAAAAAAATGACCTAAATGTTAATCCAATGACACAAATGCCCTTATTGGATGCACAAGATTGGTTAAAAACCATAAATGAATTAGAATAAGCCTAGGGAGGACGAAAACGACATAAATGTTAATCAAGTGACAAAGCGAACTTATTGGAAGCACAAGATTGGTTAATAACCCTAAATTGATTAGAATAAGCCAAGGGAGGACGAAAATGACCTAAATGTTAATCCAATGACACAAAAGCACTTATTGGATACACAAGATTGGTTGAAAACCATAAATGAATTAGAATAAGCCTAGGGAGGACGAAAGTAACCTAAATGTTAATCTCGTGACAAAACCAACTTATTGGAAGCAAAAGATTGGTTAATAACACTAAATTGATTAGAATAAGCCAAGTGAGGACGAAAATGACCTAAATGTTAATCCAATGACACAAACACACTTATTGGATGCAAAAGATTGGTTATAAACCCTAAATGAATTAGAAATAGACTTAACGAAAATCACGAAAATGTTAATCCTCTGAATCAAACGCGCTTATTGGATGCACAAGATTAGTTAAAATCCCTAAATGGATTAAAATAGACTTAACGATGACAAACACGACCTAAATGTCAATCCAATGACATAAACGCTCTTATTGGATGTACAAGATTGGTTAAAACCCATAAATGGATTAGAATAAACCTAGGGAGGACGAAAATGACCAAAATGTGAATTCAATGACACAAAAACACTTATTGAATGCACAAGATTGGTGAAAAACCCTAAATGAATTAGAATAAGCCTAAGGATGATGAAAATGACCAAAATGTTAATTCAATGCATCAAATGCACTTATTGGATTCACAAGATTGGTGAAAAACGCTAAATTGATTATTATAAGCCTAGAGAGGACGAAAATGACCAAAATGTTAATCCAATGACACAAATGCACTTTTTGGATGCACAAGATTAGTTAAAATCGATAAATGAATTAGGATAAGCCTAGGGGGGACGAAAATGACCCAAATGTTAATCCCGTGACAAAATGAACTTATTGGAAGCACAAGATTGGTTGATAACCCTAAATTGATTAGAATAAAGCAACAGAGGATGAAAATGACCTAAATGTTTGTCCACTGACACAAACACACTTATTGGATTCACAAGATTGGTTAAAAACCCTTAATGAAATAGAATAAGCCTAGGGTGGGCGAAAATTACCTAAATGGTAATCTAATGACACAAACGCACTTATTGGATGCACAAGACTGGTTAAAATCCCTAAATGAATTAGAATAGTCCGATCGATAACGAAAATCACGAAAATGTTAATCCACTGAAACAAACGCATTTATTGGATGGACAAAATTAGTTAAAATCCCTAAATGATTTAAAATAGGCTTTACGATGACAAAAATGACCTAAATGTTAATCCAATGACACAAATGCCCTTATTGGATGCACAAGATTGGTTTAAAACCATAAATGATTTAGAATAAGCCTAGGGAGGACGAAAATGACCAAAATGATAAGAACGCCCTTATTGGATCCACAAGAATTGTTAACACCCCTAAATGGATTAGAATAAGCGTAGGGAGGACGAAAATGACCAAAATGTTAATTCAATGACAGAAACTCACTTATTGGATGCACAAGATTTGTGAAAAACCGTAAACTAACTAGAATAAGACTAGGGAGGACGAAAAATGACCAAAATGTTAATTCAATGAATCAAATGCACATATTGGATTCACAAGATTGGTGAAAATCGCTAAATAGATTATTATAAGCCTAGAGAGGACGAAAATGACCAAAATGCTAATCCAATGACACAAAAGCCATTATTGGATGCACCAGATTGGTTAAAAACCATAAATGAATTAGAATACGCCTAGGGAGGACGAAAACGACCTAAATGTTAATCAAGTGACAAAACGAACTTATTGGAAGCACAAGATTGGTTAATAACCCTAAATTGATTAGAATAAGCCAAGGGAGGACGAAAATGACCTAAATGTTAATCCAATGATACAAAAACACTTTTTGGATTCACAATATTGGTTAAAAACCCTAAATGGATTAGAATAAGCCTAGGGAGGCAAAAATGACCAAAATGTTAATCCAATGACACAAATGCACTTATTGGATGCACAAGATTGGTCTAAAACCATAAATGAATTAGAATAAGCCTAAGGAGGACAAAAATGGCCTACATGTTAATCAAATGACAAAACGAACTTATTGGAAGCACAAGATTGGTTAATAACCCTAAAACTATTAGAATAAGCAATGGGAGGACGAAAATGACATAAATGTTAATCCAATGACACAAACGCACTTTTTGGATGCACAAGATTGGTTAAAAACCCTAAATGGATTAGAATAAGCCTAGGGAGGGCGAAAATCAGCTAAATGTTAATCTAATGACACAAATGCACTTATTGGATGCACAAGATTGGTTAAAAACCATAAATGAATTAGAATAAGCCTAGGGAGGACGAACATGACATAAATGTTAATCCAATGACAAAACGAACTTATTGAAAGTAGGATGGCACCATACGGTGCTCTAAATGGGTGTAAGTGCCAAACTCCCTTGTGTTGGTATCAGGATGGTGAGAACCTAATTGTGGGGCCAGAATTTGTAGAACAGACCACATATAAAGTTTGTCTGATCCAAGAAAGGATGAAGACAACACAAAGCAGACAAAAGAGTTATGCCGACCAACGGAGGAAACCGCTGGAGTTTCAAGAGGGTGAACATGTATTTTTGAGAGTGACGCCTACTACTGGTGTTGGTAGGGCACTGAAGTCTAAGAAGCTCACTCCTAAATTCATTGGCCCATTTCAGATCCTCTGACGTGTAGGCCTCGTAGCTTACCATATTGCCTTGCCTCCAAGCCTGGCCAAACTGCACAACGTATTCCATGTGTCACAACTGAGGAAGTACATGGCTGATCCTTCGCATATTATTACGCTAGATGATATCCAGTTGAACGAGAACCTTTCCTTTGTAGTTCCACCACTAAGCATTGGAGATAGGACTACTAAGCACCTACGAGGTAAGGAGATCGTCTTGGTCAAGGTGATTTGGGACCAAACGATTGGAGATGCAACTTGGGAATTAGAGGAAAAGATGAGAGAACTTTACCCTAGTCTATTTATGTCTACCTAGTTTCGAGGACGAAACTATTTTTAAGGGGGAAAGTATTGTAACATCCTCTAAATTTATTATTTAAAAATAATTAGAACCTATCAGTATTATTCAATAATAAATTATGGGTGATAATTATTTTCCTTGTTCGATTTTTGTAGTTGATAAAGTTATTAATAAGAATTATTTAAATATATGGGGAGTTTAAATATATAAGTAGAGATATATTATATGTAGATGTGTTTTCTAGTGCAAGAAGAAATTGGACTAAGGGTTTGAGGCTTAGTGTGACCCAACCCACTTGAACGAGTACAAAGTGGGCTATGTGTTTGTGGCTTGGTTTTTATGATCAACGTTAACAACAAAAAAAGAGTGACATTTTATCCCTCTTATTCTTCATTTAGGCCCAACGTTTTCTAACCAAAAGTTTCCACTTTAAATTTCCCTTAAGTCCACAATTTTTGTATACTTACTAATGATAAACAAAAAGGAATACCGAAACCTTAGCCACCATCACCTTCACACCTCATTTTCTTCGTGTATCAAAAGCTTGGAACTTATTTTCTTGTGAACAACTCCGCGGGGCTTAAAGCTTTGTACTAGGAAGAAAAGCGGCCAAGGTAAGGGCTTTTCCCCACACAAATTAGAGTTAGGCCATTGGTTGGATGACATGAAATAAATAATCGTGAATTACTTCTATTTTAAAATGAATAAATGTAGACTAATGGATTAAAATAATAAAACCCCAATTTTTGTTGACATTGAATTGTAATATATGACTAAAACAAACCCCATTTTCGTGATTTTCGTTATCATTTGTTTTAGTGGATTAAAATTTCATACTTTAAAATGATAACGAAAATCATGAAATTTTAACGAATCTTGTGCATCCAATAAGCGCGTTTGTTTTAGTGGATTAACATTTTCGTGATTTTCGTTATCATTTGGATTAAAAGCCTAGAGAGGACCCTAAATGGATTAGAAAAAGCTTAGGGAGGACGAAAATAACCTAAATGTTAATCCATTGACACAAACGCACTTATTGGATGCACAAGATTGGTTAAAAATCCTAAATGGATTACAATAAGCCTAGCGAGGAAGAAATAGACCAAAATGTTAATTCAATGAAACAAACTCACTTATTGGATGCACAAAATTGTTGACAAATGCTAAATGGATTAGAATAAGCCTAGGGAGGACGAAAATGACCAAAACGTTAATCCAATGACACAAATGCACTTATTGGATGCACAAGACTAGTTAAAAACCCTAAATGAAATAGAATAATCCGAACGAAAAAGAAAATTACGAAAATGTTAATCCACTGAAACTAACGCGCTTATTGGATGAACAAGATTCATTAAAAACCCTAGATGGATTAGAATAAGTATGAGGAGGACGAAAATGACCTAAATGTTAATCAAATGACACAAACGCACTTATTGGATTCACAAGATTGGTTAAAAACCCTAAATGGATTAGAATAAGCCAACGGTGGGCAAAAATGACCTAAATGTTAATCTAATGACACAAACGCACTTATTGGATGCACAAGACTGGTTAAAAACCCTAAATCAATTAGAACGATCCGAACGATAACGAAAATCACGAAAATGTTAATCCACTGAAACTAACGCCCTTATTGGATGCACAAGATTTGTTAAAAACCCTAGATGGATTAGAATAAGCTTAGGGAGGACGAAAATGACCTAAATGTTAATCCAATAATACAAACGCACTTATTGGATGAACAAGATTGGTTAAAAATCCTAAATGGATTAGAATAAGCCTAGGGAGGACGAAAATGACCAAAATGTTAAACTTATGACACAAATGCACTTATTGTATGCACAACATTGGTTTAAAACCATAAATGAATTAGAATAAGCCTAGGGAGGACAAAAATGGCCTACATGTTAATCCCATGACAAAACAAACTTATTCGAAGCACAAGATTGGTTAATAACCCTAAATTGATTAGAATAAGCCAAGAGAGGACGAAAATGACATAAATGTTAATCCAATGACACAAACGCACTTATTGGGTGCACAAGATTGGTTAAAAACTCTAAATGGATTAGAATAAGCCTACGGAGGGCCAAAATCAACTAAATGTTAATCTAATGACACAAATGCACTTATTGGATGCACAAGATTGGTTAAAAACCATATATGAAATAGAATAAGCTTAGGTAGGATGATGACCTAAATGTTAATCTAGTGGCAAAACGAACTTATTGGAAGCATATGATTGGTTAATAACCCTAAATTGATTACAATAACCCAAGGGAGGACGAAAATGACCTAAATGTTAATCCAATGACACTAACGCACTTATTGGATTCACAAGTATAGTTAAAAACCCTAAATGGATGAGAATAAGCCTAGGGTAGGCGAAAATTACCTAAATGTTAATCTAATGACACAAACACACTTATTGGATGCACAAGACTAGTTAAAAACCCTAATTTAATTAGAATAATCCAAATGATAACAAAAAAATCACGAAAATATTAATGCACTGAAACAAATGCGCTTATTGGATGCACAAGATTCGTTAAAAACCCTAAATGGATTAGAATAAGCTTAGGGAGGACGAAAATGACCTAAATGTTAATCCATTGACACAAACGCACTTATTGGATGCACAAGATTGGTTAAAAATCCTAAATGGATTAGAATAAGCCTAGGGAGGGCAAAAATTACCTAAATGTTAATCTAATGACTCAAACGCACTTATTGGATGCACAAGACAGGTTAAAAACCCTAAATCAATTAGAATGATCCGAACGATAACGAAAATCACAAAAATGCTAGTCCACTGAAACTAACCCCCTTATTGGATGCACAAGATTCGTTAAAAACCCAAGATGGATTATAATAAGCTTAGGGAGGACGAAAATGACCTAAATGTCAATCCAATAATACAAACGCACTTATTGGATGGACAAGATTGGTTAAAAACCCTAAATGGATTAGAATAAGCCTAGGGAGGACGAAAATGACCAAAATGTTAAACTTATGACACAAATGCACTTATTGTATGCACAAGATTGGTTTAAAACCATAAATGAATTAGAATAAGCCTAGGGAGGACAAAAATGGCCTACATGTTAATCCCATGACAACACAAACTTATTCGAAGCACAAGATTGGTTAATAACCCTAAATTGATTAGAATAAGCCAAGAGAGGACGAAAATGACATAAATGTTAATCCAATGACACAAACACACTTATTGGATGCACAAGATTGGTTAAATACCCTAAATGGATTAGAATAAGCCTACGGAGGGCCAAAATCAGCTAAATGTTAATCTAATGACACAAATGCACTTATTGGATGCACAAGATTGGTTAAAAACCATATATGAATTAGAATAAGCCTAGGTAGGATGATGACCTAAATGTTAATCCAATGGCAAAACAAACTTATTGGAAGCATATGATTGGTTAATAACCCTAAATTGATTCGAATAAGCCAAGGGAGGACGAAAATGACCAAAATGTTAATCCAATGACACAAAAGCACTTATTGGATGCACAAGACAGGTTAAAAACCTAAATGAATTAGAATAATCCAAACAATAACGAAAATCACGAAAATGTTAATCCATTGAAACAAACGCGCTTATTTAATGCACAAGATTCGTCAAAAACCGTAAATGGATTAGAATAAGCTTAGGGAGGACGAAAATGACATAAAGGTTAATCCAATGACACATACGCACTTATTGGATGCCCAAGATTGGGTAAAAACACTAAATGGATTAGAATAAGCATAGGGAGGATGAAAATGACCAAAATGTTAATTAAATCAAACAAAGAAACTTATTGAAGGCACAAGATTGATGAAAATCGCAAAATGGATTAGAATAAGCGTAGGGAGGACGAAAATGACCAAAATATTAATCCAATGACACAAACGTACTTATTGGATTCAGAAGATTGGTTAAAAACCCTAAATGGATTAGAATAAGCCTTGGGTGGGCGAAAGTTACCTAAATGTTAATCTAATGACACAAACGCACTTATTGGATGCAAAAGATTGGTTAAAAATTCTAAATGGATTAGAATAATCCTAGCGAGGACGAAAATGACCAAAATGTTAATTCGATGAAACAACCGCACTTATTGGATGCCCAAGATTGGGTAAAAATCGTCAATGGATTAGAATAGGCATAGGGAGGCAAAAATGACCAAAATGTTAATTCAATGAAACAAACGCACTTATTGGAGAAACAAGATTGATGACAATCGCTAAATGGATGAGAATAAGCCTAGGGAGGACGAAAATGACCAAAATGTTAATCCAATGACACAAATGCACTAATTAGATACATAATATTGATTAAAAACCATAAATGAATTATAATAAACCTAGGGAGGACAAAAATGGCCTAAATGTTAATCCTACGACACAAACGTACTTATTGGATTCACAAGATTGGTTAAAAACCCTAAATGGATTAGAATAAGCCTTGGGTGGGCGAAAGTTACCTAAATGTTAATCTAATGACACAAACGTACTTATTGGATGCACAAGATTGGTTAAAAATCCTACATGCATTAGAATAAGCCTAGCGAGGACGAAAATGACAAAAATGTTAATTCAATGAAACAAACGCACTTATTGGATGCACAAGATTGGAGAAAAACGTTAAATGGATTACAATAAGCCTAGGGAGGACGAAAATGACCAACATGTTAATCCAATGACACAAATGCACTTTTTGGATACACAAGACAAGTTAAAAACCGTAAATGAAATAGAATAATCCGAACGAAAACGAAAATTACGAAAATGTTAATCCATTGAAACTAACGCGCTTATTGGATGCACAAGATTCATTAAAAACCCAAGATGGATTAGAATCAGCATGGGGAGGATGAAAATGACCTAATTGTTAATCCAATTACACAAGCGCACTTATTGGATGCCCAAGATTGGGTAAAAACCCTAAATGGATTAGAGTCGGCATAAAGAGGACGAAAATGACCAAAATGTAAATTCAATGAAACAAACGCTCTTATTGGAGGCACAAGATTGATGAAAATCGCTAAATGGATTAGAATAAGTCTAGGGAGGACGAAAATGACCAAAATGTTAATCCAATGACATAAATGCACTTATTGGATGCACAATATTGGTTGAAAACCATAAATGAATTATAATAAGCCTATGGAGGACAAAAATGGACAAAATGTTAATCCAATGACACAAACGCACTTATTGGATTCACATGATGGGTTAAAAACCCTACATGGATTAGAATAAGCCTTGGGTGGGCGAAAGTTACCTAAATGTTAATCTAATGACACAAACGCACTTATTGGATGCACAAGATTGGTTAAAAATCCTAAATAGATTAGAATAAGCCTAGCGAGGACGTAAATGACCAAAATGTTAATTCAATGAAACAAACGCATTTATTGGATGCCCAAGATTGGCTAAAAACCCTAAATGGATTAGAATAAGCCTAGCGAGGATGAAAATGACAAAAATGTTAATTCAATGAAACAAACACACTTATTGGATGCATAAGATTGGTGAAAAACGCTAAATGGATTACAATAAGTCTATGGAGACGAAAATGACCAAAATGTTAATCCAATGAAACCAATGCACTTATTGGATGCACAAGACTAGTTATAATCCCTAAATGAAATAGAATAATCCAAACAAAAACAAAAATTACGAAAATGTTAATCCACTGAAATTAACGAGCTTATTGGATGTAGAAGATTCGTTAAAAACCGAAGATGGATTAGAATAAGCATGGGGAGGACGAAAATGACCTAATTGTTCATCCAATGACACAAACGCACTTATTGGATTCACATGATTGTTTAAAAGTCCTAAATGGATTAGAATAAACCTAGGGTGGGCAAAATTTACCTAACTGTTAATCCAACGACACCAAGGCACTCCTTGGATAAACAAGATTGGTTAAAGACCCTAGATAGAATAGAATAAGCCTAGGGAGGACGAAAATCACCAAAATGTTAATTCAATGACACAAACACACTTACTAGATGCACAAGACTTGTAAAAAATCCTAAATGGATTAGAATAAGCCTAGGGAGGACGAAAATGACCAAAATGTTAATTCAATGAAACAAACGCACTTATTGGTTGCACAAGATTGGTGAAAAACGTTAAATGGATATGAATAAGAACTAGGGAGGACGAAAATGACCAAAATGTTAATCCAATGACACAAATGCACTTATTGGATGCACAAGACTAGTTAAAAATCCTAAATGAAATAAATAATCCGAACGAAAACGAAAATTACTAAAATGTTAATCCACTGAAACTAACGCGCTTATTGGATGCACAAGATTTGTTAAAAACCCTAGATGGATTAGAATAAGCATGGGGAGGACCAAAATGACCTATTTGTTAATCCAATGACACAGACACACTTATTGGATGCCCAAGATTAGGTAAAAACCCAAAATAGATTAGAATAGGCATAGCGAGGACGAAAATGACCAAGATGTTATTTCAATGAAACAAACGAACTTATTGGAGGCATAAGATTGATGAAAATCGCTAAATGGATTAGAATAAGCATAGGGAGGACGAAAATGACCAAAATGTTAATCCAATGACTCAAATGCACTTTTTGGATGCACAATATTGGTTAAAAACCATAAATGAATTATAATAAGTCTAGGAAGCACAAAAATGGCCAAAATGTTAATCCAATGACACAAACGCACTTATTGGATTCACAAGATGGGTTAAAAACCCTAAATGGATTAGAATAAGTCTTGGGTGGGCGAAAGTTACCTAAATGTTAATCTAATGACACAAACACACTTATTCGATGCATTAGATTGGTTAAAAATCCTAAATGGATAAGAATAAGCCTAGCAAGGACGAAAATGACCAAAATGTTAATTCAATGAAACAAACGCACTTATTGGATGCCCAAGATTGGTTAAAAACCCTAAATGGATTAGAATAAGCCTAGCGAGGATGAAAATGACAAAAATGTTAATTCAATGAAACAAACGCACTTATTGGATGCATAAGATTGGTGAAAAACGCTAAATGGATTACAATAAGTCTAGGGAGGACGAAAATGACCAAAATGTTAATCCAATGAAACCAATGCACTTATTGGATGCACAAGACTAGTTAAAAACCCTAAATGAAATAGAATAATCCGAACGAAAACAAAAGTTACGAAAATGTTAATCCACTGAAACTTACGCGCTTATTGGATGCACAAGATTCGTTAAAAACCCAAGATGGATTAGAATAAGCATGGGGAGGACGAAAATGACCTAATTGTTTATCCAATGACACAAACGCACTTATTGGATTCACAACATTGTTTAAAAACCCTAAATGGATTAGAATAAGCCTAGGGTGGGCAAAATTTACCTAACTGTTAATCTAATGACACAAACGCACTTATTAGATGCACAAGATTGATTAAAAACCGTAAATGGATTAAAATAAGCAGAACAATGACAAATAACAAATGTTAATCCAATGAGACCAAGGCACTTCTTGGATAAACAAGATTGGTTGAAAACCCTAGATAGAATTGAATAAGCCTTGGGAGGACGAAAATCACAAAATGTTAATTCAATGACACAAACACACTTACTAGATGCACAAGACTTGTGAAAAATCCTAAATGGATTAGAATAAGCCTAGGGAGGACGAAAATGACCAAAATGTTAATTCAATGAAACAAACGCACTGATTGGTTGCACAAGATTGGTGAAAAACATTAAATGTATTAAAATAAGCCTAGGGAGGACGAAAATGACCAAAATGTTAATCCAATGAAACAAATGCACTTATTGGATGCACAAGACTAGTTAAAAACCCTAAATGAAATAGAATAATCCGAACGAAAACGAAAATTAAGAAAATGTTAATCCACTGAAACTAACGCACCTATTGGATGCACAAGATTCGTTAAAATCCCTAGATGGATTAGAATAAGCATGGGGATGACGAAAATGACCTATTTGTTAATCCAATGACACAAATGCACTTATTGGATGCCCAAGATTGGGTAAAAACCCTAAATGGATTAGAATAGGCATAGAGGGGACGAAAATGACCAAAATGTTATTTCAATGAAACAAACGCACTTATTGGAGGCACAAGATATATGAAAATCGCTAAATGGATTAGAATAAGCCTAGGGAGGACGAAAATGACCAAAATGTTAATGCAATGACACAAATGCACTTATTGGATGCACAATATTGGTTAAAAACCATAAATGAATTATAATAAGCCTAGGGAGGACAAAAATGTACAAAATGTTAATCCAATGACACAAACGCACTTATTGGATTCACAAGATGGGTTAAAAACCCTTAATGGATTAGAATAAGCATTGGGTGGGCGAAAGTTACCTAAATGTTAATCTAATGACACAAACGCACTTATTGGATGCACAAGATTGGTTAAAAATCCTAAATGGATTAGAATAAGCCTAGCGAGGACGAAAATGACCAAAATGTTAATTCAATGAAACAAACGCACTTATTGGATGCCCAAGATTGGTTAAAAACCCTAAATGGATTAGAATAAACCTAGCGAAGATGAAGAAGACAAAAATGTTAATTCAATGAAATAAACGCACTTATTGGATGCATAAGATTGGTGAAAAATGCTAAATGGATTACAATAAGCCTAGGGAGGACGAAAATGACCAAAATGTTAATCCAATGAAACCAATGCACTTATCGGATGCACAAGACTAGTTAAAAACCCTAAATGAAATAGAATAATCCGAACGAAAACGAAAATTACGAAAATGTTAATCCACTGAAACTAACGCGCTTATTGCATGCACAAGATTAGTTAAAAACCGAATATGGATTAGAATAAGCATGGGGAGGACGAAAATGACCTAATTGTTAATCCATTGACACAAACGCACTTATTGGATTCACAAGATTGGTTAAAAACCCTAAATCGATTAGAATAAGCCTAGGGTGGGCAAAATTTACCTAAATGTTAATCTAATGACACAAATGCACTTATTGGATGCACAAGATTGGTTAAAAACCATAAATGGATTAAAATAAGCAAAACGATGACAAATAACAAATGTTAATCCAATGACACCAAGGCACTTCTTGGATAAACAAGATTGGTTAAAAACCCTAGATAGAATAGAATAAGCCTAGGGAGGACGAAAATCACCAAAATGTTAATTCAATGACACAAACTCACTTACTAGATGCACAAGACTTGTGAAAAATCCTAAATGGATTAGAATAAGCCTAGGGAGGACGAAAATGACCAAACTGTTAATTCACTGAAACAAACGCACCTATTGGTTGCAAAAGATTGGTGAAAAACGTTAAATGAATTATAATAAGCCTAGGGAGGACAAAAATGGCCTAAATGTTAATCCTATGACACAAACGTACTTATTGGATTCACAAGATTGGTTAAAAACCCTAAATGGATTAGAATAAGCCTTGGGTGGGCGAAAGTTACCTAAATGTTAATCTAATGACACAAACGCACTTATTGGATGCACAAGATTGGTTAAAAATCCTAAATGCATTAGAATAAGCCTAGCGAGGACGAAAATGACTAAAATGTTAATTCAATGAAACAAACGCACTTATTGGATGCATAAGATTGGTGAAAAACGCTAAATGGATTAAAATAAGTCTAGGGAGGACGAAAATGACCAAAATGTTAATCCAATGAAACCAATGCACTTATTGGATGCACAAGACTAGTTAAAAACCCTAAATGAAATAGAATAATCCGAACGAAAACGAAAATTACGAAAATGTTAATCCATTGAAACTAACGCACTTATTGGATGCACAAGATTCGTTAAAAACCCTAGATGGATTATATTAAGCATGGGGAGGACGAAAATGACCTAATTGTTAATCCAATGACACAAACGCATTTCTTGGATGCCCAAGATTCGGTAAAAACCCTAAATGGATTAGAGTAGGCATAGAGAGGACGAAAATGACCAAAATGTTATTTCAATGAAACACACGCACTTATTGGAGGCACAATATTGATCAAAATCGCTAAATGGATTAGAATAAGCCTTGGGAGGACGAAAATGACCAAAATGTTAATCCAATGACACAAATGCACTTATTGGATGCACAATATTGGTTAAAAACCATAAATGAATTATAATAAGCCTCGGGAGGACAAAAATGGCCAAAATGTTAATCAAATGACACAAACACACTTATTGGATTCACAAGATGGGTTAAAAACCCTAAATGGATTATAATTAGCCTTGGGTGGGCGAAAGTTACCTAAATGTTAATCTAATGACACAAACGCACTTATTGGATGCACAAGATTGGTTAAAAATCCTAAATGGATTAGAATAATCCTAGCAAGGACGAAAATGACAAAAATGTTAATTCAATGAAACAAACTTACTTATTGGATGCATAAGATTGGTGAAAAACGCTAAATGGATTACAATAAGTCTAGGGAGGAAGAAAATGACCAAAAGGTTAATCCAATGAAACCAATGCACTTATTGGATGCACAAGACTAGTTAAAAACCCTAAATGAAATAGAATAATCCGAACGAAAACAAATATTACGAAAATGTTAATCCACTTAAACTAACGCGCTTATGGGATGCACAAGATTCGTTAAAAACCCAAGATGTATTAGAATAAGCATGGGGAGGACGAAAAATGACCTAATTGTTAATCCAATGACACAAACGCACTTATTGGATTCACAAGATTGTTTAAAAACCCTAAATGGATTAGAATAAGCCTAGGGTGGGCAAAATTTACCAAACGGTTAATCTAATGACACAAACGCACTTATTGGATGCACAAGATTGGTTAAAAACCGTTAATGGATTAAAATAAGCAGAACAATGACAAATAACAAATGTTAATCCAATGACCACAAGGCACTTCTTGGATAAACAAGATTGGTTAAAAACCCTAGATAGAATTGAATAAGCCTAGGGAGGACGAAAATCACAAAATGTTAATTCAATGACACAAACGCACTTACTAGATGCACAAGACTTGTGAAAAATCCTAAATGGATTAGAATAAGCCTGGGGAGGACGAAAATGACCAAAATGTTAATTCAATGAAACAAACGCACTGATTGGTTGCACAAGATTGGTGAAAAACGTTAAATGGACTAAAATAAGCCTAGGGAGGACGAAAATGACCAAAATGTTAATCCAATGACACAAATGCACTTATTGGATGCACAAGACTAGTTAAGAAACCCTAAATGAAATAGAATAATCCGAACGAAAACGAAAATTACGAAAATGTTAATCCACTGAAACTAACTTGCTTATTGGATGCACAACATTCGTTAAAAACCCTAGATGGATTAGAATAAGCATGGGGAGGACGAAAATGACCTATTTGTTAATCCAATGACACCAACGCACTTATTGGATGCCCAAGATTGGGTAAAAACCCTAAATGGATTAGAATAGGCATAGAGAGGACGAAAATGACCAAAATGTTATTTCAATGAAACAAACGCACTTATTGGAGGCACAAGATTGATGAAAATCGCTAAATGGATTAGAATAAGTCTAGGGAGGACGAAAATGACCAAAATGTTAATCCAATGACACAAATGCACTTATTGGATGCACAATATTTCTTAAAAACCATAAATTAATTATAATAAGCCTAGGGAGGACAAAAATGGACAAAATGTTAATCCAATGACACAAACGCACTTATTGGATTCACAAGATGGGTTAAAAACCCTAAATGGATTATAATAAGCCTTGGGTGGGTGAAATTTACCTAAATGTTAATCTAATGACACAAACGCACTTATTGGATGCACAAGATTGGTTAAAAATCCTAAATGGATTAGAATAAGCCTAGCGAGGACGAAAATGACCAAAATGTTAATTTAATGAAACAAACGCACTTATTGGATGCCCAAGATTGGTTAAAAACCCTAAATGGATTAGAATAAGCCTAGCAAGGATGAAAATGACAAAAATGTTAATTCAATGAAACAAACGGACTTATTGGATGCATAAGATTGGTGAAAAACGCTAAATGGATTACAATAAGCCTAGGGAGGACGAAAATGACCAAAATGTTAATCCAATGAAACCAATGCACTTATTGGATGCACAAGACTAGTTAAAAACCCTTGTAAGATCAGATGTGCACCTAAGAGGGGGGGTGAATTAGGTGTTTGGTTATTTTGATTGTTTTTAAAATTATCGTGATTGTTTTTTTGCGCTTCTGGATAGTGAACGATAATGTAAATGGCAGTAATGTAAAGAACACCAAAAGATTTATCCTGGTTCCCCTAATCACCAAGGGTACGTCCAGTCCTCTTGCACACCACAACAGATTTTCTTCACTATCTGTCAGAATATGTACAAGTCCTCACCCTGGGACCTTGGCTACAATCTTCTAACAAACTTTCAAAGATAGAACACTACTATCTTAAATACAGCACTTCAAAGAAAGTACAACTTTCTTTTACAAACACCTGTTGTTTTGATAAGGATATATGAATAGAAGGAGATAGAATAATTCAAGATTTATTCAAGTACTTTGAGAACCTTAAGGATATGAAAATGATATGCAAGTACTTGAATTTCTGAAAAAGACTTAGAAAAATTTAGAAAATTTAGTTCAAAGTCTTTGAAATTGTATATTTTGAATTGGTAATTTGAAAATGAAGTTATGACCTATTTATAGTCCTCTAACAACTCTTTAGATTCGTGCCCTTTGATCCAAGAGTTTTGAGAACGAACTGCAATGTTTTAAATTGAATTCAAAGCTGAAAAATTGCATTGGTTGCAGTTGTATTCGACTACCAAAGTTCTGTATTCGAATACAGCTTGCTGCAACGTTAAAAATTATTCAAACAGTTCACTGTGTAGTCGAATACAGATGAGATGGCCAACTCTCTGACTTAGCCATTTTTCTTATCTGTATTCGAATACAAGATTTCTGTATTCGAATACAACTTGTTGTAACGTTGAAAATTTTTCAAATTTCACTGTGTAGTCGAATACAGATGAGATGGCCAACTCTCTGACTTAGCCATTTTTATCTGTATTCGAATACACATTAGTTGTATTCGATTACAACATGATTTTTAGTCAAAAATAAAGATTTTATCATTTTGAAAATATTATTGGGGACTTTGAAAAATAGTGTTAATGCATATGCAAAGTAATTTAGGTTCTCTTGTATTTGAATTTATGACTTGAATTATTTTACCTTTATCTAATTTATTTATTTGTAATTTCATCAAGGGATGTAATTCTTCTTTTTGTTGTTGTGTCACCATTGGTCTTTGTGGATAATCAAAAACTGTATTTTTACAACCCTAAATGAAATAGAATAATCCGAACGAAAACGAAAATTACGAAAATGTTAATCCACTGAAACTAACGTGCTTATTGGATGCACAAGATTCGTTAAAAACCCTAGACGGATTAGAATAAGCATGGGGAGGACGAAAATGACCTATTTGTTAATCCAATGACACAAACGCACTTATTGGATGCCCAAGATTGGGTAAAAACCCTAAATGGATTAGAATAGGCATAGAGAGGACGAAAATGACCAAAATGTTATTTCAATGAAACAAACGCACTTATTGGAGGCACAAGATTGATGAAAATCGCTAAATGGATTAGAATAAGCCTAGGGAGGACGAAAGTGACCAAAATGTTAATCCAATGACACAAATGCACTTGTTGGATTCACAAGATGGGTTAAAAACCCTAAATGGATTAGAATAAGCCTTGGGTGGGCGAAAGTTACCTAAATGTTAATCTAATGACACAAACGCACTTATTGGATGCACAAGATTGGTTAAAAATCCTAAATTGATTAGAATAAGCCTAGCGAGGACGAAAATGACCAAAATGTTAATTCAATGAAACAAATGCACTTATTGGATGCACAAGACTAGTTAAAAACCCTAAATGAAATAGAATAATCCGAACGAAAACGAAAATTACGAAAATGTTAATCCACTGAAACTAACGTGCTTATTGGATGTACAAGATTCGTTAAAAACCCTAGATGGATTAGAATAAGCATGGGAAGGACAAAAATGACCTATTTGTTAATCCAATGACACAAACGCACCTATTGGATGCCCAAGATTGGGTAAAAACCCTAAATGGATTAGAATAGGCATAGAGAGGACGAAAATGACCAAAATGTTATTTCAATGAAACAAACGCACTTATTGGAGGCACAAGATTGATGAAAATCGCTAAATGGATTAGAATAAGCCTAGGGAGGACGAAAGTGACCAAAATGTTAATCCAATGACACAAATGCACTTATTGGATGCACAATATTGGTTAAAAACCATAAATAAATTATAATAAGCCTAGGGAGGACAAAAATGGCCAAAATGTTAATCCAATGACACAAACGCACTTGTTGGATTCACAAGATGGGTTAAAAACCCTAAATGGATTAGAATAAGCCTTGGGTTGGCGAAATTTACCTAAATGTTAATCTAATGACACAAACGAACTTATTGGATGCACAAGATTGGTTAAAAATCCTAAATGGATTAGAATAAGCCTAGCGAGGACGAAAATGACCAAAATGTTAATTCAATGAAACAAACGCACTTATTGGATGCCCAAAATTGGTTAAAAACCCTAAATGGATTAGAATAAGCCTAGCGAGGATGAAAATGACAAAAATGTTAATTCAATGAAACAAACGGACTTATTGGATGCATAAGATTGGTGAAAAACGCTAAATGGATTACAATAAGCCTAGGGAGGACGAAAATGACCAAAATGTTAATCCAATGAAACCAATGCACTTATTGGATGCACAAGACTAGTTAAAAACCCTAAATGAAATAGAATAATCCGAACGAAAACGAAATTTACGAAAATGTTAATCCACTGAAACTAACGTGCTTATTGGATGCACAAGATTCGTTAAAAACCCTAGATGGATTAGAATAAGCATGGAGAGGACAAAAATGACCTATTTGTTAATCCAATGACACAAACGCACTTATTGGATGCCCAAGATTGGGTAAAAACCCTAAATGGATTAGAATAGGCATAGAGAGGACGAAAATGACCAAAATGTTATTTCAATGAAACAAACGCACTTATTGGAGGCACAAGATTGATGAAAATCGCTAAATGGATTAGAATAAGCCTAGGGAGGACGAAAGTGACCAAAATGTTAATCCAATGACACAAATGCACTTGTTGGATTCACAAGATGGGTTAAAAACCCTAAATGGATTAGAATAAGCCTTGGGTGGGCGAAAGTTACCTAAATGTTAATCTAATGACACAAACGCACTTATTGGATGCACAAGATTGGTTAAAAATCCTAAATTGATTAGAATAAGCCTAGCGAGGACGAAAATGACCAAAATGTTAATTCAATGAAACAAATGCACTTATTGGATGCACAAGACTAGTTAAAAACCCTAAATGAAATAGAATAATCCGAACGAAAACGAAAATTACGAAAATGTTAATCCACTGAAACTAACGTGCTTATTGGATGTACAAGATTCGTTAAAAACCCTAGATGGATTAGAATAAGCATGGGGATGACAAAAATGACCTATTTGTTAATCCAATGACACAAACGCACCTATTGGATGCCCAAGATTGGGTAAAAACCCTAAATGGATTAGAATAGGCATAGAGAGGACGAAAATGACCAAAATGTTATTTCAATGAAACAAACGCACTTATTGGAGGCACAAGATTGATGAAAATCGCTAAATGGATTAGAATAAGCCTAGGGAGGACGAAAGTGACCAAAATGTTAATCCAATGACACAAATGCACTT
>JBBPBP010009779.1:30143404-30222853 GCA_037974735.1 Cicer chorassanicum
GGCGAAATTTACCTAAATGTTAATCTAATGACACAAACGAACTTATTGGATGCACAAGATTGGTTAAAAATCCTAAATGGATTAGAATAAGCCTAGCGAGGACGAAAATGACCAAAATGTTAATTCAATGAAACAAACGCACTTATTGGATGCCCAAAATTGGTTAAAAACCCTAAATGGATTAGAATAAGCCTAGCGAGGATGAAAATGACAAAAATGTTAATTCAATGAAACAAACGGACTTATTGGATGCATAAGATTGGTGAAAAACGCTAAATGGATTACAATAAGCCTAGGGAGGACGAAAATGACCAAAATGTTAATCCAATGAAACCAATGCACTTATTGGATGCACAAGACTAGTTAAAAACCCTAAATGAAATAGAATAATCCGAACGAAAACGAAAATTACGAAAATGTTAATCCACTGAAACTAACGTGCTTATTGGATGCACAAGATTTGTTAAAAACCCTAGATGGATTAGAATAAGCATGGGGAGGACAAAAATGACCTATTTGTTAATCCAATGACACAAACGCACTTATTGGATGACCAAGATTGGGTAAAAACCCTAAATGGATTAGAATAGGCATAGAGAGGACGAAAATGACCAAAATGTTATTTCAATGAAACAAACGCACTTATTGGAGGCACAAGATTGATGAAAATCGCTAAATGGATTAGAATAAGCCTAGGGAGGACGAAAGTGACCAAAATGTTAATCCAATGACACAAATGCACTTGTTGGATTCACAAGATGGGTTAAAAACCCTTAAAGGATTAGAATAAGCCTTGGGTGGGCGAAAGTTACCTAAATGTTAATCTAATGACACAAACTCACTTATTGGATGCACAAGATTGGTTAAAAATCCTAAATGGATTAGAATAAGCCTAGCGAGGACGAAAATGACCAAAATGTTAATTCAATGAAACAAATGCACTTATTGGATGCACAAGACTAGTTAAAAACCCTAAATGAAATAGAATAATCCGAACGAAAACGAAAATTACGAAAATGTTAATCCACTGAAACTAACGTGCTTATTGGATGTACAAGATTCGTTAAAAACCCTAGATGGATTAGAATAAGCATGGGGATGACAAAAATGACCTATTTGTTAATCCAATGACACAAACGCACCTATTGGATGCCCAAGATTGGGTAAAAACCCTAAATGGATTAGAATAGGCATAGAGAGGACGAAAATGACCAAAATGTTATTTCAATGAAACAAACGCACTTATTGGAGGCACAAGATTGATGAAAATCGCTAAATGGATTAGAATAAGCCTAGGGAGGACGAAAATGACCAAAATGTTAATCCAATGACACAAATGCACTTATTGGATGCACAATATTGGTTAAAAACCATAAATAAATTATAATAAGCCTAGGGAGGACAAAAATGGCCAAAATGTTAATCCAATGACACAAACGCACTTGTTGGATTCACAAGATGGGTTAAAAACCCTAAATGGATTAGAATAAGCCTTGGGTGGGCGAAATTTACCTAAATGTTAATCTAATGACACAAACGAACTTATTGGATGCACAAGATTGGTTAAAAATCCTAAATGGATTAGAATAAGCCTAGCGAGGACGAAAATGACCAAAATGTTAATTCAATGAAACAAACGCACTTATTGGATGCCCAAAATTGGTTAAAAACCCTAAATGGATTAGAATAAGCCTAGCGAGGATGAAAATGACAAAAATGTTAATTCAATGAAACAAACGGACTTATTGGATGCATAAGATTGGTGAAAAACGCTAAATGGATTACAATAAGCCTAGGGAGGACGAAAATGACCAAAATGTTAATCCAATGAAACCAATGCACTTATTGGATGCACAAGACTAGTTAAAAACCCTAAATGAAATAGAATAATCCGAACGAAAACGAAATTTACGAAAATGTTAATCCACTGAAACTAACGTGCTTATTGGATGCACAAGATTCGTTAAAAACCCTAGATGGATTAGAATAAGCATGGAGAGGACAAAAATGACCTATTTGTTAATCCAATGACACAAACGCACTTATTGGATGCCCAAGATTGGGTAAAAACCCTAAATGGATTAGAATAGGCATAGAGAGGACGAAAATGACCAAAATGTTATTTCAATGAAACAAACGGACTTATTGGATGCATAAGATTGGTGAAAAACGCTAAATGGATTACAATAAACCTTGGGAGGACGAAAATGACCAAAATGTTAATCCAATGAAACCAATGCACTTATTGGATGCACAAGACTAGATAAAAAACCCTAAATGAAATAGAATAATCGAACGAAAACAAAAATTACGAAAATGTTAATCCACTGAAACTAAGGTTCTTATTGGATGCACAAGATTCGTTAAAAACCCAAGATGGATTAGAATAAGCATGGGGAGGACGAAAATGACCTAATTGTTAATCCAATTACACAAACGCACTAATTGGATTCACAAGATTGGTTAAAAACCCTAAATGTATTAGAATAAGCCAAGGGTGGGAAAAATTTACCTAAATGTTAATCTAATGACACAAACGCACTTATTGGATGCACAAGGTTGGTTAAAAACCGTAAATGGATTAAAATAAGCAGAACGATGACAAATAACAAATGTTAATCCAATGACACCAAGGCACTTCTTGGATAAACAAGATTGGTTAAAAACCCTAGATAGAATAGAATAAGCCTAGGGAGGACGAAAATCACCAAAATGTTAATTCAATGACACAAACCCACTTACTAGATGCTCAAGACTTGTGAAAAATCCTAAATGGATTAGAATAAGCCTAGGGAGGACGAAAATGACCAAAATGTTAATTCAATGAAACAAACGCACTTAATGGTTCCACAAGATTGATGAAAAACGTTAAATGGATTAGAATAAGCCTAGGGAGGACGAAAATGACCAAAATGTTAATCCAATGACACAAATGCACTTATTGGATGCACAAGACTAGTTAAAAACCCTAAATGAATTAGAATAATCCGAATGATAACGAAAATCACGAAAATGTTAATCCACTGAAACTAACGCGATTATTGGATGCACAAGATTCGTTAAAAACCCTAGATGGATTAGAATAAGCATAGGGAGGACGAAAATGACCAAAATGTTAATTCAATGACACAAATGCACTTATTGGAGGCACAAGATTGATGAAAATTGCTAAATGGATGAGAATTGCTAAATGGATGAAAATCGCTAAATGCATTTGTGTCATTGGATTAACATTTAGGTCATTCTCGTCATCCCTAGGCTTATTCTAGTCCATTTAGGGCTTTTAACCAATCTTGGGCATCCAATTAGTGCGTTTGTGTCATTGAATTAACATTTAGGTCATTTTCAAGTTCCCTAGACTTATTCAAATTTGTTTAGGGATTTTAACCAATCTTGTGCATCCAATTAGTGCGTTCGTGCCATTGGATTAACATTTAGGTCATTTTGCATCCTCCTTAGGCTTATTCAAATTTATTTAGGGGTTTTATCCAATCTTATGCATCCAATAAGTGTGTTTGTGTCATTGGATTAACATTTAGGTCATTTTCGTCTTCTCTAGGCATATTCAAACCCATCTAGGGTTTTCAACCAATCTAGTTCATCGAATAAGTGCGTTTGTGTCTTCGGATTAACATTTAGGTCATTTTAGTCCTGCCTAGGCTTATTCTAATTTATTTAGGGTTTTTATCTAATCTTGTGCATCCAATAAGTGCGTTTGTGTCATTGGAATAACATTTAGGTCTTTTTCGTCCTCCCTGGGAAGATTCTAATTCATTTAGGGTTCCTAACCAATCTTGTGCATCCAATAAGTGCGTTTGTGTCATTGATTTACATCTAGGTCATCTATGTCCTCCCTAGGATTAATCTAATCCATTAAGGGTTTCTAATCAATCTTGTGCATCCAATAAGGGAGTTTGTGTCATCGGATTTACATTTAGGTCATTTTCTTCGTCCCTAGACTTATTCTAATCCATTTATGGGTTTTAACCAATCTTGTGCATCCAATAAGTGTGTTTCATTCATTGGATTAACATTTAGGGAATTTTAGTCCTCCCTAGGCTTATTCTAATCAATTTACGATTTTTAACCAATCTTGTGCATCCACATAGTGCGTTTGTGTCATTCGATTAACATTTAGGTCATTTTCGTCCTCCCTAGCCTTATTCTATTCCATTAAGGGTGTTTAACCGATATAGGGCATCCCATAAATGCATCCAATTTAGGTCATTTTCGTCCTCCCTAGGCTTATTCTAATCCTTTTAGGGTTTCTAACCAATTTTGTGCATCCAATACATGCGTTTATGTCATTGTATTAACATTTAGGTCATTTTCGTCCTTTCCTAGGGTTATTAGTATTCATTTAGGGTTTTTAACCAATCCTGTGAAATCGATAAGTGCGTTTGTGTCATTGGATTAATATTTAGGTCATTTTCGTCATCCCTAGGCTTTTTTTAGTCCATTTAGTGTTTTTAACCACTCTTGTGCATCCAATTAGTGCCATTGTGTCATTGGATTAACATTTAGGTCAATTTCATCCTCCCTAGGCTTATTCAAATTTATTTAGGGTTTTTAACCAATCTTGTGCATCCAATAAGTGCGTTTGGGTCATTGGGTTAACATTTAGGCAATTTTCGTCCTCTAGAGGCTAATTCTAATCCATCTAGAGTTTTTAACAAATCTTGTTCATCCAATAAGTGCAATTGTGTCATTGGATTAACATTTATGTCATTTTCGTCCTACTTTGGCTTATTCTAATCCATTTAGGGTTCCTAACCAATCCTATGGATCCAATGATTGTGTTTGTGTCTTTGGATTAACATTTAATTCATTTTCGTCCTCCCTAGACTTATTCTAATCCATTTATTGTTTTTAACCAATTTTGTGCATCCAATAAGTGCATGGTGTTATTGGATTAACATTTAGGGAATTTTCGTCCTTCCTAGGCTTATTCTAATTCATTTACGGTTTTCTTACCAATCTTGTGCATCCACATAGTGCGTTTGTGTCATTCGATTAACATTTAGGTCATTTTCGTCCTCCCTAGGCTTATTCTAATCCATTAAGGTTTTTCACTAATCTTATGCATCAAATAAGTGCGTTTGTGTTATTGGATTAACATTTAGGTGACTTTCGTCCTCCTAAGGCTTAGACCTAACCAATCTTGTGAATCCAATAAGTGCGTTTGTGTCATTGGATTAATATTTAGGTAATTTTCGTCATCCCTAGACTTATTCTAGTCCATTTAGGGTTTTTAACCAATCTTGTGCATCCAATTAGTGCGTTTGTGTCATTGAATTAACATTTAGGTCATTTTCAAGTTCCCTAGACTTATTCAAATTTGTTTAGGGTTTTTAACCAATCTTGTGCATCCAATTAGTGCGTTCGTGTCATTGGATTAACATTTAGGTGATTTTGCATCCTACTTAGGCTTATTCAAATTTATTTAGGGTTTTTATCCAATCTTGTGCATCCAATAAGTGTGTTTGTGTCATTGGATTAACATTTAGGTCATTTTCGTCTTCTCTAGGCATATTCAAACCCATCTAGGGTTTTTAACCAATCGAGTTCATCGAATAAGTGCGTTTGTATCATCGTATTAACATTTAGGTCATTTTAGTCCTGCCTAGGCTTATTCTAATTTATTTAGGGTTTTTAACCAATCTTGTGCATCCAATAAGTGCGTTTGTGTCATTGGAATAACATTTAGGTCTTTTTCGTCCTCCCTAGGCTGATTCTAATCCATTTAGGGTTCCTAACCAATCTTGTGCATCCAATAAGTGCGTTTGTGTCATTGATTTACATTTAGGTCATCTATGTCCTCCCTAGGCTTATTCTAATCCATTAAGGGTTTCTAATCAACCTTGTGCATCCAATAAGGGAGTTTGTGTCATTGGAGTTACATTTAGGTCATTCTCGTCATATATTGTTTTTAACCAATCTTGTGCATCCAATAAGTGCGTTTCTGTCATTGGATTAATATTTAGGGAATTTACGGAATGTTGATCCTTTAGTATTTGTAGAACTTGACGCAGATGTTCCTCATGTTCCTCTCGACTCTTGGAATAGATCAAGATGTCATCAATAAAATTCACCACAAACTTGTCTAAGAACGGACGGAAGATACTGTTCATATAATCCATGAAGATAGCCGGCGCATTGGTCACTTTGAAGGGAATCACCAAGTACTCATAGTGCCCATATCGCGTTCTAAAGGATGTCTTGGGTATATCATCTTCTTTCACCCGAATCTAATGGTATCCCGACTTTAGATCAATCTTAGAAAACACCTCTGCCCCTCTGAGTTGGTCCATTAAGTCATCAATGCGGGGTAAGGGGTATCTGTTTTTTATTGTGACTTTGTTGAGCTGTCGGTAATCAACACACAGTCTCGACTTTCCATCCTTCTTCTTGACCAATAATACGGAGGCTCCCCATGGTGACACACTAGGCCGAATGAATTGTTTAGACAAAAGGTCTTCCAGTTGGTTATTTAGTTCTGATAGCTCTAAGGGGGACATTCTGTAAGGAGCCATAGAAATGGGTCTCGTACCCGGAATAACACCAATAGAAAATTCGACGTCGCGAACTGGGGGTAGTCCTGGTACGTCTGGTGGAAAGACTTCAGAGAAATCCCTCACCACTAGGATATCATCGACAACAACCTTTAGATTCATACTGATTGAGTTGAGAAACACATATTTTTGGACTCTTCCCTTTAGAGAAAACTTTAGTCTGTTGGTTGAGAGGAACTTCAAAATATCGGGATCCGGAAATATCACATTCCGTCGAGCACAGTCTAATAGGACATAGTTGTTAGACAACCAATCCATTCCCAGAATTACTCCCAGATGTTTTAGAGGAATACAAATTAAATCGGTCTTAAAGTTCATTCTAAACACAGTCAGCAGGCATTGCAAGCACACCGAATTATATTTTACTGGCTCAGTAGAGGGTAGGGCAACTACTAAGTCGAACGACAAAGTAGTGACATCTAGTTTGAGTGAATTCACCCAATCTAATGAAATAAACGAATGTGTTGCTCCAGAATCATATATCACAAAAAGTATTTTTCCAGCAATTAAACACTCACCCTGAATAAGTTCTGAGGAAGATGGTGCTTCTTTTCCACTAATGTGATAAACACGTCTTCGAGAAATAGGGCGCGCAACATCCTTGTTGTTGACAACATCCTTATCATTAGCACTATCCTTTTCTCGGCAATCTTTTGCAAGATGACCTGGTTTTTGGAAACCATAACATAAGCTGGTTCTTTTGGGACACTCGGTTATCTTATGTCCCTCCTGTCCACAGTGAAAGGCTCGCATGGTACGCGTTTGGTTCTGTCCCGCATTCTGAGGCCTCCGATCTTTAGCAGTCTCCTGTGGGCGAGCATACGACTTTTGCTGTTGGAGATGTCTGCCTTTATTTTGTTGGTCACCATTTCCCTGAGGTCTCGTTGGTCCACCAATAGCACTCCTGTTCAGGCGGCTCCGTTTCATGATCTCCACCTTTTTGCACTTCTCCACCAGCACTTGATATTGACATATCTCTAGGGGTTCCACGGACTCCTTAATCTCATACCTGAGCCCGCTCTCAAACCTCTCACAGATGTACTCTTCATCCACTTGGTTACGAAAAATAGCGAAAATGTTTCGCTACTGACTCAAACTTTGCTGCATACTCGGACACTGTGAGACTTCCCTGATATAGTTTTAGAAATTGGGCCTCCTTTTCGGCCCTGGCACTCTTCGGGAAATATTTGTCCAACAATTTTCTCTTGAAAACCTCCCAGGTCAACTCTTCGTGATTTCCTTCCATCATTTGTTTCGCCCCTCGCCACCAATATTCAGCTTCACCAACCAACAAATAGGCAGCATACTCCACCTTTGTGTCATCTGGGCAGTGGAGGATCTCAAAGATCTTCTCGATCTCCTGCAGCCAGAGGTCAGCCTTGTCAGGTTAATATTCCCCTTTAAATTTCGGCGGGTCATGTCTACGGAATTCAGTTAGTCCTCTTTTGCCATAGCTGATTCCTCCATCTGGTCCCTCTGGGCATTGCGTTGAGCTTGGACTCCAGCTTGCTCAGCCTGAACTGCAACTTGTTGGGTCATTGCAGCTGCCATTGCATTCATGGCTTGGATTACTTCAGTCATGTCACTCCCTCCCTGAGGGACTGGTCGATTTGCGCGACGAGCCATACTTCCTACAAATTTTCTAATTAGGATAACACTACGACCTAATTGTAATCGTAGGATTATAAGGTAACATTTTATTCACGGTTGTACAATAAGTTCAGGTCACACTGTAAGCCGCGTATTAGTGGGGTTCCCAGGCAAGAGAGCTGGGTCAACGGACCACTTAATAACCATGTCCTTCCTTAGCCAGAATCCCACCAATACAACTTTTACGGTATTACCCTTCCCTTATATTATGGGGATTCCAAAATTTTAAATAGGTTAGAGGTTTAAAACATTGTAATTACGGAATATTTATTTTCATTATAAATTCAATTACCATAATTAATAATATCATTAAAATAAAGATATAACAAAGTCAAGTAATCAATCCATAATGTTAATTTTCCCTATATAAATATATATATATATATATATAACAAAATTAATAATGAATCCTAAAATAAAAATACAATAAAGTCAAGCATCACACATAAATCAAGGCATAAATCAAGGAATAAATAACAAAGTCATGCATCACACATAAATCAAGGCATAAATCAAGGCATAAATAACAAAGTAAACCATCACACATAAATCAAGGCATAAATCAAGGCATAAATAACAAAGTCAAGCAGCACACATAAATCAAGGCATAAATAACAAAGTCAAGCATCACACATAAATCAATGCATAAATCAAGGCATAAATAACAAAGTCAACCATCACAAATAAATCAAGGCATAAATAACAAAGTCAAGCATCACACATAAATCAAGGCAAGCGTCATACAAAATCGTCCCACCCTAAAATTTCCGAGGATTATTGCTCTGATACCAAATGTAACGCCCCAGATTTTTTTGATTCAAAGCGTTACTTAAAAATATATTGATTAGAACGATTTACGACAAATTTTTTGTTCTTTATCTAACTACCTAACCTTTATTCATGCAAATAATTAGTAACAACCACATTTATTTAATTTTATTAAGAAAATGTTTATTCAAGACTAT
Source organism: Cicer chorassanicum (assembly GCA_037974735.1). Lineage (NCBI taxonomy): Eukaryota > Viridiplantae > Streptophyta > Magnoliopsida > Fabales > Fabaceae > Cicer > Cicer chorassanicum. The sequence goes on from JBBPBP010009779.1 coordinate 30,152,592, forward strand.
AACAAGAAAAACAATAATTCCTAACGGAAGGGAACCCACTTCCATATTTCTAGAATCCTGGTGCATTCTTAAAAGTTGGTGACAAAAATTAAAAATAAACTAAGAAATATCGCGGCAACTCTATCATTACAAAATTGTATTGAAAACCCATTTTTATCCCACGTTCGCCGCACATTAATACTCATCAACTACTCTTGAATCTCCTCAAACTCATTAGTACCTAAAATGTTGTTGTAAGGGTCAGTTTTATCCATCATCCACATCAAACCAAAGTTAAACATATAGAAGAATAACACAAAATATATAAAAGTAAAAACTTTCAATTTAAAAGAAAAATACACAAACCAAAAAATTGCATAACAAAAATATATACATGATGCATGCTACTAAAACTATATGATCCGGATATACCTGCCACTAAGGCAACTTCCACACAGGTCACCCATACCAATGGGGAAAAACCTGCCACTAAGGCAACTTCCACACGGATCACCCATACCAATGGGGAAAAACCTGCCACTAAGGCAACTTCCACGAAGATGCATATGCCATGACATGATATGATGATATATTATAAAAAAGATATATTTCCACACAACCCACTAAGAATCCTGTCATAAGCATTCAAAACACTTTTCAAAATCATCATCTTATTCACAAATCACTAAGATCACATATCCATAACAAATAATCATGAAATCATAACTTTCACCACATACACACAAAAATCAAGATTTGGTATCATATACACCATAAAGATTAACACGTTAACATATATAACAAGAAGATTTAACTCCAACTCATACATCATCATAACACTTTGTCACATATAACATACAAATTCCACTATTCTTTCATATTCATTATAAAAATTAAAACTTTATTACATATGACATAAAATTCATACTTTACTTCATATTCGCCATAAAAATCAAAACTTCATCACATATAACATCAAAATTCATACTTTACTTCTTATTCGCCATAAAAATCAAAAGTTCATCACATATAATATCAAAATTCATACTTTACTTCTTAAAAATCATATATTATATAATAAACTTAACACAAAGGATTGGGGTTTCGTTATTTTAATTCATTAGTCTACATATTATTCCTTTCAAAAAGTAAGCAATTACAATTATTTATTTCATGTCATCCAACCAACGGTCTAACTATAATTTGTGTGGGGAAAAGCCCTTACTTTGGCCGCTTTTCTTCCTAGTACAAATCTCTAAGCCCCACGAAGTTGTTCACAAGGAAAAAGAAGTTCCAAGCTTTGATGCACGAAGAAGCGGAGGTGATGGTGGCTAGAATTTTGGTATTCTTTACAGAATCTTGTTTGTAAAAGGTTTGTGAAATAGGGTTTGTGATATTGGCTAGGGTTTTAGTATTCCTTTCTATTTAAAGTGAATATTATTGGGTAGATAGTGTTGGGCCTGAATAAGGAATAGAAGGGAGAAAATATTATTATAATTTTTATTATTATTATTATTAGTTAACCTTCATCAATTATTAGTTAACCTTAATCAAAAACAAGACATAAACTCTTAGCCCAACTTTCTACTCATTCAAATGGGTCGTGTGATACCAAGCCACAACCCTTAGCCCAAATTCTTCTTGCCTTAGAAATAAAAATACATCTACTAAATAATCCTTACTAACAACTTTACTACAATAAGGCAAACAAGGCGAATAATTACCACACCTAATTTAATATTGGAAAATATATATATTTATAGATCCAAATTATTTTAAATAATAATTTTAGAGGATGTTACAAATCCCATCTAGGGTTTTTAACCAATCTGGTTCCTCCGATAAGTGCTTTGTGTCATTGGTTTAACATTTAGGTCATTTTCATGCTCCCTAGGCTTATTCAAATTTATTTAGGGTTTTTAACCAATCTTGTGCATCCAATAAGTGCGTTTGAGTAATTGGATTAACATTTAGGCCATTTTCGTCCTCTAGAGGCTTATTCTAATCCATCTACAGTTTTTAACAAATCTTGTTCATCCAATAAGTGCATTTGTGTCATTGGATTTACATATATGTCATTTTCGTCCTCCTTTGGCTTATTCTAATCCATTTAGGGTTCCTAACCAATCCTATGCATCCAATGATTGAATTTGTGTCATTGGATTAACATTTATGTCGTTTTCGTCCTCCCTAGACTTATTATAATCCATTTATGGTTTTTAACCAATTTTGTGCATCCAATAAGTGCGCTGGTGTTATTGGATTAACATTTAGGTCATTTTCGTCATCCTTCGGCTTATTCTAATTCATTTAGGGTTATTAACCAATCTTGTGCATCCAATAAGTGCGTTTTTGTCATCGGATTAACATTTAGGTCATATTTCGTTCTCCCTAGGCTTATTCTAATACATTAAGGATTTTAACCAATCTTATGCATCCAATAAAAGCGTTTGTGTCATTGAATTAACATTTAGGTCATTTTCGTCATCCTAAGGCTTAGACCTAACCAATCATGTGAATCCAATAAGTGCGTTTGTGTCATTGGATTAATATTTAGGTCATTTTCGTCATCCCTAGGCTTATTCTAGTCCATTTAGGGTTTTTAACCAATCTTGTGCATCCAATTAGTGCGTTTGTGTCATTGAATTAACATTTAGGTTGTAACGCCCCAGATTTTTTTTATCCAAAGTATTACTTAAAGTATTTGTTTTCTTTTAAAAACGACATAATTTTTTTTATGTAAAAGAATATAATGCAATTTACTAAAATATTATTTATTTATTTGCAAAGTTAATCTTCCAGTTATTAGATCGATATTTATTTACGCTCCAAAATAAATTCTCTTCAGGTGAAATTCAAAAGAAAATAGATTGATTGAAATTAATGACGATTCAATTATTTACTAGGGAATGGAAACTCACTTCCAAATTTCTATTTAAAGTTAATGATGAAGAGTAAATGACTTTACAATGTACCACAAAAAAATTTATTAATACAAAACATTATTTTTAAGTAAATATCCCATTTTCCCACGCGCTGCACCAAACAAACATCATTCATGCAACTCTTTGAGATCATTAGTACCTAAATGTTGGTGTAAGGGGTCAGTTCATCCCACAACAAAAATTAAACCAAATAATAAATTAAAAGCCATAAAATATAAATATAAAATCTTTTCGTAATAAAAGATTTAAATAAATTAATTTTTTAATAATTCACCAAGATGTATTAAAAGTCATAAAATGCATCTAAATAAATCAAATAGCAACTCACTGCAGAGCAAATAATTAGATCAAAATAAAAATAATAAAATGTATGCAAGATATGCATGCTCCTAAATGTATATGATCCGGATATAACCAGCCACAAAGGCATCCACACAGAAGTCACCCATACCAATGGGAAAATTAAACCAGCCACACAGGCGTCCACAAATATGCATATGATATGTCATGAAATGATAATGATGCTCGAAATTTACAAATCACTAGCCACTTAGGCAACCACAAGGAAAATGTCATAACACGAATAACCAGCCACTTAGGCAACCACAAAGAGAGAACTATTCAAACCATAAATCACCAGCCACTTAGGCAACCACAAAGATAATAATATTTAAAACACAAATAACCAGTCACAAAAATCAACTTAATCATGTTATCACAATTAAAAATTATAACTTTTCATCAATTCCCCAAAGACTCATATATTATTCATAAAAATCAAAACTTTAAAATGAATTAGCACAAAAATCAAAACTTTAAATTAAAAACATCCTAACAAACATATTACTAATGAGATCATAATACAAATCATAACTTGATAATTAAGTACACCTAGACAATACAAAAATCGCAACTTTATCAAATATATGACAACAAGCATATTACTCATGTTATAATAATACAAATCAAAATTTTATAATTAAGTTTATCAAGCCAAACATATGACTCATAAAAATAAGATATTATAGTTAAATTCTTTAAGGCAAACATAAAATCAACATTTTTCTTTTAATACATCAAGACGTCATATCAATATCTTACAAACTATTAATTTAACATCTAGCCTAATCTTGCATGGGGAAAAGCCCTTACCTTAGGCGCTTTCTTTCTTAACACCTCTAAATTCACGCGAGAAATAGCTCATGAGGCAATGATGAATTCAACACGAATAGACATTGAGATTTACGACTTAGAAAATTATTTTGGGAGTGTACGAATGACAAATCGGTATGACAGCAATAGGCCTAATAGAAATGTATGAATAGAAGAAGCAGTCGTGAGATGGTTAAAATAAGGGGGTTTCAATAGCTATTTACGTTGCAATATTACAATTTATTTCTTGTCTAAAATTGAAGTGCACTTAATTCCAAAATTATGCTACCAATGGTTACTATTTATTTAATTTTATTAGGTTGTTACAAAGCCAATTGCAATCATGTGTATTTATGTGTATGAGTTAATTAGGATTAACTAGTAGAGTTCACCATATATTGTAGGGTGTCACACCACCCCTTTTAATTAAATAAATAAATTAGAGGGTGTCACATCACATTTTTAATTTTATTTTTTTATCCAATAGTTACAAACCAAAAATTGCATAGAGCTATTTTTGTAGAGCATTAAAATAAAATCATAATTTTGGTTTAAAGAGAGCGATGCATGAGATATAAAAAGGAGAGTAGTCTTTTTGTTGTCCTCTGTTAATTGCACATAAAACTCATAATTAAATTTATAAGCTTCATTTAAAAAATAAATTAAATGTGTTAAGGAGGAAAGAGAAGTGGGTGCATGGTGTCAATAATGAAGGAACTAAATTATCTCTCTTAATTGGTTAAGAGACAAGGATACAAAGTTACATTATGACAAGGCAACACAATGAATTGCCATAAAAGGAGAGTAAATCACTATTTTTTATTTATACTAAAGATGGATTGACCAAAAATATTTTCAAAACGCTTATACTGAGTTTCAGTAAGTCTACTATCTCTTAAATTGAATAATTATTTGGTCGAAAATAAACTAACAAACAATATAACTTCTATAAATTATAATTTAATTAAATAATTCAACTAATATTTTATCAACTAGAATGAATCAAGCAAAACAAGAATATCATAGGTCACACATAACAAAATAAAACAAACATATCTAACACATCAATCTCATGATTATCGAAACTAATCAAATAAAAAAAATACACAATAGTCCATTTAGGAAATAATCACGTCATAAATGGTCCCCATGTAATTGTCACGCCAAAACAATTAAATAAAAATAAAGGTTATAATTATTCCGGTAAAATTTAGTGTAATAAAATTTAATTTAATTTATTTATAATAGAATAATTATTAGTTAAATAATAAATTGTAACAATTATTAAAAAGACACAATTATAATATATATGAAAATATTGGGGTGTTACATAGGTCATTTTCAAGTTCCCTAGACTTATTCAAACTTGTTTAGGGTTTTTAACCAATCTTGTGCATCCAATTAGTGCGTTTGTGTCATTCGATTAACATTTAGGTCATTCTGCATCCTCCTTAGGCTTATTCAAATTTATTTAGGGTTTTTATCCAATCTTGTGCATCCAATAAGTGCGTTTGTGTCATTGGATTAACATTTAGGTCATTCTCAGCTTCTCTAGGCCTATTCAAACCCATCTAGAGTTTTTAACCAATCTAGTTCATCGAATAAGTGCGTTTGTGTCATCGGATTAACATTTAGGTCATTTTAGTCCTGCCTAGGCTTATTCTAATTTATTTAGGGTTTTTAACCAATCTTGTGCATCCAATAAGTGCGTTTGTGTCATTGGAATAACATTTAAGTCATTTTCGTCCTCCCTGGGCTGATTCTAATCCATTTGGGGTTCCTAACCAATCTTGTGCATCCAATAAGTGCGTTTGTGTCATTGATTTACATTTAGGTCATCTCTGTCCTCCCTAGGCTTATTCTAATCCATTAAGGGTTTCTAATAAATCTTGTGCATCCAATAAGGGAGTTTGTGTCATTGGATTTACATTTAGGTCATTTTCGTCATCCCTAGACTTATTCTAATCCATTTTTGGTTTTTAACCAATATTGTGCATCCAATAAGTGCGTTTCTGTCATTGGATTAACATTTAGGGAATTTTTGTCCTCCCTAGGCTTATTCTAATCAATTTACAGTTTTTTAACCAATCTTGTGCATCCACATAGTGCGTTTGTGTCATTCGATTAACATTTAGGTCATTTTTGTCCTCCCTAGGCTTATTCTAATCCATTAAGGGTGTTTAACCGATATAGGGCATCCATTAAGTGCATCCAATTTAGGTCATTTTCGTCCTCCCTAGGCTTATTCTAATCCTTTTAGGATTTCTAACCAATTTTGTGCATCCAATACATGCGTTTATGTCATTGTATTAACATTTAAGTCATTTTCGTCCGTTCCTAGGGTTATTATTATTCATTTAGGGTTTTTAACCAATCTTGTGAAACCAATAAGTGCGTTTGTGTCATTGGATTAATATTTAGGTCATTTTCGCCATCCCTAGGCTTTTTCTAGTCCATTTTGGGTTTTTAACCAATCTTGTGCATCCAATTAGTGCATTTGTGTCATTGGATTAACATTTAGGTCATTCTCTTCCTTCCTAGGCTTATTCAAATTTATTTAGGGTCTTTAACCAATCTTGATCGTCCAATAAGTGTGTTTGTGTCATTGGATTAACATTTAAGTCATTTTCTTCCTCCCTAGGCTTTTTCAAACCCATCTAGGGTTTTAAGAAAATCTTGTTCATCCAATAAGTACTTTGTGTCATTGAAATAACATTTAGGTCAGTTTCGTCCTCCCTAGGCTTATTCTACTTTATTTAGGGTTTTTAACCAGTTTTGTGCATCCAATAAGTGCGTTTGTGTCATTGAAATAACAATTAGGTCTTTTTCGTCTTCCTTGGGCTTATTCTAATCCATTTAGGGTTCCTAGCCAATCTTGTGCATCAAATAAGTGCGTTTGAGTCATTAGATTAACATTTAGGTCATTTTTATCATCCCTAGGCATATTCTAATCCATTTAGGGTTTTCAACCAATCTTGTGCAACCAATAAGTTCGTTTGTGTAATTTGATTAACATTTAGGTCATTATCATCCTCCCTAGGCTTATTCTAATCCATTAAGGGTGTTTAACCGATATTGGACATCCAATAAGTGCGTTTGTGTCATTCGATTAACATTTGGTTATTTTTGTCCTCCCTAGGCTTATTCTTATCCATTTAGGGTTTCTAACCAACTTTGTGCATCCAATACATGCGTTTGTGTCATTGTATTAACATTTAGGTCTTTTTTAGTCCTTTGATAGGGTTATTATTATTCATTTAGGGTTTTTAACCAATCTTGTGCATCCAATAAGTGCGTTTAAATCATTGGAATAACATTTAGGTCATTTCATCCTCCCTAGGCTTATTCTAATCCATTAAGGGTTATTAATCAATCTTGTGCATTAAATAATTGCATTTGTGTCATTGGATTAACATTTAGGTCATTTTAGTCATCCTTTGGCTTATTATAAGCCATTTAGGGTTATTGACTAATCTTGTGCATCCAATAAGTGTGTTTGTGTCATTGGATTAACATTTAGGGGTTTTAACAAATCTTGTGTATCCAATAAGTGAGTTTGTGCCATTGGATTAAAATTTTTGTCAATTTCGTCCTCCTTAGGATTATTGTAATCGATTTCCCGTTTTTAACCAATCTTGTGCATCCAATAAGTGCGTTTGTGTCATTGGATTAACATTTAGGTCATTTTCGTCCTCCCTAGGCTTATATTAATCCATTTAGGGTTTTGTAACCAATTTTGTGCATCCAATACACGTGTTTATGTCATTGTATTAACATTTAGGTCATTTTCGTCCTTTCCTAGGGTTCTTATTATTCATTTAGGGTTTTTAACCAATCTTATGCCTCCAATAAGTGCGTTTGTGTCATTGGAATAACATTTAGGTCATTTTTATCCTCCCTAAGCTTATTCTAATCCATTTAGGGTTATTAATCAATCTTGTGCATTAAATAATTGCGTTTGGGTAATTGGATTAAGATTTAGGCAATTTTCGTCATCCTTTAGCTTATTCTATTACATTAAGGGTTTTTAACCAATCTTATGCATCCAATAAATGCGTTTGTGTCATAGGATTAACATTTAGGTCATTTTTCGTTTTCCCTAGCCTTATTCTAATACATTAAGGGTTTTTAACCAATCTTATGAATCTTATCAATGCGTTTTTGTCATTGGATTAACATTTAGGTCATTTTCGTCATCTTACGGTTTAGAACTAACCAATCTTGTGCATCTAATAAGGGAGTTTGTCTCATTGGATTAACATTTAGGTCATTTTCGTCCTCCCTAGACTTATTCTAATCCATTGATGGTTTTGAACCAATTTTGTGCATCCAGTAAGTACGTTGGTGTTATTGGATTAACATTAGGTCATTTTCGTCATCTTTAGGCTTATTCCAATTCATTTAGGGTTATTAATCAATATAGAGCATTCAATAAGTGCGTTTGTGTCATTGGATTATTATTTAGGTCATTTTTCGTTCTCCCTAGGCTTGTTCTAATACATTAAGGGTTTTTAACCAATCTTTTTCATCCAATAAATGCGTTTATGTCATTGGATAAACATTTATGTCATTTTCGTCATCCTATGGCTTAGACATAACCAATCCTATCAATTCAATAAGTGCGTTTGTGTCATTGGATTAACATTTTGGTCATTTTCGTCATCCCTAGGCTTATTCTAGTCCATTTAGGGTTTTTAACCAATCTTCTGCATCCAATAACTGCGTTTGTGTCATTGGATTAACATTTAGGTCATTTTAATGCTCCCTAGGCTTATTCAAATTTATTTAGGGTTTTTAACCAATCTTGTGCTTCCAATTAGTGCATTTGTGTCATTGGATTAAAATTTAGGTCATTTTCGTCCTCCCTATTCTTATTCTAACCCATTAAGGGTTTTTAACCAATCATGGGCATCCAATAAGTGCGTTTGTGTCATTGGATTAACATTTAGGTCATTTTATTCACTCCTAGGCTTATTCTAGTCCATTTAGGGTGTTTAACAAATCTTGTGTATGCAATAAGTGAGTTTGTGTCATTGGATTAACATTTTGGTCATTTTCGTCCTCCCTAGGCTTATTCTAATTTATTTAGGGTTTTTAACCAATCTTGTGCATCCAATAAGTGCGTTTGTGTCATTGGAATAACATTTAGGTCTTTTATGCCTCCTTGGGCTTATTCTAATCCATTTAGGGTTCCAAACCAATCATGTGCATCCAATAAGTGCGTTTGTGTCATTGGATTAACATTTTGGTCATTTTCGTCCTCCCTAGGCTTATTCTTATTCATTTAGGGTTTCTAACTAATTTTTTGAATCTAGTACATGCGTTTGTGTCATTGTATTATTTTTCATTTAGTGTTTTTAACCAATCTTGTGCATCCAATCAAAGCGTTTGAGTCATTGGAATAACATTTAGGCAATTTTCGTCATCCTTCGCCTTATTCTAAGCCATTTAGGGTTATTGACTAATCTTGTGCATCCAATAAGTGCGTTTGTGTCATTGGATTAACATTTAGGTCTTTTTTCGTTTTCCCTAGGCTTATTCTAATACATTAAGGGTTTTTAACCAATCTTATGCATCCTATAAATGCGTTTGTGTCATTGGATTAACATTTAGGTCATTTTCGTCATCCTATGGTTTAGAACTAACCAATCATGTGTATCCAATAAGTGTGTTTGTGTCATTGGATTAACATTAAGGTCATTTTCGTCATTCCTATGCTTATTCTAGTCCATTTAGGGTTTTTAACAAATCTTGTGTATCCAATGAGTGAGTTTGTGTCATTGGATTAACATTTTGGTCAATTTTGTCCTCCTTACTCTTATTCTAATCAATTTCGCGTTTTTAACCAATCTTGTGCATCCAATAAGGGAGTTTGTGTCATTGGATTAACATTTAGGTCATTTTTTTCCTCCCTAGGCTTATTCTAATCCATTTAGGGTTTTTAGCCAATCTTTTGCACCCTATAAGTGCGTTGGTGTTATTGGATTAACATTTAGGTCATTTTCATCATCCTTCGGCTTATTCTATTTCATTTACGATTATTAACCATTCTTTTGCATCCAATAAGTGCGTTTGTGTCATTGGATTAACATTTAGGTCATTTTTTATTCTCCCTAGACTTATTCTAATACATTAAGGGTTTTTAACCAATCTTATGTATCCAATAAATGCGTTTGTGTCATCGGATTAACATTTAGGTCATTTTTTATTCTCCCTAGACTTTTTCTAATACATTAAGGGTTTTTAACCAATCTTATGCATCCAATAAATGCGTTTCAGTCATAGGATTAAAATTTAAGTCATTTTCATCATCCTACGACTTAGACCTAACCAATCCTGTGAATCCAATAAGTGTGTTTGTGTCATTGAATTAACATTTAGGTCATTTTCGTCATCCCTAGGCTTATTCTAGTCCTTTAGGGTTTTTAACCAATCTTGTACATCCAATTAGTGCGTTTTTGTCATTAGATTAACATTGAACTCATTTTCGTGCTCCCTAGGCTTATTCAAATTTATTTAGGGTTTTTAACCAATCTTGTTCATCCAATAAGTGCGTTTGTGTCATTGGATTAACATTTTGGTCATTTTCGTCCTCCCTAGGCTTTTTCTAATTTATTTAGGGTTTTTAACCAATCTTGTGCATCCAATAAGTGCGTTTGTGTCATTTGAATAACATTTAGGTCTTTTTCATCCTCCCTGGACTTATTCGAATCCATTTAGGGTTCCTAACCAATCTTGTGCATCCAATAAGTGCGTTAGTGTCATTGGATTGACATTTAGGTCATTTGCTTCCTCCATAGGCTTATTCTAATCCATTAAGAATTGCTAATCAATCTTGTGCATCCAAAAAGTGCGTTTGTGTCATTGGAATAGCATTTATGTCATTTTCGTCCTCCCTAGGCTTATTCTAATCAATTTAGGGTTATTAATCATTCTTGTGCATTGAATAATTGCGTTTGTGTCATTGGATTAACATTTAGGTCATTTTCGTCATCCATCGGCTTATTCTAAGCCATTTAGGATTATTGACCAATCTTGTGCTTCCGATAAATACGTTTGTGTCATTGGATTAATATTTAGGTCATTTTTTGTTTTCCCTATGCTGATTCTAATACATTAAGGGTTTTTAACCAATCTTATGCATCAATAAAATGTGTTTGTCTCATTGGATCAACATTTAGGTCATTTTCGTCGTCCTACGGCTAAGACCTAACCAATCATGTGTATCCAATAACTGCGTTTGTGTCTTTGGATTAACATTTAGGTCATTTTAGTCATTCCTAGGCTTATTCTAGTCCATTTAGGGTTTTTAACAAATCTTGTGTATCCAATTAGTGAGTTTGTGTCATTGGATTAACATTTTGGTCAATTTCGTCCTCCTTAGGCTTACTCTAATCGATTTCGCGTTTTTAACCAATCTTATGCATCCAATAAGCGAATTTGTATTGTTGGATTAACATTTCGGTCTTTTCGTCTTCCCTAGATATATTCTAATCCATTTATTGTTTTTAACCAATTTTGTGCATCCAATAAGTGCGTTGGTGTGATTGGATTAACATTTAGGTCATTTTCGTCATCCTTCAGCTTATTCTAATTAATTTAGAATTCTTAACCAATCTTGTGCATCTAATAAATGATTTTTGTCATTGGATTAACAATTAGGTCATTTTCGTTATACTACGGCTTAGACCTAACCAATCCTTTGAATCCAATAAGTGTGTTTGAGTCATTGTATTAACATTTAGGTCATTTTCGTCATCCCTAGGCTTATTCTAGTCCATTTACGATTTTTAACCAATTTTTTGCATCCAATTAGTGCGTTTGTGTCATTGGATTAACATGTAGGTCATTTTCATGCTCCCTAGGCTTATTCAAATTTATTTAGGGTTTTTAAGCAATCTTGTGCATCCAATTAGTGCGTTTGTTTCATTGGAATAACATTTAGGTCTATTTCGTCCTCCCTGGGCTTATTCTAATCCATTTAGGGATCCTAACCAATCCTGTGCATCCAAAAAGTGCGGTTGTGTCATTGGATTAACATTTAGGGCATTTTTGTCCTCCTTAGGCTTATTATAATCGATTTACGGTTTTTAACCAATCTTGTGCATCCACTTAGTGCGTTTGTGTCATTCGATTAACATTTAGGTCATTTTCATCCTTCCTGGCTGATGCTAATCCATTAAGGGCGTTTAGCTGATATTGGGCATCCAATAAGTGCGTTTGTGTCATTGGATTAAGATTTAGGTCATTTTCGTCCTCCCTAGGCTTATTCTAATGAATTTAGGGTTTCTAACCAATTTTGTGCATCCAATACATGTGTTTAATTCATTCTATTCACATTTAGATCATTTTCGTCCTCTCCTAGGGTTATTATTATTCAATTAGGGTTTTTAACCAATCTTGTGCATCCAATGAGTGCGTTTGTGTCATTGGAATAACATTTAGGTCAATTTCGTCCTCCCTAGGCTTATTCTAATCAATTTAGGGTTATTAATCAATCTTGTGCATTAAATAATTGGGCTTGTGTCATTGGATTAACATTAAGGCCTTTTTCATCATCCTTCGTCTTATTCTAAGCCATTTAGGGTTATTGACCTATCTTGTGCATCCAATAAATGCGTGTGTCATTGGATTAACATTTAGGTCATTTTTCGATTTCCCTAGGCTTGTTCTTTGTGTCATTGGATTAACATTTAGGTCATTTTCATAATCCTGGGGTTAGACCTAACCAATCTTGTGTATCCAATAAGTGTGTTTGTGTCATTGGATTAACATTTAGGTCATTTTTGTCATCCCAAGGCTTATTCTAGTCCATTTAGGGTTTTTAACAAATCTTGTGTATCCAATAAGTGAGTTTGTGTCATTGGATTAACATTTAGGTCATTTTCGTCCTCCCTAGGTATATTGTAATCCATTTACAGTTTTTAACCAACCTTGTGCATCCAATTAGTTTGTTTGTGTCATTGGATTAACATTTAGGTCATTTTCATTCTCCCTAGGCTTATTCAAATTTATTTAGGGATTTTAACCAATCTTGTGCATCCAATAAGTGCGTTTGTGTCATTGGATTGATATTTAGGTCATTTTCGTCCTCCCTAGGTTTATTTTAATCCATTTAAGGTTTTTAACCAATTTTGGGTATCCAATAAGTGAGTTGGTGTTATTAGATTAACATTTAGGTATTTTTCGTCATCCTTCGGCTTATTCTAAGTCATTTAGGTCATTTTTGTTTCTCCCTAGGCTTATTCTAATACATTATAGGTTTTTAACCAATCTTATGCATCGAATAGATGCATTTGTGTCTTTGGATTAACTTTAAGGTAATTTTTTGTCTTCCTACGGCTTACACCTAATCAATCAAGTGCATCCAATAAGTGCGTTTGTGTCACTGGATTAACATTTAGGTCAGTTTTTCATCCCTAGGCTTATTCTAGTCGATTTAGGATTTTATCCAATCTTGTGTATCCAAGAACTGAGTTTGTATCATTGAATAAATTTTTTGGTCATTTTCGTCGTCTCTAGGCTAATTCTAATCCATTTAGGGTTTTTAACCAATCTTGTGCATCTAATCCATTTAGGGTTTTTAACCAATCGTGTGTCATTGGATTAGAATTTAGGTCATTTTCGTCCTACCGAGGCTTATTTTAAACTATTTACGGTTTTTAACCAATGTTGTGCATCCAGTTAGTGCGTTTGTGTCATTCGATTAACGTATAAGTCACTTTCGTCCTCCATAGGTTTATTCTAATCCATTAAGGGTGTTTTAATGATATTGGGCATCCAATAAGTGCGTTTGTGTCATTGGATTAACATTTAGGTCATTTTCGTCCTCCCTAGGCTTATTCTAATCCATTTAGGGAATCTAACCAATTTTGGGCATCCAATACACGTGTTTGTATCATTTTATTAACATTTAGGTCTTTTTCGTCCTCTCCTAGGGTTATGATTATTCATTTAGGGTTTTTAACCAATCTTGTGCATCCAATAAGTGCGTTTGTGTCATTGGAATACCATTTAGGTCATTTTCGTCCTCCCTAGGCTTATTCTAATCCATTTAGGGTTATTAATCAATGTTGTGCATCAATTAAGTGCGTTTGTGTCATTGGATTAACATTTAGGTCATTTTTCATTTTCCCTAGGCTTATTCTTTGTGTCATTCGATTAACATTTAGGTCATTTTCGTCATCCTAGGGCTTAGACCTAACCAATCTTGTGTATCCAATAAGTGCGTTTGTGGTATTGGATTTACATTTTGCTCATTTTCGTCATCCCTAGGCTTATTCTAGTCCATTTAGGGTTTTTAACAAATCTTGTCTATCCAATAAGTGAGTTTGTGTCATTGGATTAACATTTTGGTCAATTTCGTCCTCCTTAGGCTTAATCTAATCCATTTCACACTTTTAACCAATCTTTTGCATCCGATAAGGGAGTTTGTGTCATTGAATTAACATTTAGGTCATTTTCGTCCTCCCTAGGTATTTTATAATCCATTTACAATTTTTAACCAACGTTGTGCATCCAATTAGTCCATTTGTGTCATTGGATTAACATTTAGGTCATTTTTATCCTCACTAGGCTTATTCAAATTTATTTAGGGTTTTTAACCAATTTTGTGCATCCAATAAGTGTGTTTGTGTCATTGGAATAACATTTAAGTCATTTTCGTCTGCCCTAAGCTTATTCAAACCAACTAGGGTTTTTAACCAATCTTGTTCATCCAATAAGTGCGTTTGTGTCATTGGATTAACATTTAGGTCATTTTCGTCCTCCCTAGGCTTATTCTAATTTATTTAGGGTTTTTAACGAATCTTGTGCATCCAATAAGTGCGTTTGTGTCATTGGATTAACATTAAGGTCACTTTCGTCCTCCCTAGGCTTATTCAAATCCATTTATTGTTTTAAACCAATCTTGTGCATCCAATTAGTACGTTTGCGTCATTCGATTAATGTTTAGGTCATTTTCGTCCTCCCTAGGCTTATTCTAATCCATTAAGGGTTTCTAACCAATCTTTTGCATCCAATAGGTGCGTTTGTGTCATTGGATTAACATTTAGGTCATTTTCGTCCTCGCTAGGCTTATTCTAATCCATTTAGGGTTTCTAACAAATTTTGTGCATCCAATACAAGCGTTTGTGTCATTGTATTAACATTTAGGTCATTTTCGTCCTCTCCTAGGCTTATTATTATTCATTTAGGGTTTTAAACCAATCTTGTGCATTTGTGTTATGTGAATAACATTTAGGTCATTTTCGTCCTCCCTAGGCTTATTCTAATCCATTTAGGGTTATTAATCAATCTTGTGCATCAAATAGTTGCGTTTTTGTCATTGGATTAACATTTAGGTCATTTTAGTCCTCCTGATGCTTATTCTAACTCATTTAGGGTTTTTAACCAATCTTGTGCATCCAATAAGTGTGTTCGTGTAATTGGATTAACATTTCGGGCATTTTCTTCCTCCATAGACTTATTCTAATTCATTTAAGGTTTTTAATCAATGTTGTGCATCCAATAAGTGTGTTTGTGTCATTGAATAAATATTTTGGTCATTTTCATCCTCCATAGGCTTATTCTAATCCATTTATGGTTTTAACCAATCTTTTGCATCTAATAAGTGCGTTTCTGTCATTGGATTAGAATTTAGGTCATTTTTGTCCTCCCTAGGCTTATTCAAACCCATCTACGGTTTTTAACCAATCTTGTTCATCCAATAAGTGCGTTTGTGTCATTGGATTATCATTTAGGTCATTTTCGTCCTCCCTAGGCTTATTCTAGTTTATTTAGAGTTTCTAACCAATCTTGTGCATCCAATAAGTGTGTTTGTGTCATTGGAATAACATTTAGGTCTTTTTGTCCTCCCTCGACTTATTTGAATCCATTTAGGGTTCCTAACCAATCCTGTGCATCCAATAAGTGCGTTATTGTCATTGGATAGACATTTTGGTCATTTATTTCCTCCCTAGGCCTATTCTAATCCATTAAGGGTTTCAAACCAATCTTGTGCATCCAATAAATGCGTTTGTGTTACTGGATTAATATTTAGGTCATTTTCGTCCTCCCTAGGCTTATTCTAATCCATTTAGAGTTTTGAACCAATCGTGTGCTTCATATAGGTGCGTTTGTGTCATTGGATTAACATTTAGGTTATTTTTGTCCTCCATAGGCTGATTCTAATCCATATAGGGTTCTTAACTAATCTTGTTCATCCAATAAGTGTGTTTCTGTCATTGAATTAACATTAAGGTCACTTTCGTCCTCCCTAGGCTTATTCAAATCCATTTATGGTTTTTATTCAATTTTGTGCATCCAATTGGTGCGTTTGCCTCATTCAATTAACATTTAGGTCATTTTCGTCCTCCCTAGGCTTATTCTAATCCATTAAGGGTTTCTAACCAATCTTTTGCATCTAAAAAGTGCGTTTCTGTCATTGGATTAATGTTTAGGTAATGTTTGTCCTCCCTAGGCTTATTCTAATCCATTTAGGGTTTCTAACCAATTTTGTGCATCCAATACAAGCGTTTGTGTCATCGTATTAACATTTAGGTCATTTTCGTCCTCTCCTAGGATTATTATTATTCATTCAAGGTTTTAAACCAATCTTGTGCATCCAATAAGTGCGTTTGTGCCATTGGAATAACATTTAGGTCATTTTCGTCCTCCCTAGGCATATTCTAATCCATTTAGGGTTATTAATCGATCTTGTGCATTAAATAATTGCGTTTGTGTCATTGGATTAAAATTTAGTTCGTTTTCGTCCTCCTTATGTTTATTGTAACTCGTTTAGGGTTTTTAACCAATCTTGTGCATCCAATAAGTGTGTTGGTGTCATTGAATTAATATTGTGGTCATTTTCATCGTCCCTAGGCTAATTCTAATCCATTTAGGGTTTTTAACCAATCTTGTACATCTAATAAGTGCGTTTGTGTCATTGGATTAGAATTTAAGTCATTTTCGTCCTCCCTAAGCTTATTCAAACCCATCTAGAGTTTTTAACCAATCTTGTTCATCCAATAAGTGCGTTTGGGTCATTGGATTAACATTTAGGTCATTTTCGTCCTCCCTAGGCTTATTCTAAGTTATTTAGGGTTTTTAACCAATCTTGTGCATCTAATAAGTGCGTTTGTGTCATTGGAATAATATTTAGGTCATTTTCTTCCTCCCTGGGCTTACTCTAATCCATTTAGGGTTCCTAACCAATCCTGTGCATCCAATAAGTGTGTTTGTGTCATTGGATTAATATTTAGGTCATTTTCTACCTTCCTAGGCTTATTCTAATCCATTAAGGGTTTATCACCAATCTTGTGCATCCAGTTAGTGCGTTTGTGTCATTCGATTAACATATAGGTCATTTTCGTCCTCCGCAGGCTTATTCTAATCCATTAAGGGTGTTTAACTGAAATTGGGCATCCAATTAGTGCGTTTGTGTCATTGGATTAACATTTAGGTCATTTTCGTCCTCCCTAGGTTTATTCTAATCCATTTAGGGTTTCTAACCAATTTTGTGCATCCAATACAAGCGTTTGTGTCATTGTATTAACATTTAGGTCATTTTCGTCCTCTCCTAGGCTTATTATTATTCATTCAAGGTTTTAAACCAATCTTGTGGATTAACATTAAGGTCATTTTTGTCCTCCTTAGGCTTATTCAAATCCATTTATGGTTTTTAACCAATCTTGTGCATCCAATTGGTGCGTTTGCGTCATTCGATTAACGTTTAGGTCATTTTCATCCTCCCGAGGCTTATTCTAATCCATTAAGGGTTTCTAACAAAGCTTTTGCGTCGAAAAAGTGCGTTTGTGTCATTGGATTAATGTTTTGGTCATTTTTGCCCTCCCTAGGCTTATTCTAATCCATTTAGGGTTTCTAACCAATTTTGTGCATCCAATACAAGCGTTTGTGTCATTGTATTAACATTTAGGTCATTTTCGTCCTCTCCTAGGCTTATTATTATTCATTCAAGGTTTTAAACCAATCTTGTGCATCCAATAACTGCGTTTGTGTCATTGGAATAACATTTAGGTCATTTTCGTCCTCCCTAGGCATATTATAATCCATCTAGGGTTATTAATCAATCTTGTGCATTAAATAATTGCGTTTGTGTCATTGGATTAAAATGTAGTTCGTTTTCGTCCTCCTTATGCTTATTCTAACTAGTTTAGGGTTTTTAACCAATCTTGTGCATCCATTAAGTGTGTTGGTGTCATTGAATTAATATTGTGGTCATTTTCGTCGTCCCTAGGCTAATTCTAATCCATTTAGGGTTTTTAACCAATCTTGTGCATCTAATAAGTGCGTTTGTGTCATTGGATTAGAATTTAAGTCATTTTCGTCCTCCCTATGCTTATTCAAATCCATCTAGAGTTTTTAACCAATCTTGTTCATCCAATAAGTGCGTTTGGGTCATTGGATTAACATTTAGGTCATTTTCGTCCTCCCTAGGCTTATTCTAAGTTATTTAGGGTTTTTAACCAATCTTGTGCATCTAATAAGTGCGTTTGTGTCATTGGAATAATGTTTAGGTCATTTTCTTCCTCCCTTGGCTTACTCTAATCCATTTAGGGTTCCTAACCAATCTTGTGCATCCAATAAGTGTGTTTGTGTCATTGGATTAATATTTAGGTCATTTTCTACCTTCCTAGGCTTATTCTAATCCATTAAGGGTTTATCACCAATCTTGTGCATCCAGTTAGTGCGTTTGTGTCATTCGATTAACATATAGGTCATTTTCGTCCTCCGCAGGCTTATTCTAATCCATTAAGGGTGTTTAACCGAAATTGGGCATCCAATTAGTGCGTTTGTGTCATTGGATTAACACTTAGGTCATTTTCGTCCTCCCTAGGCTTATTCTAATCCATTTAGGGTTTCTAACCAATTTTGTGCATACAATACAAGCGTTTGTGTCATTGTATTAACATTTAGGTCATTTTCGTCCTCTCCTAGGCTTATTATTATTCATTCAAGGTTTTAAACCAATCTTGTGGATTAACATTAAGGTCATTTTTGTCCTCCCTAGGCTTATTCAAATCCATTTATGGTTTTTAACCAATCTTGTGCATCCAATTGGTGCGTTTGCGTCATTCGATTAACGTTTAGGTCATTTTCATCCTCCCTAGGCCTATTCTAATCCATTAAGGGTTTCTAACAAAACTTTTGCGTCGAAATAGTGTGTTTGAGTCATTGGATTAACGTTTTGGTCATTTTTGCCCTCCCTAGGCTTATTCTAATCCATTTAGGGTTTCTAACCAATTTTGTGCATCCAATACAAGCGTTTGTGTCATTATATTAACATTTAGGTCATTTTCGTCCTCTCCTAGGCTTATTATTGTTCATTCAAGGTTTTAAACCAATCTTGTGCATCCAATAAGTGCGTTTGTGTCATTGGAATAACATTTAGGTCATTTTCGTCCTCCCTAGGCATATTCTAATCCATTTAGGGTTATTAATCAATATTGTGCATTAAATAATTGCGTTTGTGTCATTGGATTAAAATTTAGTTCGTTTTCGTCCTCCTTATGCTTATTCTAACTCGTTTAGGGTTTTTAACCAATCTTGTGCATCCAATAAGTGTGTTGGTGTCATTGAATTAATATTGTGGTCATTTTCGTCGTCCCTAGGCTAATTCTAAACCATTTAGGGTTTTTAACCAATCTTGTGCATCTAATAAGTGCGTTTGTGTCATTGGATTAGAATTTAAGTCATTTTCGTCCTCCCTAAGCTTATTCAAACCCATCTAGAGTTTTTAACCAATCTTGTTCATCCAATAAGTGCGTTTGGGTCATTGGATTAACATTTAGGTCATTTTCGTCCTCCCTAGGCTTATTCTAAGTTATTTAGGGTTTTTAACCAATCTTGTGCATCTAATAAGTGTGTTTGTGTCATTGGAATAATATTTAGGTCATTTTCTTCCTCCCTGGGCTTACTCTAATCCATTTAGGGTTCCTAACCAATCATGTGCATCCAATAAGTGCGTTTGTATCATTGGATTAACATTTAGGTCATTTTCGTCCTCCCTAAGCTTATTCCAATCCATTTAGGATTTCTAACAAATTTTGTGCATCCAATACATGCGTTTGTGTCATTTTATTAACATTTAGGTCATTTTGTCCTTTTTTAGGGTTAATATTATTCATTTAGGGTTTTTAACCAATCCTAGGAATCCAATAAGTTTGTTTGTGTCATTGGAAAAACATTTGGAATAAAATTCAGGTCATTTTAATCATTCCTAGGCTTATTGAAATCCATTTAGTGTTTTTAACCAATATTGTGCATCCAATAAATGCGTTTGTGTCAATGGATTAACATTTGGAATAAAATTTAGGTAATTTTAATCATTCCTAGGCTTATTCAAATTTATTTAGAGTTTTTACCGAATCTTTTGCATCTAATTAGTGCGTTTGTTTTATTGGATTCACATTTAGGTCATTTTCATCCTCCCTATGGTTATCCAAATTTATTTAGGGTTTTTAACCAATCTTGTGCATCCAATAAGTGCGTTTGTATCACTGGATTAACTTTTAGGTCATTTTTGTGCACCAAAGGCTTATTCTAATCCATCTAGAGTTTTTAACAAATCTTGTGCATCCAATAAGCGCGTTTGTGTCATTGGATTAACATTTATATCATTTTCTTCCTCCCTGGGCTTATTCTAATCCATTTAGGGTTCATATCCAATCCTATGCATCCAACGATTGCTTTTGTGTCATTGGATTAACAATTATGTCATTATCGTCCTCCCTAGACTTATTCTAATCAATTTATGGTTTTTAACGAATTTAATGCATCCAATAAGTGTGTTGGTGTTATTGGATTAACATTTAGGTCACTTTCCTCATCCTTTAGCTTATTCTAATTCATTTAGGGTTATTAACCAATCTTGTGCATCCAATAAGTGTGTTTGTGTCATCGAATTAACATTTAGATCATTTTTCATTCTCCCTAGTCTTATTCTAATACATTAAGGGTTTTTAACGAATCTTATGCATCCAATAAATGCGTTTGTGTCATTGGATTAACATTTAGGTCATTTTCGTCATCCCTAGGCTTATTCTAGTCCATTTAGGGTTTTTTAACCAATCTTGTGCATCTAATTAGTGCTTTTGTGTTATTGGATTACCATTTAGGTCATTTTCTTGCTCCCTAGGCTTATTCAAATTTATGTAGGGTTTTTAAACAATCTTGTGCATCCAATTAGTGCGTTTGTGTCATTGGATTAACATTTAGGTCATTTTCATTTTCCCTAGGCTTATTCAAATTCATTTAGGGTTATTAACTAATCTTTTGCATCCAATAAGTGCGTTAATGTCATCGGATTAACATTTAGGTCATTTTTCGTTCTCCCTAGGCTTATTCTAGTCCATTTAGGGTTTTTAACCAATCTTGTGTATCCAATTAGTGCGTTTGTGTCATTGGATTAACATTTAGGTCATTTTCATCCTCCCTAGGCTTATTCAAATTTATTTAGGGTTTTTAACCAATCTTGTGCGTCCAATAAGTGCGTTTGTGTCATTGGATTAACATTTAAGCCATTTTCGTCCTCCGGAGGCTTATTCTAATCCGTCTAGAGTATTTAACAAATCTTGTTCATCCAATAAGTGTGTTTGTGTCATTGGATTAAAATTTATGTTATTTTCGTCCTCCTTGGGCTTATTCTAATCCTTTTAGGGTTTGAAACCAATCCTTTGCATCCAATGATTGCGTTTGTGTCATTGGATTAACATTTAGGTCATTTTTGTCCTCGCTAGATTTATTCTAATCCATTTATGATTTTTAACCAATTTTGTGCATCCAACAAGTGCGTTGGTGTTATTGGATTAACATTTAGGTCACTTTCGTCATCCTTCGGCTTATTCTAATTCATTTAATGTTATTAACCAACCTTGTGCATTCAGTAAGTGCGTTTGTGTAATCGGATTAACATCTAGGTCATTTTTCATTCTCCCTAGGCTTATTCTAATACATTAAAGGATTTTAACCAATCTTATGCATCTAATAAATGTGTTTGTGTCATTGGATTAACATTCGGGTCATTTTCGTCATCCTACGGCTTAGACCTAACCAATCATGTGAATCCAATAAGTGTGTTTCGGTCATTGGATAACATTTAGGTCGTTCTCGTCCTCCCCATGCTTATTCTAACTCGTTTAGGGTTTTTGACCAATCTTGTGCATCCAATAAGTGTGTTTGTGTCATTGGATTAACATTTAGGTCATTTTTAACCTCCCTAGGCTTATTTAAATTTATTTAGGGTTTTTAACCAATCTTGTGCATCCAATAAGTGCGATTGTGTCATTGGATTGACTTTTAAGTCATTTTCGTCCTCTCTAGGCTTATTCAACCCCTTCTAGGGTTTTTAACCAATCTGGTTCATTCAATAAGTTCGTTTGTGTCATTAGTTTAACATTTAGGTCATTTTCATCCTCACTACACTTATTTAAAGTGCATTTGTGATATTGGAATAACATTTAGGTCTTTTTCGTCCTCCGTGGGATTATTCTAATCCATTTATGGTTCCTAACCAATCATGTGCATCCAATAAGTTCGTTTTTGTCATTGGATTAACATTTTGGTCATTTTCGTCCTCCCAAGAATTATTCTACTCCATTAAGGGTTTCTAACCAATCTTGTGCATCCAATAAGTGCGTTTGTGTCATTGGATTAACATTTAGGTCATTTTCATGCTCCAAAGGGTTATTGTAATCCATTTAGGGTTTTTAACCAATCTTGTGCATCTAATAAGTGCGTTTCAGGCATTGGATTAACATTTAGGGCATTTTCGTCCTCCCTAGGCTTATTCTAATCCATTTACGGTTTTTCACCAATCTTGTGCATCCACTTAGTGTGTTTGTGTCATTCGATTAACATTCAGGTCTTTTTCGTCATCCTACTGCTTAGACCTAACCAATCCTGTGAATCCAATAAGTGCATTTGTGTCGTTGGATTAACATTTAGGTCATTTTCGTCATCCCTAAGCTTATTCTAGTCCATTTAGGGTTTTTAACCAATCTTGTGCATCCAATTAGTGCGTTTGTGTCATTGGATTAACATTTAGGGCATTTTCATCTTCCCAAGTGTTATCGTAATCCATTTAGGGTTTTAAAACAATCTTGTGCATCCAATACGTGCGTTTCAGTCCTTGGATTAACATTTAGGGCATTTTTGTCCTCCCTAGGCTTTTTCTAATCCATTTACGGTTTTTCAATAAATCTTGTGCATCCACTTAGTGTGTTTGTGTCATTCGATTAACAATAAGGTAATTTTCGTCCTCCCCAGGCTTATTTTAATCCATTAAGGGTGTTTAACCGATATTGGGCATCCAATAAGTGCATTTGTGTTATTGAATTAACATTTAAGTCATTTTCATCCTCCCTAGGCTTATTCTAATCCATTTAGGGTTTCTAACCAATTTTGTGCATCCAATACATGCGTTTGTGTCATTGTATTAACATTTAGGTCATTTTCGTCCTTTCCTAGGGTTATTATTATTATTTAGTGTTTTTAACCAATCTTGTGAATCCAATAACTACGTTTGTGTCATTGGATTAAAATGTAGGTCATTTTCGTCATTCCTAGGCTTATTCTAGTCCATTTAGGTCATTTTCATGCTCCCTAGGCTTATTCAAATTTATTTAGCGTTTTTAACCAATCTTGTGCATCCAATTACTGCGTTTGTGTCATTGGATTAACATTTAGGTCATTTTCATCCTCCCTAGGCTTATTCAAATTTATTTAGGGTTTTTAACCAACCTTGTGTATCCAATAAGTGAGTTTGTGTCATTGGATTAACATTTTGGTCAATTTCGTTCTCCTTAGGCTTAATCTAATCCATTTCACATTTTTAACCAATCTTTTGCATCCAATAAGGGAGTTTGTGTCATTGGATTAACATTTAGGTCATTTTCGTCCTCCCTAGGTATATTATAATCCATTTAGAGTTTTTAACCAACCTTGTCCATCCAATTAGTCCATTTGTGTCGTTGGATTAACATTTAGGTCATTTTCATCCTTAATAGGCTTATTCAAATTTATTTAGGGTTTTTAACCAATTATGTGCATCCAATAAGTGCGTTTGTGTCATTGGATTAACATTTAAGTCATTTTCGTCCTCCCTAAGCTTATTCAAACCAACAAGGGTTTTTAACCAATCCTGTTCATCCAATAAGTTCGTTTGTGTCATTGGATTAACATTTAGTTCATTTTTGTCCTCCCTAGGCTTATTCTAATTTATTTAGGGTTTTTAACCAATCTTGTGCATCCAATAAGTGCGTTTGTGTCATTGGAATAACATTTATGTCTTTTTCGTCCTCCGTGGGATTATTCTAATCCATTTAGAGCTCCTAACCAGTCATGTGCATCCAATAAGTGCGTTAGTGTCATTGGATTATCATTTTGGTCATTTTCATGCTCCCAAGGGTTATTGTAATCCATTTAGGGTTTTTAACCAATCTTGTGCATCCAATAAGTGCGTTTGGGTCATTTGATTAACATTTAGGTCATGTTCGTCCTCCCTAGGCTTATTCTAATCCATTTAGGGTTTTTAACCAATCGTGTGCATCCAATAAGTGCGTTAGTGTCATTGGATTAAAATTTAGGTCATTTTTGTCATCCATAGGGTGATTCTAATCCATATAGGGTTTTTAACTAATCTTGTTCATCCAATAAGTGTGTTTCTGTCATTGGATTAACATCAACGTCACTTTTGTCCTTCCTAGGCTTATTCTAATCCATTAAGGGTTTCTAACCAATCTTTTGCATCTAAAAAGTGCATTTGTGTCATTGGATTAACGTTTAGGTCATTTTTGTCCTCCCTAGGCTTATTCTAATCCATTTAGGTCATTTTCGTCCTCTCCTATGCTTATTATTATACATTTAGGGTTTTAAACCAATCTTGTGCATGAAATAAGTGTGTTTGTGTCATTTGAATAACATTTAGGTCACTTTCGTCATCCTTCGGCTTATTCTAATTCATTTAGGGTTATTAACCAACCTTGTGCATCCAATAAGTGCGTTTGTGTCATCGGATTAAATCTAGGTCATTTTTCGTTCTCCCTAGGCTTATTCTAATACATTAAAGGGTTTTAACCAATCTTATGCATCTAATAAATGTGTTTGTGTCATTGGATTAACATTCGTGTCATTTTCGTCATCCTACGGCTTAGACCTTACTAATCTTGTGAATCCAATAAGTGCGTTTCTGTCATTAGATTAACATTTAGGTCAATTTCGTCAACCCTAGGCATATTCTAGTCCATTTAGGGTTTTTAACCAATCATGTGAATCCAATTAGTGCGTTTGTGTCATTGAATTAACATTTAGGTCATTTTCATGTTCCCTAGACTTATTTAAATTTATTTAGGGTTTTTAACCAATCTTGTGCATCCAATTATTGCGTTTGTGTCATTGGATTAACATTTAGGTCATTTTTAACCTCCCTAGGCTTATTAATATTTATTTAGGGTTTTTAACCAATCTTGTGCATCCAATAAGTGCGATTGTGTCATTGGATTGACATTTAAGTCATTTTCGTCCTCTCTAGGCTTATTCAAACCCGTCTAGGGTTTTTAACCAATCTGGTTCATCCAATAAGTGCGTTTGTGTCATTAGTTTAACATTTAGGTCATTTTCATCCGCCCTAGACTGATTTAAATTTATTTAGGGTTTCTTAGCAATCTTGTGCATCCAATAAGTGCATTTGTGTCATTGGAATAACATTTAGGTATTTTTCGTCCTCCGTGGGATTATTCTAATCCATTTAGGGTTCCTAACCAATCATGTGCATCCAATAAGTGCGTTTTTGTCATTTGATTAACATTTAGGTCATTTTCGTCCTCCCAAGGCTTATTCTAATCCATTAAGGGTTTCTAACCAATCTTGTGCATCCAATAAGTGCGTTTGTGTCATTGGATTAACATTTAGGTTATTTTCATGCTCCCAAGGGTTATTGTAATCCATTTAGGGTTTTTAACCAATCTTGTGCATCCAATAAGTGCGTTTAAGTTATTGGATTAACATTTAGGGCATTTACGTCCTCCCTAGGCTTATTCTAATCCATTTACGGTTCTTCACCAATCTTGTGCTTCCACTTAGTGTGTTTGTGTCATATGATTAACATTTAGGTCTTTTTCGTCATCCTACAACTTAGACCTAACCAATCCTGTGAATCCAATAAGTGCATTTGTATTGTTGGATTATCATTTAGGTCATTTTCGTCATCCCTAGGCTTATTCTAGTCCATTTAGGGTTTTTAACCAATCTTGTGAACCCAATTAGTGGGTTTGTGTCATTGAATTAACATTTAGGTTATTTTCATGTTCCCTAGACCTATTCAAATTTTTTTAGGGTTTTTAACCAATCTTGGCATCCAATTAGTGCGTTTGTGTCATTGGATTAACATTTTGGTCATTTTTAACCTCCCTAGGCTTATTTAAATTTTTTTTAGGGTTTTTAACCAATCTTGTGCATCCAATGAGTGCGTTTGTGTCATTGGATTGACATTGAAGTCATTTTCGTCCTCTCTAGGCTTATTCATACCCGTCTAGGGTTTCTAACCAATATGGTTCATCCAATAAGTGCGTTTGTGTCATTAGTTTAACATTTAGGTCAGTTTTGTTTTCCCTAGGCTTATTCTAATTTATTTTGGGTTTTTAACTAATCTTGTGTATCCAATAAGTGCATCTGTGTCATTGGCATAACATTTAGGTCTTTTTCGCCCTCCGTGGGATTATTCTAATCCATTTAGGGTTCTTAACCAATCCTGTGCATCCAATAAGTGCGTTTGTGTCAATGGATTAACATTTAGGTCATTTTCGTCCTCCCAAGGCTTATTCTAATCCATTAAGGGTTTCTAACCAATCTTGTCCATCCAATAAGTGCGTTTGTGTAATTGGATTAACATTGAGGTCACTTTTGTCCTCCCTAGTCTTTTTCTAATCCATTTAGGGTTTCTAACCAATCTTGTGCATCCAATAAGTGCGTTTTATTCATTGGATTAACATTTAGGGAATTTTCGTCCTTTCTTTGGGTTATTATTATTCATTTAGGGTTTTTAACCAATCTTGTGAATCCAATGAGTGCGTTTGTGTCATTGGATTAAAATGTAGGTTATTTTCGTCATTCCTAGGCTTATTCTAGTCCATTTAGTGTTTTTATCCAATCTTGTGCATCCAATTAGTGCGTTTGTGTCATTGGATTAACATTTAGGTCATTTTCATCCTCCCTAGGCTTATTCAAATTTATTTAGGGTTTTTTCCAATCTTGTGCATCCAATACGTGCCTATATGTCATTTGATTAACATTTATGCCATTGTCGTCCTCCAGAGGCTTATTCTAATCCATCTAAAGTTTTTAACAAATCTTGTTCATCCAATAAGTGCGTTTGTATCTTTGCCTTAACATTGATATCATTTTCGTCCTCCCTGGGCTTATTCTAATCCATTTTGGGTACCTAACCAATCCTATGCATCCAATGATTGCGTTTGTGTCATTGGATTAACATTTAGGTCATTTGCGTCCTCCCTAGACTTATTCTAATCCAATAAGTGCGTTGGTGTTATTGGATTTACATTTAGGTCATTTTCGTCATCCTTCGGCTTATTCTAATTCATTTAGGGTTATAACCAATATTGTGCATCCAATAAGTGCCTTTAAGTCATCGGATTAACTTTGAGGTCATTTTCGTCATCCTACACCTTAGACCTAACAAATCTTGTGAATCCAATAACTGCTTTTGTGTTATTGGATTAACATTTTGGTCATTTGCGTCATCCCTAGGCTTATTCTAGTCCATTAAGGGTTTTTAACCAATCTTGTGCATCCAATAAGTGCGTTTATGTCATTGGATTAACATTTAGGTCATTTTCATCCTCCATAGGCTTATTCAAATTTATTTATGGTTTTTAACCAATCTTGTGCATCCAATAAGTTCGTTTGTGTCATTGGATTAACATTTAAGTCATTTTCGTCCTCTCTAGGCTTATTCAAACCCATCTAGGGTTTTTAACCAATCTAGTTCATCCAATAAGTACGTTTGTGTCATTGGAAAATTATTTTGGTCTTCTTCGTCCTCCCTGGGATTATTATTATCCATTTAGGGTTCCTAACCAATCTTGTGGATTCAATAAGTGCGTTAGTGTCATTGGATTAACATTTTGGTCATTTTCGTCCTCCCTAGGCTTATTCTAATCCATTAAGGGTTTCTAACCAATCTTATGCATCCAATCAGTGCGTTTGTGTCATTAAATTATCATTTAGGTCTTTTTCGTCCTCTTTAGGCTTATTCTAATCCATTTAGGGTTTCTAACCAATTTTGTGCATCCAATACATGCGTTAGTGTCATTGTATTAACATTTAGGTCATTTTTCGGCCTTTCCTAGGGTTATTATTATTCATTTAGGGTTTTTAACAAATCATGTGAATCCAATAAGTGCGTTTGTGTCACGAGATTAAAATTTACGTCATTTTTGTCATTCCTAGGCTTTTTCTATTCCATTTAGGGTTTTTAACCAATCTTGTGCATCCAATTAGTGCGTTTTTGTCATTGAATTAACATTTAGGTCATTTTCATGCTCCCTAGACTTATTCAAATTTATTTAGGGTTTTTAACCAATCTTGTGTATCCAATTAGTGCTTTTGTCTCATTGGATTAACATCTAGGTCATTTTCGTCCTCCTTAGGATTATTCTAATCCATTAAGGGTTTCTAACCAATCTTGTGCATCCAATAAGTGCGTTTGTGTCATTGGATTAACATTTAGGTCACTTTCATGCTCCTTAGGCTTATTCAAATTTATTTAGGGTTTTTAACCAATCTTGTGCATCCAATTAGTGTGTTTGTCTCATTGGATTATCATTTAGTTCATTTTCATCCTCCCTAGGCTTATTCAAATTTATTTAGGGTTTTTAACCAATCTTGTGCATCCAATAAGTGTGTTTGTGTCATTGGATTAACATTTAAGTCATTTTCGTCCTCCATATGCTTATTCAAACCCATCTAGGTAAGTGCTTTGTGTCATTGGTTTAACATTTAGGTCATTTTCGTCATCCCTATGCTTATTCTAATTTATTTAGGGTTTTTAACAAATCTTGTGCATCCAATAAGTGTGTTTGTTTCATTGAATAACATTTAGGTCTTTTTCGTCTTCCCTGGGCTTATTCTAATCCATTTAGGGTTCCTAACCTATCCTGTGCATCCAATAGGTGTGGTTGTGTCATAAGATTAATATTTAGGTAATTTTCGTCCTCCCTAGGCTTATTGTAATCCATTAAGGGTTTCTAACCAATCTTGTCCTTCCAATAAGTCTGTTTGTGTCATTGGATTAACATTTAGGTCATTTTCGTCCTCCCTAGACTTATTTAAATCCATTTAGGGTTTTTAACCAATCTTGTGCATCCAATAAGCGCGTTTGTGTCATTGGATTAACATTTAGGCCATTTTCGTCCTCCATAGGCTTATTCTAATTGATATACGGTTTTTCACCAATCTTGTGCATCCACTTAGTGCGTTTATGTCACTCGATTAACATTTATTCTCATCCACTAAGGGTGTTTAACCGATATTGGGCATCCAATAAGTGTGTTTGTGTCATCGGATTAACATTTAGGTCATTTTCGTCCTCCCTAGGCTTATTGTAATCCATTTAGGGTTTCTAACCAATTTTGTGCATCCAATACATGCGTTTGTGTCATTGTATTAACATTTATGTCATTTTCGTTCTTTCGTAGGGTTATTATTATTCATTTAGGGTTTTTAACCAATCCTGTGAATCCAATAAGTGCGTTAGTATCATTGGATTAAAATGTAGGTCATTTTAGTAATTCCTAGGCTTAATCTAGTCGATTTAGGTTTTTAACTAATCTTGTGCATCCAATTAGTGCGTTTGTGTCATTGGATTAACATTTAGGTCATTTGGTTACTCCCTAGGCTTATACAAATTTATTTAGGGTTTTTAACCAATCTTGTGCATCCAGTAAAGGCATTTGTGTCATTGGATTAACATTTAAGTCATTTTCGTCCTCTCTAGGCTTATTCTCACCCATCTAGGGTTTTTAACCAATCAGGTTCAGCCAAAAAGTGCGTTTGTGTCATTGGATTCACATTTAGGTCATTTTCGTCCTCTTTAGGCTTACTCTAATCCGTTTAGGGTTTCTAACCAATTTTGTGCATCTAATACATGCGTGTCATTGTATTAACATTTATGTCATTTTCGTCCTTTCCTAGAGTCATTATTATTCATTTAGGGTTTTTAACCAATCCTGTGCATCCAATAAGTGTGGTTGTGTCATTGGATTAACATTTAGGTCATTTTCGTCCTCTCTAGGCTTATTCTAATCCATTATGGGTTTCTAACCATTCTTGTGCATCCAATAAGTGTGTTTGTGTCATTGGAATAACATTTAGGTCTTTTTCGTTCTCCCTGGGCTTATTCTAATCCATTTAGGGTTCCTAACCAATCCTGTGCATACAATAAGTGTGGTTGTGTCATTGGATTAACATATAGGTCATTTTCGTCCTCTCTAGGCTTTTTCTAATCCATTAAGGGTTTCTAACCAATCTTCTGCATCCAATAAGTGCGTTTGTGTCATTGGATTAACATTTAGGGCATTTTCGTCCTCCATAGGCGTATTCTAATCCATTTACGGTTTTTACCAATCTTGTGCATCCACTTAGTGCGTTTGTGTCATTCGATTAACATTTAGGTCATTTTCACCCTCCCTAAGCTTATTCTAATCCATTAAGGGTGTTTAACCGATATTGGGCATCCAATAAGTGCGTCTGTGTCATTGGATTAACATTTAGGTCATTTTCTTCATCCCTATGCTTATTCTAATCCTTTTAGGGTTTCTAACCAATTTTGTGCATCCAATACATGCGTTTGTGTCATTGTATTCATATTTAGGTCATTTTCGTCCTTTCCTAGGGTTATTATTATTCATTTAGGGTTTTTAACCAATTCTGTGAATCCGATAAGTGCATTAGTGTTAGTGGATTAAAATGTAGGTCATTTTCGTCATCCTAAGGCTTAGACCAAACCAATCCTGTGAATCCAATAAGTGCGTTTGTGTCATTGGGTTAACATTTAGGTCATTTTCATCATCCCTAGGCTTATTCTAGTCCATTTAGGGTTTTTAACCAATTTTGTGCATCCAATTAGTGCGTTTATGTGATTGGATTAACATTTAGGTCATTTTCGTCCTCTCTAGGCTTATCGTAATTTATTTAGGGTTTTTAACCAATCTTGTGCATCCAATTAGTGCGTTTATGTCATTGGATTAACATTTAGGTCATTTTCGTCCTCCTTTGGCTTATTCTAATCCATTTTTGGTTCCTAACCAATCATATCCATCCAATGATTGCGTTTGGTTCATTGGATTAACATTGAATTGATTTTCGCCCTCCCTAGACTTATTCTAATCCATTTATTGTTTTTATCCAATTTTATGCATCCAATAAGTGCGTTGGTGTTATTGGATTAACATTTAAGTCATTTTCGTTATCCTTCGGCTTATTCTAATTCATTTAGGGTTATTAACCAATCTTGTGCATCCAATAAGAGCGTTTGTATCATCGGATTAACATTTAGGTCATTTTTGCCATCCTATAGCCTAGACCTAACCAATCCTTTGAATCCAATAAGAGCGTTTGTGTCATTGGATTAACATTTAGGTCATTTTCATCATCCCTAGGCTTTTTCTAGTCCATTAAGGGTTTTTAACCAATCTTGTGCATCCATTTAGTGCGTTTGTGTCATTGGATTAACATTTAGGTCATTTTTATCCTCCCTAGGCTTATTCAAATTTATTTAGGGTTTTTAACCAATCTTGTGCATCCAGTAAAGGCATTTGTGTCATTGGATTAACATTTATGTCATTTTCGTCCTCTCTAGGCTTATTCAAACCCATCTAGGGTTTTTAACCAATCAGGTTCATCCAATAAGTGCGTTTGTGTCATTGGATTAACATTTAGGTCATTTTTGTCCTCCCTAGGCTTAATCTAATTTATTTAGGATTTTTAACCAATCTTGTGCATCCAATAAGTGTGTTTGTTTCATTGGAATAACATTTAGGTCTTTATCGTCCTTCCTAGGCTTATTATTTTCCATTTAGGGTTCCTAACCAATCTTATGCATCCAATAAGTGCGTTTGTGTCATGGGATTAACATTTAGGTCATTTTTGTCTTCTCTAGGCTTCTTCTAATCCATGAAGGGTTTCAAACCAATCTTGTGCATCCAATAAGTGCGTTTGTGTCATTGGATTAATATTTAGGTCATTTTCGTCCTCCTTAGGCTTATTTTAACTTATTTAGGGTTTTTAACCAATCTTGTGCATCCAATAAGTGCGTTTCTGGAATTGAATTAACATTTAGGGCATTTTCGTCCTCCCTAGGCTTAATCTAATCCATTTACGATTTTGAACCAATCTTGTGCATCCACACAGTGCGTTGGTGTCATTCGATTAACTTTAGGTCATTTTCGTCCTCCCTAGGCTTATTCTAATAAATTAAAGGTGTTTAACCGATAGTGGGCATCAAATAAGTGCGTTTGTGTCATTGGATTAACATTTAGGTCATTTTCGTCATCCTTCAGCTTATTCTAATTCATTTAGGGTTATTAACCAATCTGGTGCGTCCAATAAGAGCGTTTGTATCATCGGATTAACATTTAGGTCTTTTCGTTCTCCCTGGGATTATTCTAATCCATTTAGGGTTCCTAACCAATCCTGTGCATACTTAAAGTGTGGTTGTGTCTTTGGATTAATATTTAGGTCATTGTCTTCCTCTCTAGGCTTATTCTAATCCATTAAGGGTTTCTAACCAATCTTGTGCATCCAATAAGTGCGTTTGTGTCATTCGAATAACATTTAGGTCTTTTTCGTTCTCCCTGGGCTTATTCTAATCCATTTAGGGTTCCTAACCAATCCTGTGCATACAATAAGTGTGGTTGTGTCATTGGATTAACATTTAGGTCATTTTCGTCCTCTCTAGGCTTTTTCTAATCCATTAAGTGTTTCTAACCAATCTTGTGCATCCAATAAGTGCGTTTGTATCATTGGATTAACATTTAGGTCATTTTTCGTCTTCCCTAGGCTTATTCTAATCCATTTATGGTTTTTAACAAATCTTCTGCATCCAATAAGTGCGTTTGTGTCATTGGATTAACATTTAGCGCATTTTCGTCCTCCATAGGCTTATTCTAATCCAGTTACGGTTTTTACCAATCTTGTGCATCTACTTAGTGCGTTTGTGTCATTCGATTAACATTTAGGTCATTTTCATCCTCCCTAAGCTTATTCTAATCCATTAAGGGTGTTTAACCGATATTGGGCATCCAATAAGTGCGTCTGTGTCATTGGATTAACATTTAGGTCATTTTCTTCATCCCTATGCTTATTCTAATTCATTTAGGGTTTCTAACCAATTTTGTGCATCCAATACATGCGTTTGTGTCATTGAATTAATATTTAGGTCATTTTCGTCCTTTCCTAGGGTTATTATTATTCATTTAGGGTTTTTAACCAATTCTGTGAATCCGATAAGTGCATTAGTGTCAGTGGATTAAAATGTAGGTCATTTTCGTCATCCTAAGGCTTATACCTAACCAATCCTGTGAATCCAATAAGTGCGTTTCTGTCATTGGATTAACATTTAGGTCATTTTCGTAATCCCTAGGCTTATTCTAGTCCCTTTAGGGTTTTTAACCAATTTTGTGCATCCAATTAGTGCGTTTATGTGATCGGATTAACATTTAGGTCATTTTCGTCCTCTCTAGGCTTATCGTAATTTATTTAGGGTTTTTAACCAATCTTGTGCATCCAATTAGTGCGTTTATGTCATTGGATTAACATTTAGGTCAGTTTCATCCTCGCTAGGCTTATTCAAATTTATTTAGGGTGTTTAACCAATCTTGTGCGTCCAATAAGTGCGTTTGTGTCATTGGATTAACATTTATGTCATTTTCGTCCTCCTTTGGCTTATTCTAATCCATTAATGGTTCCTAATCAATCATATCCATCCAATGATTGCGTTTGTGTCATTGGATTAACATTGAATTGATTTTCGTCCTCCCTAGACTTATTCTAATCCATTTATTGTTTTTATACAATTTTATGCATCCAATAAGTGCGTTGGTGTTATTGGATTAACATTTAAGTCATTTTCGTCATCCTTCGGCTTATTCTAATTCATTTAGGGTTATTAACCAATCTTGTGCATCCAATAAGAGCGTTTGTATCATCGGATTAACATTTAGGTCATTTTTGTCATCCTATAGCCTAGACCTAACCAATCCTTTGAATCCAATAAGTGCGTTTGTGTCATTGGATTAACATTTAGGTCATTTTCATCATCCCTAGGCTTTTTCTAGTCCATTAAGGGTTTTTAACCAATCTTGTGCATCCATTTAGTGCGTTTGTGTCATTGGATTAACATTTAGGTCATTTTTATCCTCCCTAGGCTTATTCAAATTTATTTAGGGTTTTTAACCAATCTTGTGCATCCAGTAAAGGCATTTGTGTCATTGGATTAACATTTATGTCATTTTCGTCCTCTCTAAGCTTATTCAAACCCATCTAGGGTTTTTAACCAATCAGGTTCATCCAATAAGTGCGTTTGTGTCATTGGATTAACATTTAGGTCATTTTTGTCCTCCCTAGGCTTAATCTAATTTATTTAGGATTTTTAACCAATCTTGTGCATCCAATAAGTGTGTTTATTTCATTGGAATAACATTTAGGTCTTTATCGTCCTTCCTAGGCTTATTATTTTCCATTTAGGGTTCCTAACCAATCTTATGCATCCAATAAGTGCGTTTGTGTCATGGGATTAACATTTAGGTCCTTTTTGTCTTCTCTAGGCTTCTTCTAATCCATGAAGGGTTTCAAACCAATCTTGTGCATCCAATAAGTGCGTTTGTGTCATTGGATTAATATTTAGGTCATTTTCGTCCTCCCTAGGCTTATTTTAACTTATTTAGGGTTTTTAACCAATCTTGTGCATTCAATAAGTGCGTTTC
Source organism: Cicer chorassanicum (assembly GCA_037974735.1). Taxonomy (NCBI): domain Eukaryota; kingdom Viridiplantae; phylum Streptophyta; class Magnoliopsida; order Fabales; family Fabaceae; genus Cicer; species Cicer chorassanicum. The sequence continues at coordinate 30,187,666 of JBBPBP010009779.1, forward strand.
TGTAATTGAATTAACATTTAGGGCATTTTCGTCCTCCCTAGGCTTAATCTAATCCATTTACGATTTTGAACCAATCTTGTGCATCCACACAGTGCGTTGGTGTCAATCGATTAACTTTAGGTCATTTTCGTCCTCCCTAGGCTTATTCTAATAAATTAAAGGTGTTTAACCGATAGTGGGCATCAAATAAGTGCGTTTGTGTCATTGGATTAACATTTAGGTCATTTTCGTCATCCTTCAGCTTATTCTAATTCATTTAGGATTATTAACCAATCTGGTGCATCCAATAAGAGCGTTTGTATTATCGGATTAACATTTAGGTCTTTTCGTTCTCCCTGGGATTATTCTAATCCATTTAGGGTTCCTAACCAATCCTGTGCATACTTTAAGTGTGGTTGTGTCTTTAGATTAACATTTAGGTCATTGTCTTCCTCTCTAGGCTTATTCTAATCCATTAAGGGTTTCTAACCAATCTTGTGCATCCAATAAGTGCGTTTGTGTCATTGGAATAACATTTAGGTCTTTTTCGTTCTCCCTGGGCTTATTCTAATCCATTTAGGGTTCCTAACCAATCCTGTGCATACAATAAGTGTGGTTGTGTCATTGGATTAACATTTAGGTCATTTTCGTCCTCTCTAGGCTTTTTCTAATCCATTAAGTGTTTCTAACCAATCTTTTGCATCCAATAAGTGCGTTTGTATCATTGGATTAACATTTAGGTCATTTTTCGTCTTCCCTAGGCTTATTCTAATCCATTTATGGTTTTTAACAAATCTTCTGCATCCAATAAGTGCGTTTGTGTCATTGGATTAACATTTAGCGCATTTTCGTCCTCCATAGGCTTATTCTAATCCATTTACGGTTTTTACCAATCTTGTGCATCTACTTAGTGCGTTTGTGTCATTCGATTAACATTTAGGTCATTTTCATCCTCCCTAAGCTTATTCTAATCCATTAAGGGTGTTTAACCGATATTTGGCATCCAATAAGTGTGTCTGTGTCATTGGATTAACATTTAGGTCATTTTCTTCATCCCTATGCTTATTCTAATTCATTTAGGGTTTCTAACCAATTTTGTGCATCCAATACATGCGTTTGTGTCATTGAATTAATATTTAGGTCATTTTCGTCCTTTCCTAGGGTTATTATTATTCATTTAGGGTTTTTAACCAATTCTGTGAATCCGATAAGTGCATTAGTGTCAGTGGATTAAAATGTAGGTCATTTTCGTCATCCTAAGGCTTAGACCTAACCAATCCTGTGAATCCAATAAGTGCGTTTGTGTCATTGGATTAACATTTAGGTCATTTTCGTTATCCCTAGGCTTATTCTAGTCCATTTAGGGTTTTTAACCAATTTTGTGCATCCAATTAGTGCGTTTATGTGATCGGATTAACATTTAGGTCATTTTCGTCCTCTCTAGGCTTATCGTAATTTATTTAGGGTTTTTAACCAATCTTGTGCATCCAATTAGTGCGTTTATGTCATTGGATTAACATTTAGGTCAGTTTCATCCTCGCTAGGCTTATTCAAATTTATTTACGGTGTTTAACCAATCTTGTGCGTCCAATAAGTGCGTTTGTGTCATTGGATTAACATTTATGTGATTTTCATCCTCCTTTGGCTTATTCTAATCCATTAATGGTTCCTAATCAATCATATCCATCCAATGATTGCGTTTGTGTCATTGGATTAACATTGAATTGATTTTCGTCCTCCCTAGACTTATTCTAATCCATTTATTGTTTTTATACAATTTTATGCATCCAATAAGTGCGTTGGTGTTATTAGATTAACATTTAAGTCATTTTCGTCATCCTTCGGCTTATTCTAATTCATTTAGTGTTATTAACCAATCTTGTGCATTCAATAAGAGCGTTTGTATCATTGGATTAACATTTAGGTCATTTTTGTCATCCTATAGCCTAGACCTAACCAATCCTTTGAATCCAATAAGTGCGTTTGTGTCATTGGATTAACATTTAGGTCATTTTCATCATCCCTAGGCTTTTCTAGTCCATTAAGGGTTTTTAACCAATCTTGTGCATCCATTTAGTGCGTTTGTGTCATTGGATTAACATTTAGGTCATTTTCATCCTCCCTAGGCTTATTCAAATTTATTTAGGGTTTTTAACCAATCTTGTGCATCCAGTAAAGGCATTTGTGTCATTGGATTAACATTTAAGTCATTTTCGTCCTCTCTAGGCTTATTCAAACCCATCTAGGGTTTTTAACCAATCAGGTTCATCCAATAAGTGGGTTTGTGTCATTGGATTGACATTTAGGTCATTTTTGTCCTCCCTAGGCTTATTCTAATTTATTTAGGGTATTTAACCAATCTTGTTCATCCAATAAGTGTGTTTGTTTCATTGGAATAACATTTAGGTCTTTATTGTCCTACTTAGGCTTATTATTATCCATTTAGGGTTCCTAACCAATCTTGTGCATCCAATAAGTGCGTTTGTGTCATGGGATTAACATTTAGGTCATTTTTGTCTTCCCTAGGCTTCTTCTAATCCATGAAGGGTTTCAAACCAATCTTGTGCATCCAATAAGTGCGTTTGTGTCATTGGATTAATATTTAGGTCATTTTCGTCCTCCCTAGGCTAATTTTAACTTATTTAGGGTTTTTAACCAATCTTGTGCATCCAATAAATGTGTTTCTGTAATTGAATTAACATTTAGGGCATTTTCATCCTCCCGAGGCTTATTCTAATCCATTTACGATTTTGAACCAATCTTGTGCATCCACACAGTGCGTTGGTGTCATTCGATTAACTTTAGGTCATTTTCGTCCTCCCTAGGCTTATTCTAATAAATTAAAGGTGTTTAACCGATAGTGGGCATCCAATAAGTGCGTTTGTGTCATTGGATTAACATTTAGGTCATTTTCGTCATCCTTCAGCTTATTCTAATTCATTTAGGGTTATTAACCAATCTGGTGCATCCAATAAGAGCGTTTGTATCATCGGATTAACATTTAGTTCTTTTTCGTTCTCCATGGGCTTATTCTAATCCATTTAGGGTTCCTAACCAATCGTGTGCATACAATAAGTGTGGTTGTGTCTTTGGATTAACATTTAGGTCATTGTCGTCCTCTCTAGGCTTATTCTAATCCATTAAGGGTTTCTAACCAATCTTGTGCATCCAATAAGTGCGTTTGTGTCATTGGAATAACATTTAGGTCTTTTTTCGTTCTCCCTGGGCTTATTCTAATCCATTTAGGGTTCCTAACTAATCCTGTGCATACAATAAGTGTGGTTGTGTCATTGGATTAAAATTTAGGTCATTTTCGTCCTCTCTTGGCTTTTTTTAATCCATTAAGTGTTTCTAACCAATCTTGTGCATCCAATAAGTGCGTTTGTATCATTGGATTAACATTTAGTTCATTTTCGTCTTCCCTAGGCTTATTCTAATCCATTTATGGTTTTTAACCAATCTTCTGCATCCAATAAGTGCGTTTGTGTCCTTGGATTAACATTTAGGGCATTTTCGTCCTCCATAGGCTTATTCTAATCCATTTACGGTTTTTACCAATCTTGTGCATCCACTTAGTGCGTTTGTGTCATTCGATTAACATTTAGGTCATTTTCAACCTCCCTAAGCTTATTCTAATCCATTAAGGGTGTTTAACCGATATTGGGCATCCAATAAGTGCGTCTGTGTCATTGGATTAACATTTAGGTCATTTTCTTCATCCCTATGCTTATTCTAATCTATTTAGGGTTTCTAACCAATTTTGTGCATCCAATACATGCGTTTGTGTCATTGAATAAATATTTAGGTCATTTTCGTCCTTTCCTAGGGTTATTATTATTCATTTAGGGTTTTTAACATATTCTGTGAATCCTATAAGTGCATTAGTGTTAGTTGATTAAAATGTAGGTCATTTTCGTCATCCTAAGGCTTAGACCTAACCAATCCTGTGAATCCAATAAGTGCGTTTGTGTCATTGGATTAACATTTAGGTCATTTTCGTCATCCCTAGGCTTATTCTAGTCCATTTAGGGTTTTTAACCAATTTTGTGCATCCAATTAGTGCGTTTATGTGATCGGATTAACATTTAGGTCATTTTCGTCCTCTCTAGGCTTATCGTAATTTATTTAGGGTTTTTAACATATCCATTGCATCTAATTAGTGCGTTTATGTCATTGGATTAACATTTAGGTCAGTTTCATCCTCCCTAGGGTTATTCAAATTTATTTAGGGTGTTTAACCAATCTTGTGCGTCCAATAAGTGCGTTTGTGTCATTGGATTAACATTTATGTCATTTTCGTCCTCCTTTGGCTTATTCTAATCCATTTATGTTTCCTAACCAATCCTTTCCATCCAATGATTGCGTTTGTGTCATTGGATTAAAATTGAATTGATTTTCGTCCTCCCTAGACTTACTCTAATCCATTTATTGTTTTTAACCAATTTTATGCATCCAATAAGTGCGTTGGTGTTATTGGATTAACATTTAGGTCATTTTTGTCATCCTTAGGCTTATTCTAATTCATTTAGGGTTATTAACCAATAATGTGCATCAAATAAGAGCGTTTGTATCATCGGATTAACATTTAGGTCATTTTTGTCATCCTATAGCTTAGACCTAACCAATCCTTTGAATCCAATAAGTGCGCTTGTGTCATTGGATTAACATTTAGGTCATTTTCATCATCCCTAGGCTTTTTCTAGTCCATTAAGGGTTTCAAACCAATCTTGTGCATCCAATAAGTGCGTTTGTGTCATTGGATTAACATTTAGGTCCTTTTCGTCCTCCCTAGGCTTATTCAAATTTATTTAGGGTTTTTAACCAATCTTGTGCATCCAATAAGTGTGTTTCTATAATTGAATTATCATTTAGGGCATTTTCGTCCTCCCTAGGCTTATTCTAATCCATTTACGATTTTTAACCAATCTTGTGCATCCACACAGTGCGTTGGTATCATTCGATTAACATTTAGGTCATTTTCGTCATCCTTCAGCTTATTCTAATTCGTTTAGGGTTATAAACCAATCTTGTGCATCGAATAAGAGCGTTTGTATCATCGGATTAACATTTAGGTCATTTTCGTCATCCTATAGCTTAGACCTTACTAATCTTGTGAATCCAATAAGTGCGTTTGTGTCATTGGATTAACATTTAGGTCATTTTCATCATCCCTAGGCTTTTTCTAGTCCATTAAGGGTTTTTAACCAATCTTGTGCATCCATTTAGTGCGTTTGTGTCATTGGATTAACATTTAGGTCATTATCATCCTCCCTAGGCTTATTCAAATTTATTTAGGGTTTTTAACCAATCTTGTGCATCCAGTAAAGGCATTTGTGTCATTGGATTAACATTTAAGTCATTTTTCGTCCTCTCTAGGCTTATTCAAACCCATATAGGGTTTTTAACCTATCAGGTTCATCAAATAAGTGCGTTTGTGTCATTGGATTGACATTTAGGTCATTCTTTTCCTCCCTAGGCTTATTCTAATATATTTAGGGTTTTTAACCAATCTTGTGCATCCAATAAGTGCGTTTGTATCGTTGGAATAACATTTAGGTCTTTATCGTCCTCCCTAGGCTTATTTAGGGTTCCTAACCAATCTTGTGCATCCAATAAGTGCGTTTGTGTCACGGGATTAACATTTTGGTCATTTTTGTCCTCCTTAGGCTTATTCTAATCCATTAAGGGTTTCTAACAAATCTTGTGCATCCTATAAGTGCGTTTGTGTTGTTGGATTAACATTTAGGTTATTATCGTCCTCCCTAGGCTTATTTTAACCTATTTAGGGTTTTTAACCAATCTAGTGCATCTAATAAGTGCGTTTCTGTAATTTGATTAACATTTAGGTCATTTTCGTCCTCCCTAGGCTTATTCTAATCCATTAAGGGTTTCTAACAAATCATAGTGCATCTAATAAGTGCGTTTGTGTCATTCGATTAACATTTAGGTCATTTTCGTCCTCCTTAGGCTTATTCTAATAAATTAAGGGTGTTTAACCGATAGTGGGCATCAAATAAGTGCGTTTGTGTCATTGGATTAACATTTAGGTCATTTTCGTCCTCTTTAGGCTTATTCTAATCCATTTAGAGTTTCTAACCAATTTTGTGCATCCAATACATGCGTTTGTATCATTTTTATAACATTTAGGTCATTTTCGTTTTTTCCTAGAGTTATTATTATTCATTTAGGGTTTTTAACCAATCCTGTGAATCCAATAAGTGCGTTTGTGTCATTGGATTAACATTTAGGTCATTTTCATCATCCCTAGGCTTTTTCTAGTCCATTAAGGGTTTTTAACCAATCTTGTGCATCCATTTAGTGCGTTTGTGTCATTGGATTAACATTTAGGTCATTATCATCCTCCCTAGGCTTATTCAAATTTATTTAGGGTTTTTAACCAATCTTGTGCATCCAGTAAAGGCATTTGTGTCATTGGATTAACATTTAAGTCATTTTTCGTCCTCTCTAGGCTTATTCAAACCCATATAGGGTTTTTAACCTATCAGGTTCATCAAATAAGTGCGTTTGTGTCATTGGATTGACATTTAGGTCATTCTTTTCCTCCCTAGGCTTATTCTAATATATTTAGGGTTTTTAACCAATCTTGTGCATCCAATAAGTGCGTTTGTATCGTTGGAATAACATTTAGGTCTTTATCGTCCTCCCTGGGCTTATTTAGGGTTCCTAACCAATCTTGTGCATCCAATAAGTGCGTTTGTGTCACGGGATTAACATTTTGGTCATTTTTGTCCTCCTTAGGCTTATTCTAATCCATTAAGGGTTTCTAACAAATCTTGTGCATCCAATAAGTGCGTTTGTGTTGTTGGATCAACATTTAGGTTATTATCGTCCTCCCTAGGCTTATTTTAACCTATTTAGGGTTTTTAACCAATCTAGTGCATCTAATAAGTGCGTTTCTGTAATTTGATTAACATTTATGTCATTTTCGTCCTCCCTAGGCTTATTCTAATCCATTAAGGGTTTCTAACAAATCATAGTGCATCTAATAAGTGCGTTTGTGTCATTCGATTAACATTTAGGTCATTTTCGTCCTCCTTAGGCTTATTCTAATAAATTAAGGGTGTTTAACCGATAGTGGGCATCAAATAAGTGCGTTTGTGTCATTGGATTAACATTTAGGTCATTTTCGTCCTCTTTAGGCTTATTCTAATCCATTTAGAGTTTCTAACAAATTTTGTGCATCCAATACATGCGTTTGTATCATTTTTATAACATTTAGGTCATTTTCGTTTTTTCCTAGAGTTATTATTATTCATTTAGGGTTTTTAACCAATCCTGTGCATCCAATAAGTGTGGTTGTGTCATTGGATTAACATTTAGGTCATTTTCTTCCTCTCTAGGCTTATTCTAATCCATTAAGGGTTTCTAACTAATCTTGTGCATCCAATAAGTGCGTTAGTGTCATTGGATTAACAATTAGGTCATTTTCGTCCTCCCTAGGCTTATTCTAATCCATTTAGGGTTTTTAACAAATCTTGTGCATCCAATAAGTGCGTTTGTGTCATTGGATTAACATTTATGGCATTTTCGTCCACTATAGGCTTATTCTAATCCATTTACGGTTTTTACCAATCTTATGCATCCACTTAGTGTGTTTGTGTCATTCGATTAACATTAAGGTCATTTTCGTCCTCCCTAAGCTTATTCTAATCCATTCAGGGTGATTAACCAATATTGGGCATCCAATCAGTGCGTTTGTGTCATTGGATTAACATTTAGGTCATTTTCGTCCTCCCTAGGCTTATTCTAATCCATTTAGGGTTTCTAACCAATTTTGTGCATCCAATACATGCGTTTGTGTCATTGTTATAATATTTAGGTCATTTTCGTCCTTTCCTAGGGTTATTATTATTCATTTAGGGTTTTTATCCAATCTTGTGAATCCGCTAAGTGCGTTAGTGTCAGTGGATTAAAATGTAGGTCATTTTCGTCATCCTAAGGCTTAGACCTAACGAATCTTGTGAATCCAATAAGTGCGTTTCTGTCATTGGATTAACATTTAGGTCATTTTTATGCTCCCTAGGCTTATTCAAATTTATTTAGGGTTTTTAATCAATCTTGTGCACCCAATTTGTGCGTTTATGTCATTGGATTAACATGTAGGTCAATTTCATCCTTCCTAGGCTTATTCAAATTTATTTAGGGTTCCTAACCAATCTTGTGCTTCCAATAAGTGCGTTTTTGTCATGGGATTAACATTTAGGTCATTTTTGTCCTCCATTGGCTTATTCTAATCCATTAAGGCTTTTTAACCAATCTTTTGCATCCAATAAGTGCGTTTGTGTCATTGGATTAACATTTAGGTCATTTTCGTCCTCCCTTGGCTTATTTTAACCTATTTAGGGTTTTTAACCAATCTTGTGCATCCAATAAGTGCGTTTTTGTAATTGGATTAACATTTAGGGCATTTTCGTCCTCCCTAGGCTTATTCTAATCCATTTACGATTTTTAACCAATCTTGTGCATCCACATAATGCGTTTGTGTCATTCGATTAACATTTAGGTCATTTTCGTCCTCCCTAGGCTTATTCTAATAAATTGAGGGTGTTTAACCGATAGTGGGCATCCAATAAGTGCGTTGGTGTTATTGGATTAACATTTAGGTCATTTTCGTCATCCTTCGGCTTATTCTAATTCCTTTAGGGTTATTAACCAATCTTGTGCATCCAATAAGAGAGTTTGTGTCATCAAATTCACATTTGGTTCATTTTCGTCATCCTATAGCTTAGACCGATCCAATACTGTGAATCCAATAAGTGCGTTTGTGTCATTGGATTAACATTTAGGTCATTTTCATCATCCCTAGGCTTATTCTAGTCCATTAAGGGTTTTTAACCAATCTTGTGCATTCAATTAGTGCATTTGTGTCAATAGATTAACATTTAGGGCATTTTCATCCTCCCTAGGCTTATTCAAATTTATTCAAATTTGCGTCCTCCCTAAGCTTATTCTAATCCATTCAGGGTGTTTAACCGACATTGGGCATCCAATAAGTGCGTTTGTGTCATTGGATTAACATTTAGGCAATTTTCGTCCTCTAGAGGCTTATTCTAATCCATCTAGTGTTTTTAATAAATCTTGTTCATCCTATAAGTGCGTTTGTGTCATTGGATTAACATTTATGTTATTTCCGTCCTCCTTTGGCTTATTCTAATCCATTTTGGGTTCCTAACCAATCTTAAGCATCCAATGATTGCGTTTGTGTCATTGGATTAACATTTAAGTCATTTTCGTGCTCCCTAGACTTATTCTAAACCATTTATTGTTTTTAACCAATTTTGTGCATCCAATAAGTGCGTTGGTGCTATTGGATTAACATTTAGGTCATTTTCGCCATCCTTCGGCTTATTCTAATTCATTTAGGGTTATTAACCAATCTTGTGCATCCAATAAGAGCGTTTGTGTCATCGGATTAACATTTAGGTCATTTTCGTCATCCTATATCTTAGACCTAACCAATCCTGTGAATCCAATAAGTGTGTTTGTGTAAATGCATTAACATTTAGGTCATTTTCGTTATCCCTAGGCTTATTCTAGTCCATTAAGGGTTTTTTACCAATCTTGTGCATCCAATTAGTGCGTTTGTGTCATTGGATTAACATTTAGGTGATTTTCATCCTCCCTAGGCTTATTCAAATTTATTTAGGGTTTTTAACCACTCTTGTTCATCCAATAAAAGCATTTGTGTCATTGGATTAACATTTAAGTCATCTAGGGTTTTTGACCAATCAGGTTCATCCAGTAAGTGCGTTTATTCTAATTTATTTAGGGTTTTTAACCAATCTTGTGCATCCAATAAGTGCGTTTGTGTCATTGGAATAACATTTAGGTCTTTTTCGCCTCCCTAGGCTTATTCTAATCCATTAAGGGTTTCTAATCAATCTTGTGCATCCAATAAAGGAGTTTGTGTCATTGGATTTACATTTAGGTCATTTTTTTTCCTCCTTAAGCTTATTCTAATCCATTTTGGGTTTTTATCCAATCTTGTGCATCCAATTAGTGCGTTTGTGTCATTGAATTAACATTTAGGTCATTTTTAAGTTCCCTAGACTTATTCAAAATTATTTAGGGTTTTTAACCAATCTTGTGCATCCAATTAGTGCGTTCATGTCATTGGATTAACATTTAGGTCATTTTCATCCTCCTTAGGCTTATTCAAATTTATTTAGGATTTTTATACAATCTTTTGCATCCAATAACTGCGTTTGTGTCATTGGATTAACATTTAGGTCATTTTCCTCTTCTCTAGGCTTATTCAAACCCATATAGGGTTTTTAACCAATCTTGTGCATCCAATTAGTGCGTTCGTGTCATTGGATTAACATTTAGGTCATTTTCATTCGCCTAAGCTTATTCAAATTTATTTAGGGTTTTTATCCAATCCTGTTAAACCAATAAGTGCGTTTGTGTCATTGGATTAATATTTTGGTCATTTTCGCCATCCCGAGGCTTTTTCTAGTCCATTTAGGGTTTTTAACCAATCTTGTGAATCCAATTAGTGCGTTTGTGTCATTGGATTAACATTTAGGTCATTTTCATGCTCCCTAGGCTTATTCGAATTTATTTAGGATTTTTAACCAATCTTGTGCATCCAATTAGTGCGTTTGGGTCATTGGATTAACATTTTGGTCATTTTCATCCTCCTTAGCCTTATTCAAACCCATCTAGGGTTTTTAACAAATCTTGTTCTTACAATAAGTGCGTTTGTGTCATTGAAATAACATTTAGGTCATTTTCATCCTCCCTAGGCTTATTCTACTTTATTTTGGGTTTTTAACCAATTTTGTGCATCCAATAAGTGCGTTTGTGTCATTGGAATAACAATTAGGTCTTTTCCGTCCTCCCTGGTCTTATTCTAATCCATTTAGGGTTCCTAGCCAATCCTGTGCATCCAATAACTGCGTTTGATTCATTAGATTAACATTTAGGTAATTTTCGTCATCCCAAGGCTTATTCTAATCCATTAAGGGTTTCTAACCAATCTTGTGCATCCAATAAGTGCGTTTGTGTCATTGGATTAACATTTAGGTCATTTTTTTCCTCCCAAGGCTTATTCTAATCCATTTAGGGTTTTAAACCAATCTTTTGCACCCAATAAGTGTGTTGGTGTTATTGGATTAACATTTAGGTCATTTTGGTCATCCTTCGGCTTATTCTATTTCATTTACTGTTATTAACCAATCTTGTGTCATTGGATTAACATTTAGGTCATTTTTTGTTCTCCCTAGACTTGTTCTCATACATTAAGGGTTTTTAACCAATCTTTTGCATCCAATAAATGCGTTTGTGTCATTGGATAAAGATTTAGGTCATTTTCGTCATCCTACGGCTTAGACCTAACCAATCGTGTGAATCCAATAAGTGCGTTTGTGTCATTGGATTAACATTTAGGTCATTTTCGTCATCCCTAGGCTTATTCTAGTCCATTTAGGGTTTTTAACCGATATTGGACATCCAATAAGTGCGTTTGTGTCATTGGATTAACATTTTGGTCATTTTCGTCCTCCCTAGGCTTATTCTTATCCATTTAAGGTTTGTAACCAATTTTGTGCATCCAATACATGCGTTTGTGTCATTGTATTAACATTTAGGTCATTTTCGTCCTTTGCTAGGGTTATTATTATTCATTTAGGGTTTTTAACCAATCTTGTGCATCCAATAAGTGTGTTTGAGTCATTGGAATAACATTTAGGTCATTTCATCCTCCCTAGGCTTATTCTATTCCATTTAGGGTTATTAACAAATCTTGTGTATCCATTAAGTGAGTTTGTGCCATTGGATTAACATTTTGGTCAATTTCGTCCTCCTTAGACTTACTCTAATCGGTTTCACGTTTTTAACCAATCTTGTGCATCCAATAAGGGAGTTTGTGTCATTGGATTAACATTTAGGTCATTTTCGTCCTCCCTAGACTTATTCTAATCCATTTATGGTTTTTTTACCAATTTTGTGCGTCCAGTAAGGGCGTTGGTGTTATTGGATTAACATTTAGGTCATATTCGTCAACTTTAGGCTCTTTCCAATTCATTTAGGGTTATTAACAAATCTAGTGCATCCAATAAGTGCGTTTGTGTCATTGGATTAACATTTAGGTCATTTTCATCATCTTACTGCTTAGACATAACCAATCATGTGAATCCAATAAGTGCGTTTGTGTCATTGGATTAACATTTACGTCATTTTCGTCATCCCTAGGCTTATTCAAATTTATTTAGGGTTTTTAACCAATCTTGTGCATCCAATAAGTGCGTTTGTGTCATTGGATTAACATTTAGGTCATTTTTATGCTCCCTAGGCTTATTCAAATTTATTTAGGGTTTTTAATCAATCTTGTGCTTCCAATTAGTGCGTTTGTGTCATTGGATTAACATTTAGGTCATTTTCGTCCTCCCTAGGCTTATTCTAATCCATTTAGGGTTTTTAACCAATCTTGTACATCCACTTAGTGAATTTATGTCATTCGATTAACATTTAGGTCATTATCGTCCTCCCTAGGCTTATTCTAATTCGTTAAGGGTGTTTAACCGATATTGGGCATCCAATAAGTGCGTTTGTGTCATTGGATTAACATTTAGGTCATTTTTCGTTCTCCCTAGGCTTATTCTAATACATTAAGGGTTTTTAACCAATCTTTTGCATCCAATAAATGTGTTTGTGTCATCGGATAAACATTTAGGTCATTTTCGTCATCTGACGGCTTAGAACTAACCAATCCTGTGAATCCAATAAGTGCGTTTGTGTCATTGGATTAACATTTAGATAATTTTCGTCATCCCTAGGCTTATTCTAGTCCATTTAGGGTTTTAAACCAATCTTGTGCATCCAATAAGTGGGTTTGTGTCATTGGATTAACATTTAAGTCATTTTCGTCCTCCCTAGACTTATTCTAATCCATTTATGGTTTTTAACCAATTTTGTGCGTCCAGTAAGTGCGTTGGTTTTATTGGATTAACATTTAGGTCATTTTTGTCATATTTAGGCTTATTCCAATTCATTTAGGGTTATTAACCAATCTAGTGCATCCAATAAGTGCGTTTGTGTCATTGGATTAACATTTAGGTCATTTTTCGTTCTCCCTAGGCTTATTCTAATACATTAAGGGTTTTTAGCCAATCTTTTGCATCCAATAAATGCGTTTGTGTCATTGGATAAACATTAAGGTCATTTTCATCATGCTACAGCTTAGATATAACCAATCTTGTGAATCCAATAAGTGTGTTTGTGTCATTGGATTAACATTTAGGTCATTTTCGTCATCCCTAGGCTTATTCAAATTTATTTAGGGTTTTTAACCAATCAGGTGCATCCAATAAGTGCGTTTGTGTCATTGGATTAACATTTAGGTCATTTTCATGCTCCTTAGGCTCATTCAAATTTATTTAGGGTTTTTAACCAATCTTGTTCTTCCAATTAGTGCGTTGGTGTCATTGGATTAACATTTAGGTCATTTTCGTCCTTCCCAGGCTTATTCTAATCCATCTAGGGTTTTTAACCAATCTTGTGCATCCACTTAGTGAGTTTGTGTCATTCGATTAACATTTAGGTCATTATCATCCTCCCTAGGCTTATTCTAATCCGTTAAGGGTGTTTAACCGATATTGGGCATCCAATAAGTGCGTTTGTGTCATTGGATTAACATTTAGGTCATTTTTCATTCTCCCTAGGCTTATTCTAATACATTAAGAGTTTTTAACCAATCTTTTGCATCCAATAAATGCATTTGTGTCATTGGATTAACATTTAGGTCATTTTCGTCATCCTACGGCTTAGACCTAACCAATCATGTGAATCCAATAAGTGCGTTTGTGTCATTGGATTGACATTTAGGTCATTTTCATCATCCCTAGGCTTATTCTAATCCATTTAGGGTTTTTAACCAATCTTGTGCAACCAATAAGCGCGTTTGAGTCATTGGATTAACATTTAGGGAATTTTAATCCTCCCTAGGCTTATTCTAATCCATTTATGGTTTTTATCCAATCTTGTGCATCCACTTTGTGGGTTTGTGTCATTTGATTAACACTTAGGTCATTATCGTCCTCCCTTGGCTTATTCTAATGCATTAAGGGTGTTTAACCGATATTGGACATCCAATAAGTGCGTTTGTGTCATTGGATTAACATTTTGGTCTTTTTCGTCCTCCCTAGGCTTATTCTTATCCATTTAAGGTTTCTAACCAATTTTGTGCATCCAATACATGCATTTGTGTTAGTGTATTAACATTTAGGTTATTTTCGTCCTTTGCTAGGGTTATTATTATTCATTTAGGGTTTTTAACCAATCTTGTGCATCCAATAGGTGCGTTTGAGTCATTGGAATAACATTTACGTCATTTCATCCTCCCTAGGCTTATTCTATTCCATATAGGGTTATTAACAAATCTTGTGTATCCAATAAGTGAGTTTGTGTTATTGGATTAACATTTTGGTCAATTTCGTCCTCCTTAGACTTATTCTAATCGGTTTCATGTTTTTAACAAATCTTGTGCATCCAATAAGGGAGTTTGTGTCATTGGATTAACATTTAGGTCATTTTCGTCCTCCCTAGACTTATTCTAATCCATTTGTGGTTTTTTTACCAATTTTGTGCGTCCAGTAAGGGCGTTGGTGTTATTGGATTAACATTTAGGTCATATTCGTCAACTTTAGGCTCTTTCCAATTCATTTAGGGTTATTAACAAATCTAGTGCATCCAATAAGTGCGTTTGTGTCATTGGATTAACATTTAGGTCATTTTCATCATCTTACTGCTTAGACATAACCAATCATGTGAATCCAATAAGTGCGTTTGTGTCATTGGATTAACATTTACGTCATTTTCGTCATCCCTAGGCTTATTCAAATTTATTTAGGGTTTTTAACCAATCTTGTGCATCCAATAAGTGCGTTTGTGTCATTGGATTAACATTTAGGTCATTTTTATGCTCCCTAGGCTTATTCAAATTTATTTAGGGTTTTTAATCAATCTTGTGCTTCCAATTAGTGCGTTTGTGTCATTGGATTAACATTTAGGTCATTTTCGTCCTCCCTAGGCTTATTCTAATCCATTTAGGGTTTTTAACCAATCTTGTACATCCACTTAGTGAATTTATGTCATTCGATTAACATTTAGGTCATTATCGTCCTCCCTAGGCTTATTCTAATTCGTTAAGGGTGTTTAACCGATATTGGGCATCCAATAAGTGCGTTTGTGTCATTGGATTAACATTTAGGTCATTTTTCGTTCTCCCTAGGCTTATTCTAATACATTAAGGGTTTTTAACCAATCTTTTGCATCCAATAAATGTGTTTGTGTCATCGGATAAACATTTAGGTCATTTTCGTCATCTGACGGCTTAGAACTAACCAATCCTGTGAATCCAATAAGTGCGTTTGTGTCATTGGATTAACATTTAGATAATTTTCGTCATCCCTAGGCTTATTCTAGTCCATTTAGGGTTTTAAACCAATCTTGTGCATCCAATAAGTGGGTTTGTGTCATTGGATTAACATTTAAGTCATTTTCGTCCTCCCTAGACTTATTCTAATCCATTTATGGTTTTTAACCAATTTTGTGCGTCCAGTAAGTGCGTTGGTTTTATTGGATTAACATTTAGGTCATTTTTGTCATATTTAGGCTTATTCCAATTCATTTAGGGTTATTAACCAATCTAGTGCATCCAATAAGTGCGTTTGTGTCATTGGATTAACATTTAGGTCATTTTTCGTTCTCCCTAGGCTTATTCTAATACATTAAGGGTTTTTAGCCAATCTTTTGCATCCAATAAATGCGTTTGTGTCATTGGATAAACATTAAGGTCATTTTCATCATGCTACAGCTTAGATATAACCAATCTTGTGAATCCAATAAGTGTGTTTGTGTCATTGGATTAACATTTAGGTCATTTTCGTCATCCCTAGGCTTATTCAAATTTATTTAGGGTTTTTAACCAATCAGGTGCATCCAATAAGTGCGTTTGTGTCATTGGATTAACATTTAGGTCATTTTCATGCTCCTTAGGCTCATTCAAATTTATTTAGGGTTTTTAACCAATCTTGTTCTTCCAATTAGTGCGTTGGTGTCATTGGATTAACATTTAGGTCATTTTCGTCCTTCCCAGGCTTATTCTAATCCATCTAGGGTTTTTAACCAATCTTGTGCATCCACTTAGTGAGTTTGTGTCATTCGATTAACATTTAGGTCATTATCATCCTCCCTAGGCTTATTCTAATCCGTTAAGGGTGTTTAACCGATATTGGGCATCCAATAAGTGCGTTTGTGTCATTGGATTAACATTTAGGTCATTTTTCATTCTCCCTAGGCTTATTCTAATACATTAAGAGTTTTTAACCAATCTTTTGCATCCAATAAATGCATTTGTGTCATTGGATTAACATTTAGGTCATTTTCGTCATCCTACGGCTTAGACCTAACCAATCATGTGAATCCAATAAGTGCGTTTGTGTCATTGGATTGACATTTAGGTCATTTTCATCATCCCTAGGCTTATTCTAATCCATTTAGGGTTTTTAACCAATCTTGTGCAACCAATAAGCGCGTTTGAGTCATTGGATTAACATTTAGGGAATTTTAATCCTCCCTAGGCTTATTCTAATCCATTTATGGTTTTTATCCAATCTTGTGCATCCACTTTGTGGGTTTGTGTCATTTGATTAACACTTAGGTCATTATCGTCCTCCCTTGACTTATTCTAATGCATTAAGGGTGTTTAACCGATATTGGACATCCAATAAGTGCGTTTGTGTCATTGGATTAACATTTTGGTCTTTTTCGTCCTCCCTAGGCTTATTCTTATCCATTTAAGGTTTCTAACCAATTTTGTGCATCCAATACATGCATTTGTGTTAGTGTATTAACATTTAGGTTATTTTCGTCCTTTGCTAGGGTTATTATTATTCATTTAGGGTTTTTAACCAATCTTGTGCATCCAATAGGTGCGTTTGAGTCATTGGAATAACATTTACGTCATTTCATCCTCCCTAGGCTTATTCTATTCCATATAGGGTTATTAACAAATCTTGTGTATCCAATAAGTGAGTTTGTGTTATTGGATTAACATTTTGGTCAATTTCGTCCTCCTTAGACTTATTCTAATCGGTTTCATGTTTTTAACAAATCTTGTGCATCCAATAAGGGAGTTTGTGTCATTGGATTAACATTTAGGTCATTTTCGTCCTCCCTAGACTTATTCTAATCCATTTGTGGTTTTTTTACCAATTTTGTGCGTCCAGTAAGTGCGTTGGTGTTATTGGATTAACATTTAGGTCATTTTCATCATCTTTAGGCTTATTCCAATTCATTTAGGGTTATTAACCAATCTAGTGCATCCAATAAGTGCGTTTGTGTCATTGGATAAACATTTAGGTCATTTTTCGTTCTCCCTAGGCTTATTCTAATACATTAAGGGTTTTTAGCCAATCTTTTGCATCCAATAAATGCGTTTGTGTCATTTGATAAACATTAAGGTCATTTTTATCATCCTACAGCTTAGACATAACCAATCCTGTGAATCCAATAAGTGTGTTTGTGTCATTGGATTAACATTTAGGTCATTTTTGTCATCCCTAGGCTTATTCAAATTTATTTAGGGTTTTTAACCAATCTTGTGCATCCAATAAGTGCGTTTGTGTCATTGGATTAATATTTAGGTCATATTTATGCCCCCTAGGCTTATTCAAATTTATTTAGGGTTTTCAACTAATCTTGTGCCTTCAATTAGTGCGTTTGTGTCATTGGATTAACATTTAGGTCTTTTTCGTCCTCCCTAGGCTTATTCTAATCCATTTAGGGTTTTTAACCAATCTTGTGCATCCACTTAGTGAATTTGTGTCATTCGATTAACATTTAGGTCGTTATCGTCCTCCCTAGGCTTATTCTGATTCGTTAAGGGTGTTTAACCGATATTGGGCATCCAATAAGTGCGTTTGTGTCATTGGATTAACATTTAGGTCATTTTTCGTTCTCCCTAAGCTTATTCTAATGCATTAAGGGTTTTTAACCAATCTTTTGCATCCAATAAATGCGTTTGTGTCATTGGATAAACATTTAAGTCATTTTCGTCATCCTACGGCTTAGACCTAAACAATCATGTGAATCCAATAAGTGCGTTTGTGTCATTGGATTAACATTTAGGTCATTTTCATCTTCCCTAGGCTTATTTTAATCCATTTAGGGTTTTTAACCAATCTTGTGCAACCAATAAGCGCGTTTGAGTCATTGGATTAACATTTAGGGAATTTTAATCCTCCCTAGGATTATTCTAATCCAATTATGGTTTTTATCCAATCTTGTGCATCCACTTTGTGAGTTTGTGTCATTTGATTAACACTTAGGTCATTATCGTCCTCCCTAGGCTTATTCTAATCCATTAAGGGTGTTTAACCTATATTGGACATCCAATAAGTGTGTTTGTGTCATTGGATTAACATTTTGGTCTTTTTCGTCCTCTCTAGGCTTATTCTTATCCATTTAAGGTTTCTAACCAATTTTGTGCATCCAATACATGCGTTTGTGTTATTGTATTAACATTTAGGTCATTTTCGTTCTTTGCTAGGGTTATTATTATTCATTTAGGGTTTTTAACCAATCTTGTGCATCCAATAAGTGCGTTTGTGTCATTGGAATAACATTTAGGTCATTTTCGTCCTCCCTAGACTTATTCTAATCCAATTATGGTTTTTTTTACCAATTTTGTGTGTCCAGTAAGTGTGTTAGTGTTATTTGATTAACATTTAGGTCATTTTCGTCATCTTTAGGCTTATTCCAATTCATTTAGGGTTATTAACCAATCTAGTGCATCCAGTAAGTGCGTTTGTGTCATTGGATTAACATTTAGGTCATTTTTCGTTCTCCCTAGGCTTATTCTAATACATTAAAGGTTTTAAGCCAATCTTTTGCATCCAATAAATGCGTTGTGTCACTGGATAAACATTTAGGTCATTTTCTTCATCCTACGGCTAAGACCTAACAAATCTTGTGAATCTAATAAGTGCGTTTGTGTCATTGGATTAACATTTAGGTCATTTTCGTCATCCCTAGGCTTATTCAAATTTATTTAGGGTTTTTAACCAATCTTGTGCATCCAAAAAGTGCGTTTGTGTCATTGGATTAACATTTAGGTCATTTTCATGCTCCTTATGCTTATTCAAATTTATTTAGGGTTTTTAACCAAACTTGTGCATCCAATAAGTGTCTTTGTGTCGTTGGATTAATATTTAGGTCATTTTCATACTTCCTAGACTTATTCTAATCCATTTATGGTTTTTAACCAATTTTTTGCATCCAATAAGTGCGTTGGTGTTATTGGATTAACAGTTAGGTCATTTTCATCATCCTTCGGCTTATTCAAATTCAATTAGGGTTATTAACCAATCTTGTGCATCCAATAAGTGGGTTAGTGTCATTGGATTAATATTTTGGTCATTTTTGTCCTCCCTAGGCTTATTCTAATCCATTAAGGGTTTCTAACCAATCTTGTGCATCCAATAAGTGCGTTTGTGTCATTGGATTAACATTTAGGTCATTTTCGTCCTCCCTAGGCATATTTTAATCTATTTAGGGTTTTTAACCAATCTTGCGCATCCAATAAGTGCGTTTGTGTCATTGGATTAACATTTAGGGCATTTTCGTCCTCCATAGGCTTATTCTAATCCATTTACGGTTTTTCACCAATCTTTTGCATCTAATAATTGCATTTGAGCCATTGGATTAACATTTAGGTCATTTTCGTCCTCCCTATGCTTATTCTAACTCATTTAGGGTTTTTTTTACCAATCTTGTGCATCCAATAAGGGAGTTTATGTCATTGGATTAACATTTAGGTCATTTTCGTCCTCCTTAGACTTATTCTAATCAATTTATGGTTTTTTTACCAATTTTGTGCATCCAATAAGGGAGTTTATGTCATTGGATTAACATTTAGCTCATTTTCGTCCTCCTTAGACTTATTCTAATCAATTTATGGTTTTTTTACCAATTTATGGTGTTATTTGATTAACATTTAGGTCATTTTTGTCATATTTAGGCTTATTCTAATTCATTTAGGGTTATTAACCAATCTAGTGCATCCAATAAGTGCGTTTGTGTCATTGGATTAACATTTAGGTCATTTTCGTCATCCCTAGGCTTATTCAAATATATTTAGGGTTTTTAACCAATCTTGTGCATCCAACAAGTGCGTTTGTGTCATTGGATTAACATTTAGGTCATTTTCATGCTCCTTATGCTTATTCAAATTTATTTAGGGTTTTTAACCAATCTAGTGCATCCAATAAGTGCGTTTGTGTCATTGGTTTAACATTTATGTCATTTTCATACTTCCTAGACTTATTCTAATCCATTTATGGTTTTTAACCAATTTTGTGCATCCAATAAGTGCGTTGGTGTTATTGGATTAACATTTAGGTCATTTTCACCATCCTTCGGCTTATTCCAATTCAATTAGGGTTATTAACCAATCTTGTGCATCCAACAAGTGCGTTTGTGTCATTGGATTAACATTTAGGTCATTTTTCGTTCTCCCTAGGCTTATTCTAATACATTAAGGGTTTTTAACCAATCTTATGCATCCAATAAATGCGTTTGTGTCATTGGATAAACATTTAGGTCATTTTCGTCATCCTACGGCTTAGACCTAACCAATCCTATGAATCTAATAAGTGCGTTTGTGTCATTGGATTAACATTTAGGTCATTTTCGTCATCCCTAGGCTTATTCAAATTTATTTAGGGTTTTTAACCAATCTTGTGCATCCAATAAGTGCGTTTGTGTCATTGGATTAACATTTTGGTCATTTTCATGCTCCCTATGCTTATTCAAATTTATTTAGGGTTTTTAACCAATCATGTGCATCCAATAAGTGCGTTAGTGTCATTGGATTAACATTTTGGTAATTTTTGTCCTCCCTAGGCTTATTCTAATCCATTAAGGGTTTCTAACCAGTCTTGTGCATCCAATAAGTGCGTTTGTGTCATTGGATTAACATTTAGGTCATTTTCATCCTCCCTAGGCATATTCTAATCCATTTAGGGTTTTTAACCAATCTTGTGCATCCAATAAGTGCGTTTGTGTTATTGGATTAACATTTAGGGCATTTTCGTCCTCCATAGGCTTATTCTAATCCATTTACGCTTTTTCACCAATCTTGTGCATCTAATAAGTGCGTTTGTGTCATTCGATTAACATATAGGTCATTTCTGTCCTCTGTAGGCTTATTCTAATCCATTAAGGGTGTTTAAACGATATTGGGTATCCAATAAGTGCGTTTGTGTCTTTGGATTAACATTTAGGTCATTTGCGTCCTCCCTAGGCTTATTCTAATTCATTTATGGTTTCTAACCAGTTTTTTGCATCCAATACAAGCGTTTGTGTCATTCTAACCAATTTTGTGCATCCAATATAGGTCATTTTCGTTCTCTCTTAGGCTTATTATTATTCATTTGGGGTTTTTAACCAATCTTGTGCATCCCATAAGTCATTTGGGATTAACATTTAGGTCATTTTCGTCCTCCCTATGCTTATTCTAACTCATTTAGGGTTTTTTTTACCAATCTTGTGCATCCAATAAGTGTGTTTGTGTCAATTGATTAACATTTTGGGCATGTTCTTTCTCCCTTGACTTATTCTTATTCACTTAAGGTTTTTAATCAATCTTGTGCATCCAATAAGTGTGTTTGTGTCATTGAATTAACATTTTTGTCATTTTCGTCTTCCCTAGGCTAATTTTAATCCATTTAGGGTTTTTAACCAATTTTGTGCATCTAATAAGTGTGTTTGTGTCATTGGATTAGAATTTAGGTCATTTTCGTCCTGCCTAGGCTTATTCAAATCCATATAGGGTTTATAACCAATATTGTGCATCCAATAACTGCGTTGGTGTCATTAGATTAACATTTTAGTCATTTTCTTCCTCCGAAAGCTTATTCAAACCCAACTAGGGTTTTTAACCAATCTTGTTCATCCAATAAGTGCGTTTGTGTCATTGGATTAACATTTAGGTCATTTTTGTCCTCCGTAGGCTTATTCTAATTTATTTAGGGTTTTAACCAATCTTGTGCATCCAATAAGTGCTTTTGTGTCATAAGATTAACATTTTAGTCATTTTCGTCCTCCTTAGGCTTATTCTAATCCATTTAGGGTTAGTAATCAATGTTGTGCATTAAATAGCTGCGTTTGTGTCATTCAATTAACATATAGGTCATTTTCGTCCTCTATAGGCTTATTCTAATCCATTAAGGGTGTTTAAACGATATTGGGTATCCAATAAGTGCGTTTGTGTCTTTGGATTAACATTTAGGTCATTTGCGTCCTCCCTAGGCTTATTCTAATTCATTTACGGTTTCTAACCAGTTTTGTGCATCTAATACAAGCTTTTGTGTCATTCTAACCAATTTTTTGCATCCAATATAGGTCATTTTTTTTCCTCTCCTAGGCTTATTATTATTCATTTGGGGTTTTCAACCAATCTTGTGCATCCAATAAGTGCGTTTGTATCATTGGAATAACATTTTGGTCATTTTCGTCCTCCTTAGGCTTATTCTAATCCATTTAGGGTTATTAATCAATCTTGTGCATTAAATAATTGCATTTGAGTCATTGGATTAACATTTAGGTCATTTTCGTCCTCCCTATGCTTATTCTAACTCATTTAGGGTTTTTAACCAATCTTGTGCATCCAATAAGTGTGTTTGTGTCATTGGATTAACATTTTTGGCATGTTTTTCCTCCCTAGAGTTATTCTTATTCACTTAAAGTTTTTAATCAATCTTGTGCATCCAATAAGTGTGTTTGTGTCATTGAATTAATATTTTGGTCATTTTCGTCGTCCCTAGGCTAATTCTAATCCATTTAGGGTTTTTAACCAATCCTGTGCATCTAATAAGTGTGTTTGTGTCATTGGATTAGAATTTAGGTCATTTTCGTCCTGCCTAGGTTTATTCAAATCCATATAGGGTTTTTAACCAATCTTGTGCATCCAATAAGTGCGTTTGTGTCATTGGAATAACATTTCCATTTAAGGTTCCTAACAATTCATGTGCATCCAATTAGTGCGTTTGTGTCTTTGGATTAACATTTAGGGCATTTTCGTCCTCCCTAGGCTTATTCTAATCGATTTACGGTTTTTAACCAATCTTGTGTATCCACTTAGTTCGTTTGTGTCATTCGATTAACATTTAGGTCATTTTCGTCCTCGCGATGCTTATTCAAACCAAACTAGAGTTTTTAACCAATCATGTTCATCAAATAAGTGTGTTTGTGTCATTGAATTAACATTTAGGTCATTTTTGTCCTCCCTAAGAATATTCAAATTTATTTAGGGTTTTTAACCAATCTTGTGCATGCAATAAGTGCGTTTGTGTCATTGGAATAACATTTAGGTCTTTTTCTTCCTGCATGGGCTTATTCTAATCCATTTAGGGTTCATAACCAATCCTGTGCATCCCATAAGTGCGTTTGTGTCTTTGGATTAACATTTGGGGCATTTTCGTCCTCCCTAGGCATATTCTAATCGATTTATGGTTTTTATCCAATCTTGTGCATCCCATAAGTGCGTTTGTGTCTTTGGATTAACATTTAGGGCATTTTCGTCCTCCCTAGGCTTATTCTAATCGATTTACGGTTTTTAACCAATCTTGTGTATCCACTTAGTTCGTTTGTGTCATTCGATTAACATTTAGGTCATTTTCGTCCTCCCTAGGTTTACGCTAATCCATTAAGGGTGTTTAGCCGATATTTGGCATCCAATAAGTGCATATGTGTCATTGGATTAAGATTTATGTCATTTTCGTCCTCCATAGGCTTATTCTAATCCATTTAGGGTTTCTAACTAATTTTGGGCATCCAATTCATGTTTTTGTGTCATTGTATTAACATATAGTTCATTTTCGTCATATCCTAGGGATATGATTATTCATTTAGGGTTTTTAACCAATCTTGTGCTTCAAATAAGTGCGTTTGTGTCATTAGAATAACATTTAGGTCATTTTCGTCCTTCCTAGGCTTATTCTAATCCATTTAGGGTTATTAATCAATCTTGTGCATTAAATAATTGCGTTTGTGTCATTGGATTAACATTTAGGCCATTTTCGTCATCCTTCGTCTTATTCTAAGCCATTTAGGGTTATTAATTAATCTTGTGCATCCATTAAGTGCGTTTCTCTCATTGGATTAACATTTAGGTCATTTTTCGTTTTCCCTAGGTTTTTTCTTTGTGTCATTGGATTAACATTTAGGTCATTTTTGTCTTCCCTAGGCTCATGATTATCTATTTAGGGTTTTTCACCAATCTTGTGCATCCAATAAGTGCGTTTGTGTCATTGGATAAACATTTAGAGCATTTTCGTCCATCCGAGGCTTATTCTAATCCATTTACGGTTTTTAACCAATGTTGTGCCTCCAGTTAGTGCGTTTATGTCATTCGAATAACATAAAGGTCATTGTCGTCCTCCATAGGCTTATTCTCATCCATTAAGGATGTTAAAACGATATTGGGCATCTAATAAGTGTGTTTGTGTCAATGGATTAACATTTAGGTCATTTTCATCCTCCCTAGGCTTATTCTAATCCATTTAGGGTTTCTAACCAATTTTGTGCATGCAATACATGTGTTTGTGTCATTGCATTAACATTTAGGTCCTTTTCGTCCTCTCCTAGGCTTATTATTATTCATTTGGGGTTTTTAACCAATCTTGTGCATCCAATAAGTGCGTTTGGGTCATTGGAATAACATTTAGGTCGTTTTCGTCCTCCCTAGGCTTATTCTAATCAATTTAGGTTTATAAATCAATCTTGTGCATTAAAAAATTGTGTTTGTGTCATTGTATTAACATTTAGGGCATTTTCATCCTCCCTAGGCTTATTCTAATCGATTTACGGTTTTTAACCAATCTTGTGTATCCACTTAGTTCGTTTGTGTCATTGGATACACATTTAGGTCATTTTCGTCATCCTAGTGCTTAGACCTAACCAATCTTGTGTATCCAATAAGTGCGTTTGTGTCATTGGATTAACATTTAGGTCATTTTCGTCATCCCTATGCTTATTCTAGTCCATTTAGGGTTTTTAACAAATCTTGTGTATCCAATAAGTGAGTTTGTTTCATTGGATTAGAATTTTGGTCAACTTTGTCCTCCTTAGGCTTAATCTAATCCATTTCGCATTTTTAACCAATCTTGTGCATCCAATAACGGAGTTTGTTTCATTGGATAAACATTTAGGTCATTTCCGTCCTCCCTAGGTATTTTATAATCCATTTACAGTTTTTAACCAACGTGGTGCATCCAATTAGTCCATTTGTGTCATTGGATTAACATTTAGGTAATTTTCATCCTCCCTAGGCTAATTCAAATTTATTTAGGGTTCTTAACCAATCTTGTGCATCCAATAAATGCGTTTGTGTAATTGGATTAACATTTAAGTCATTTTCGTCCTCCCTAAGCTTATTCAAACTCAACTAGGGTTTTTAACCAATCTTGTTCATCCAATAAGTGCGTTTGTGTCATTGGAATAACATTTAGGTCTTTTCGTCCTCCCTGGGCTTATTCTAATCCATTTAGGGCTCTTAACCAATCATTTGCATCCATAAGTGTGTTAGTGTGATTGGATTAACATTTTGGTCATTTTTGTCCTCCCAAGGCTCATTCTAATCCATTAAGGGTTTCTAACCAATCTTGTGCATCCAATAAGTGTGTTTGTGTCATTTGATTAACATTTAAGTCATGTTCATCCTCCATAGGCTTATTCTAATCCATTTAGGGTTTTTAACCAATCGTGTGCATCCAATAAGTGCGTTTGTGTTATTGGATTAACATTTAGGTCATTTTTGTCATCCATAGGCTGATTCTAATCCATATAGGGTTTTAAACTAATCTTGTTCGTCTAATAAGTGTGTTTCTGTCATTGGATTAACATCAAGGTCACTTTCGTCCTCCTTAGGCTTATTCTAATCCATTTAGGGTTTCTAACCAATTTTGTACATCCAATAAGTGCGTTTGTGTCATTGGATTAACATTAAGGTCACTTTCGTCCTCCCTAGTCTTATTCAAATCCATTTATGGTTTTTAACCAATCTTGTGCATCCAATTAGTGCGTTTGCGTCATTCGATTAACGTTTAGGTCTCTTTCGTCCTCCCTAGGCTTATTCTATTCCATTAAGGGTTTCTAACCAATCTTTTGCATCCAATAAGTGCGTTTGTGTCATTGGATTAACATTTAGGTCATTTTTGTCTTCCCTAGCCTTATTCTAATCCATTTAGGAATTCTAACCAATTTTGTGCATCCAATACAAGCGTTTGTGTCATTGTATTAACATTTAGGTCATTTTCGTCCTCTCCTAGGCTTATTTTTATAAATTTAGGGTTTTAAACCAATTTTGTGCATGCAATAAGTGTGTTTGTGTCATTGGAATAACATTTAGGTCATTTTCGTCGTCCCTAAACTTATTCTAATTTATTTAGGGTTATTAAATAATCTTGTGCATTAAATAATTGCGTTTGTGTCATTGGATTAACATTTAGGTCATTTTTGTGCTCCCTAAGTTTATTCTAATTTATTTAGGGTTTTTAACCAATCTTGTGCATCCAATAAGTGCGTTTGAGTCGTTGGAATAACATTTAGGTCTTTTTCGTCCTCCATGGGCTTATTCTAATCCATTTAGGGTTCCTAACCAATCATGTGCATCCAATAAGTGCGTTTGTGTCTTTGGATTAATATTTAGGGCATTTTCGTCCTCCCTAGGCTTTTGCTAATACATTAGCGATGTTTAGCCGATATTGGGTATCCAATAAGTGCGTTTGTGTCATTGGAATAAGATTTAGGTCATTTTCATCCTCCCTAGGCTTATTCTAATCTATTTAGGGTTTCTAACCAATTTTGGGCATCCAATACATGTGTTTGTGTCATTGTATTAATATTTAGGTCATTTTCGTCCTCTCCTAGGGTTATGATTATTCATTTAGGGGTTTTAACCAATCTTGTGCATCCAATAAGTGCGTTTGTGTCATTGGAATACCATTTAGGTCATTTTCATCCTCCCTAGGCTTATTCTCATCCATTTAGGGTAATTAATCAATGTTGTACATTAAATAATTGCGTTTGTGTCATTGGATTAACATTTAGTCCATTTTCATCATCCTTCGTCTTATTCTAAGCCATTTAGGGTTATTGACCAATCTTGTGCATCCATTAAGTGCGTTTGTGTCATTGGATTAACATTTAGGTCATTTTTCGTTTTCCCTAGGCTTATTCTTTTTGTCATTGGATTAACATTTAGGTCATTTTCGTCATCCTAGGTGTAAGACCTAACAAATCTTGTGTATCCAATAAGTGCGTTTGTGTCATTGTATTAACATTTAGGTCATTTTTGTCATCCCTAGGCTTATTCTAATCCATTTAGAGTTTTTAACAAATCTTGTGTATCCAATAAGTGAGTTTGTTTCATTGGATTAACATTTTGGTCAATTTTGTCCTCCTTAGGCTTAATTTAATCCATTTCGCATTTTAAACCAATCTTGTGCATCCAATAAGGGAGTTTGTGTCATTTGATTAACATTTAGGTCATTTTCGTCCTCCCTAGGTATATTATAATCCATTTACAGTTTTTAACCAACCTTGTGCATCCAATTAGTCCATTTGTGTCATTGGATTAACATTTAGGTCATTTTCATCCTCCCTAGGCTAATTCAAATTTATTTAGGGTTCTTAACCAATCTTGTGCATCCAATATGTGCGTTTGTGTCATTGGATTAACATTTAAATCATTTTCATCCTCCCTAAGCTTATTCAAACCCAACTAGGGTTTTTAACCAATCTTGTGCATCCAATAACGGCGTTTGTGTCATTGGAATAACATTTAGCTCTTTTTCGTCCTCCCTGGGCTTATTCGATTCCATTTAGGGTTCCTAACAAATCTTGTGCATCCAAAAAGTGTGTTAGTGTCATTGGAATAACATTTAGGTCATTTTAGTCCTCCCCATGCTTATTCTAACTCATTTAGAGTTTTTAACAAATCTTTGGGAATTTTTTTCCACCATAGACTTATTCTAATTCATTTAAGGTTTTTGATCAATGTTGTGTATCCAATAAGTGTCTTTGTGTCAATGAATAAATATTTTGGTCATTTTCATCCTCCGTAGGCTTATTCTAATCCATTTATAGTTTTTCACCAATCTTGTGCATCTAATAAGTGCGTTTCTATCATTGGATTAGAATTTAGGTGATTTTCGTCCTCCCAAGGCTTATTCAAATCCATATAGGGTTTTTAACCAATCTTGTGCATCCAATAAGTGCGTTTGTGTCATTGGATTAACATTTAGGTCATTTTCATCCTCCCTAGGCTAATTCTAATCAATCTAGGATTTTTCACCAATTTTGTTCATCCAATAAGTGTGTTTGTGTCATTGGATTAAAATTTAAGTCATTTTCTTTCTCCCTAGGCTTATTCAAACCCATCTACGCTTACTCTAATCCATTTAGGGTTCAAAACCAATCATGTGCTTCCAATAAGTGCGTTTGTGTCATTGGATTAACATTTAGGTCATTTTTGTCCTCCCTACGCTTATACTAATCCATTAAGGGTTTATAACCAATCTTGTGCATCTAGTTAGTGCTTTTTGGTCATTCGATTAACATATAGGTCGTTTTTGTCCTCCGTAGGCTTATTCTAATCCAATAAGGGTGTTTAACCGAAATTGGGCGTCCAATTAGTGCGTTTGTGTCATTGGATTAACATTTAGGTCATTTTCGTCCTCCCTAGGCTTATTCTTATCCATTTAGGGTTTCTTACCAATTTTGTGCATCCAATAGAAGCGTGTGTGTCAATGTATTAACATTTAGGTCATTTTCGTCCTCTCCTAGGCTTATTATTATTCATTCAGGGTTTTAAACCAATCTTGTGCATCCAATAAGTGCTTTTGTGTCATTAGAATAACATTCAGGTAATTTTCGTCCTCCCTAGGTTTATTCTAATCCATTTAGGGTTATTAATCAATCTTGTGCATTAAATAATTGTGTTTGTGTCATTGGATTAAAATTTAGGTCATTTTCGTCCTCCTTATGCTTATTCTAACTCATTTAGGGTTTTTAACCAATCTTGTGCATCCAATAAGTGTGTTTGTGTCATTGGATTAACATTTTGGGCATCTTCTTCCTCCCTAGACTTATTCTAATTCATTTAAGGTTTTTAATCAATCTTGTGCATCCAATAAGTGTGTTTGTGTCATTGAATTAATATTTTGGTCATTTTCGTCGTCCCTAGGCTAATTGTAATCCATTTAGGGTTTTTAATCAATCTTGTGTATCCAATAAGTGTGTTTGTGTCATTGGATTAGAATTTAGGTCATTTTTGTCCTCCCTAGGCTTATTCAAATCCATTTATGGTTTTTAACCAATCTTGTGCATCCAATAAGTGCGTTTGTGTCATTGGATTAACGTTTAGGTCATTTTCGTCCTCCCTAGGCTAATTCTAATCAATCTTGGGTTTTTCACCAATCTTGTTCATGCAATAAGTGCGTTTGTGTCATTAGATTAACATTTAAGTCATTTCTGTCCTCCCTAGGCTTATTCAAATCCATATATGGTTTTTAACCAATCTTGTGCATCCAATATGTAAGTTTGTGTCATTGGATTAACATCTAGGTCATTTTCGTCATTCCTAGGCTTATTCTAATTCATTAAGGGTTTCTAACCAATCTTGTGCATCCAATTAGTGCATTTGTGTCATTGGATTAACATTTAGGTCATTTTCCTCCTCCCTAGGCTAATTCTAATCAATCTAGGGTTTTTCACCAATCTTGTTCATGGAATAAGTGTGTTTGTGTCATTGGATTAAAATTTAAGTCATTTTAGTCCTCCCTATGCTTATTCTAACTCATTTAGGGTTTTTAACCAATGTTGTGCATCAAATAAGTGTGTTTTTGTCATGGGATAAACATTTTGGGCATTTTCTTCCTCCATAGACTTATTGTAATTCATTTAAGGTTTTTAATCAATGTTGTCCATCCAAAAAGTGTGTTTGTGTCATTGAATAAATATTTTGGTCATTTTCGTCCTCCCTAGGCTTATTCTAATCCATTTATGGTTTTTAACCAATCTTGTGCATCTAACAAGTGCTTTTCTGTCATTGGATTGGAATTTAGGTCATTTTCGTCCTCCTTAGGCTTATTCTAATCCATTTAGGGTATCTAACCAATTTTGTGCATCCAATACAAGCGTTTGTGTCATTGTATTAACATTTAGGTCATTTTCGTCCTCTCTTAGGCTTATTATTATTCATTTAGGGTTTTAAACCAATCTTGTGCATCCAATAAGTACGTTTGTGTTATTGGAATAACATTTAGGTCATTTTCGTCCTCCCTAGGCTTGTTCTAATCCATTTAGGGTTATTAATCAATCTTGTGCATTAAATAATTGCGTTTTTGTCATTGGATTAACATTTAGGTCATTTTAGTCCTCCCCATGCTTATTCTAACTCATTTAGGGTTTTTAACCAATCTTGTGCATCCAATAAGTGTGTTTGTGTCATTGGATAAACATTTTGTGCATTTTCTTTCTCCATAGACTTATTCTAATTCATTTAAGGTTTTTTATCAATGGTGTGCATCCAATAAGTGTGTTTGTGTCATTGAATAAATATATTGGTCATTTTCGTCCTCCTTAGGCTTATTTTAATCTATTTATGGTTTTTAACCAATCTTGTGCATCCAATAAGTGCGTTTGTGTCATTGGATTAACATTTAGGTCATTTTCGTCCTCCCTAGGCTTATTCTAATTCATTAAGGGTTTCGAACCAATCTTGTGCGTCCAGTTAGTGCGTTTGTGTCATTGGATTAACATTTAGGTCATTTTAGTCCTCCCTAGGCTAATTCTAATCAATCTAGGTGTTATCACCAATCTTTGTGTCATTGGATTAAAATTTAAGTCATTTTCGACCTCCCTAGGCTTATTCAAACCCATCTACGGTTTTTAACCAATCTTGTTCATCCAATAAGTGCGTTTTTGTCATTGGATTGCCATTTAGGTCATTTTCGTCCTCCCTAGGCTTATTCTAATCAATTTAGGGTTATTAATCAATCTTGTGCATTAAATAATTGAGTTTATGTCATTGGATTAAAATTTAGGTCATTTTCGTCCTCCCTATGCTTATTCTAACTCATTTAGCGTTTTTAGTCAATCTTGTGCATCCAATAAGTGTGTTTGTGTCAATTGTTTAACATTTTGGGCATCTTCTTTCTCCCTTGGCTTATTCTAATTCATTAAAGGTTTTTAATCAATCTTGTGCATCCAATAAGTGTGTTTGTGTCATTGAATAAATATTTTGGTCATTTTCGTCCTCCCTAGGCTTATTCAAATCCATATATGGTTTTTAACCAATCTTGTTCATCCAAAAAGTGCGTTTGTGTCATTGGATTAACATTTAGGTCATTTTCGTCCTCCCTAGGCTTAATCTAATTCATTAAGGGTTTCTAGCCAATCTTGTGCATCCAGTTAGTGCGTTTGTGTCATTGTATTAACATTTAGGTCATTTTCGTCCTCCTTAGGCTAATTGTAATCAATCTAGGGTTTTTCACCAATCTTGTTCATGCAATAAGTGTGTTTGTGTCATTAGATTAAAATTTAAGTCATTTTCGACCTCCCTAGGCTTATTCAAACCCATCCACGGTTTTTAACCAATCTTGTTCATCCAGTAAGTGCGTTTGTATCATTGGATTTACATTTAGGTCATTTTCGTCCTCCTTAGGCTTATTCTAATTTATTGAGGGTTTTTACCCAATCTTGTGCATCCAATAACGGCGTTTGTGTCATTGGAATAACATTTAGCTCTTTTTCGTCCTCCCTGGGCATATTCGATTCCATTTAGGGTTCCTAACCAATCCTGTGCATCCAAAAATTGTGTTAGTGTCATTAAATTAACATTTTGGTCATTTTTGTCCTCCCTAGGATTATTCTAATCCATTAAGTGTTTCTAACCAATCTTGTGCATCCAATAAGTGCGTTTGTGTCATTGGATTAATATTTAGGTCATCTTTGTCCTCCCTTGCCTTATTCTAATCCATTTAGGGTTTTGAACCAATCGATGTGTATCCAATAAGTGCGTTTGTGTCATTGGATTAACATTGAGGTCATTTTTGTCCTCCATAGGCTGATTCTAATCCATATAGGGTTTTTAACTAATCTTGTTCATCCAATATATGTGTTTTTGTCATTGGATTAACATTAAGGTCACTTTCGTCGTCCCTAGGCTTATTCAAATCCATTTATGGTTTTTAACCAATCTTGTGCATCCAATTGGTGCATTTGCCTCATTAGATTAACGTTTAGGTCATTTTCGTCCTCCCTAGGCTTGTTCTAACCCATTAAGGGTTTCTAACAAATCTTTTGCATTGAATAAGTGCGTTTGTGTCATTGGATTAACGTTTAGGTCATTTTTTTCTACCCAAGGATTATTTTAATCCATTTAGGGTTTCTAACCAATTTTGTGCATCCAATACAAGCGTTCGTCCTCTCCTAGGCTTATTATTATTCATTTAGGGTTTTAAACCAATCTTTTGCATCCAATAAGTGCGTTTGTGTCATTGGAATAACATTTAGGTCATTTTCGTCCTCCCTAGGCTTATTCTAATCCATTTAGGGTTATTAATCAATCTTGTGCATCCAATAAGTGCGTTTGTGTCATTGGATTAAAATTTAAGTCATTTTCGTCCTCCTTATGCTTATTCTAACTCATTTAAAATTTTTAACCAATCTTGTGCATCGAATAAGTTTGTGTCATTGGATTAACATTTTGGGCTTGTTCTTCCTCCCTAGACATATTCTAATTCATTTAATGTTTTTAATCAATGTTGTCCATTCAATAAGTGTGTTTCTGTCATTGAATAAATATTTTGGTCATTTTCGTCCTCCCTAGGTTTATTCTAATCCATTTATGGTTTTTAACCAATCTTGTGCATCAAATAAGTGCTTTACTGTCATTGGATTGGAATTTAGGTCATTTTCGTCCTCCTTAGGCTTATTCTAATCCATTTAGCGTTTCTAACCAATTTTGTGCATCCAATACAAGCGTTTGTTTCATTGTATTAACATTTAGGTCATTTTCGTCCTCTATTAGGCTTATTATTATTCATTTAGGGTTTTAAACCAATCTTGAGCATCCAATAAGTGTGTTTGTGTCAATGGACTAACATTTAGGTCATTTTCGTCCTCCCTAGGCTTATTCTAATCCATTTAGGGTTATTAATCAATCTTGTGCATCCAATAAGGGCGTTTTTGTCATTCGATTAACATTTAGGTCTTTTTAGTCCTCCCCATGCTTATTCTAACTCATTTAGGATTTTTAACCAATCTTGTGCATCCAATAAGTGTGTTTGTGTCATTGGATAAACATTTTGTGCATTTTCTTCCTTCATAGACTTATTCTAATTCATTTAAGGTTTTTAATCAATGGTGTGCATCCAATAAGTGTGTTTGTGTCATTGAATAAATATATTGGTCATTTTCGTCCTCCTTAGGCTTATTTTAATCTATTTATGGTTTTTAACCAATCTTGTGCATCCAATAAGTGCGTTTGTGTCATTGGATTAACATTTAGGTCATTTTCGTCCTCCCTAGGCTTATTCTAATTCATTAAGGGTTTCGAACCAATCTTGTGCGTCCAGTTAGTGCGTTTGTGTCATTGGATTAACATTTAGGTCATTTTAGTCCTCCCTAGGCTAATTCTAATCAATCTAGGTGTTATCACCAATCTTTGTGTCATTGGATTAAAATTTAAGTCATTTTCGACCTCCCTAGGCTTATTCAAACCCATCTACGGTTTTTAACCAATCTTGTTCATCCAATAAGTGCGTTTTTGTCATTGGATTGCCATTTAGGTCATTTTCGTCCTCCCTAGGCTTATTCTAATCAATTTAGGGTTATTAATCAATCTTGTGCATTAAATAATTGAGTTTATGTCATTGGATTAAAATTTAGGTCATTTTCGTCCT
The DNA here is from genome assembly GCA_037974735.1 of Cicer chorassanicum. Taxonomy (NCBI): domain Eukaryota; kingdom Viridiplantae; phylum Streptophyta; class Magnoliopsida; order Fabales; family Fabaceae; genus Cicer; species Cicer chorassanicum. The sequence continues at coordinate 30,221,640 of JBBPBP010009779.1, forward strand.
CCCTATGCTTATTCTAACTCATTTAGCGTTTTTAGTCAATCTTGTGCATCCAATAAGTGTGTTTGTGTCAATTGTTTAACATTTTGGGCATCTTCTTTCTCCCTTGGCTTATTCTAATTCATTAAAGGTTTTTAATCAATCTTGTGCATCCAATAAGTGTGTTTGTGTCATTGAATAAATATTTTGGTCATTTTCGTCCTCCCTAGGCTTATTCAAATCCATATATGGTTTTTAACCAATCTTGTTCATCCAAAAAGTGCGTTTGTGTCATTGGATTAACATTTAGGTCATTTTCGTCCTCCCTAGGCTTAATCTAATTCATTAAGGGTTTCTAGCCAATCTTGTGCATCCAGTTAGTGCGTTTGTGTCATTGTATTAACATTTAGGTCATTTTCGTCCTCCTTAGGCTAATTGTAATCAATCTAGGGTTTTTCACCAATCTTGTTCATGCAATAAGTGTGTTTGTGTCATTAGATTAAAATTTAAGTCATTTTCGACCTCCCTAGGCTTATTCAAACCCATCCACGGTTTTTAACCAATCTTGTTCATCCAGTAAGTGCGTTTGTATCATTGGATTTACATTTAGGTCATTTTCGTCCTCCTTAGGCTTATTCTAATTTATTGAGGGTTTTTACCCAATCTTGTGCATCCAATAACGGCGTTTGTGTCATTGGAATAACATTTAGCTCTTTTTCGTCCTCCCTGGGCATATTCGATTCCATTTAGGGTTCCTAACCAATCCTGTGCATCCAAAAAGTGTGTTAGTGTCATTAAATTAACATTTTGGTCATTTTTGTCCTCCCTAGGCTTATTCTAATCCATTAAGTGTTTCTAACCAATCTTGTGCATCCAATAAGTGCGTTTGTGTCATTGGATTAATATTTAGGTCATCTTCGTCCTCCCTTGCCTTATTCTAATCCATTTAGGGTTTTGAACCAATCGATGTGTATCCAATAAGTGCGTTTGTGTCATTGGATTAACATTGAGGTCATTTTTGTCCTCCATAGGCTGATTCTAATCCATATAGGGTTTTTAACTAATCTTGTTCATCCAATATATGTGTTTTTGTCATTGGATTAACATTAAGGTCACTTTCGTCGTCCCTAGGCTTATTCAAATCCATTTATGGTTTTTAACCAATCTTGTGCATCCAATTGGTGCATTTGCCTCATTAGATTAACGTTTAGGTCATTTTCGTCCTCCCTAGGCTTGTT
>JBBPBP010009779.1:30227708-30246994 GCA_037974735.1 Cicer chorassanicum
TTAATCAATCTTGTGCATCCAATAAGTGTGTTTGTGTCAATTGTTTAACATTTTGGGCATCTTCTTTCTCCCTTGGCTTATTCTAATTCATTTAAGGTTTTTAATCAATCTTGTGCATCCAATAAGTGTGTTTGTGTCATTGAATAAATATTTTGGTCATTTTCGTCCTCCCTAGGCTTATTCAAATCCATATATGGTTTTTAACCAATCTTGTTCATCCAAAAAGTGCGTTTGTGTCATTGGATTAACATTTAGGTCATTTTCGTCCTCCCTAGGCTTAATCTAATTCATTAAGGGTTTCTAGCCAATCTTGTGCATCCAGTTAGTGCGTTTGTGTCATTGTATTAACATTTAGGTCATTTTCGTCCTCCTTAGGCTAATTGTAATCAATCTAGGGTTTTTCACCAATCTTGTTCATGCAATAAGTGTGTTTGTGTCATTAGATTAAAATTTAAGTCATTTTCGACCTCCCTAGGCTTATTCAAACCCATCCACGGTTTTTAACCAATCTTGTTCATCCAGTAAGTGCGTTTGTATCATTGGATTTACATTTAGGTCATTTTCGTCCTCCTTAGGCTTATTCTAATTTATTGAGGGTTTTTACCCAATCTTGTGCATCCAATAACGGCGTTTGTGTCATTGGAATAACATTTAGCTCTTTTTCGTCCTCCCTGGGCATATTCGATTCCATTTAGGGTTCCTAACCAATCCTGTGCATCCAAAAATTGTGTTAGTGTCATTAAATTAACATTTTGGTCATTTTTGTCCTCCCTAGGATTATTCTAATCCATTAAGTGTTTCTAACCAATCTTGTGCATCCAATAAGTGCGTTTGTGTCATTGGATTAATATTTAGGTCATCTTTGTCCTCCCTTGCCTTATTCTAATCCATTTAGGGTTTTGAACCAATCGATGTGTATCCAATAAGTGCGTTTGTGTCATTGGATTAACATTGAGGTCATTTTTGTCCTCCATAGGCTGATTCTAATCCATATAGGGTTTTTAACTAATCTTGTTCATCCAATATATGTGTTTTTGTCATTGGATTAACATTAAGGTCACTTTCGTCGTCCCTAGGCTTATTCAAATCCATTTATGGTTTTTAACCAATCTTGTGCATCCAATTGGTGCATTTGCCTCATTAGATTAACGTTTAGGTCATTTTCGTCCTCCCTAGGCTTGTTATAACCCATTAAGGGTTTCTAACAAATCTTTTGCATTGAATAAGTGCGTTTGTGTCATTGGATTAACGTTTAGGTCATTTTTTTCTACCCAAGGATTATTCTAATCCATTTAGGGTTTCTAACCAATTTTGTGCATCCAATACAAGCGTTCGTCCTCCCTAGGCTTATTGTAATCCATTTAGGGTTATTAATCAATCTTGTGCATCCAATAAGGGCGTTTTTGTCATTGGATTAACATTTAGGTCTTTTTAGTCCTCCCCATGCTTATTCTAACACATTTAGGATTTTTAACCAATCTTGTGCATCCAATAAGTGTGTTTGTGTCATTGGATAAACATTTTGTGCATTTTCTTCCTTCATAGACTTATTCTAATTCATTTAAGGTTTTTAATCAATGGTGTGCATCCAATAAGTGTGTTTGTGTCATTGAATAAATATATTGGTCATTTTCGTCCTCCTTAGGCTTATTTTAATCTATTTATGGTTTTTAACCAATCTTGTGCATCCAATAAGTGCGTTTGTGTCATTGGATTAACATTTAGGTCATTTTCATCCTCCCTAGGCTTATTCTAATTCATTAAGCGTTTCTAACCAATCTTGTGCATCCAGTTAGTGCGTTTGTGTCATTGGATTAACATTTAGGTCATTTTAGTCCTCCCTAGGCTAATTCTAATCAATCTAGGTGTTTTCACCAATCTTTGTGTCATTGGATTAAAATTTAAGTCATTTTCGTCCTCCCTAGGCTTATTCAAACCCATCTACGGTTTTTAACCAATCTTGTTCATCCAATAAGTGCGTTTTTGTCATTGGATTGCCATTTAGGTCATTTTCGTCCTCCCTAGGCTTATTCTAATCAATTTAGGGTTATTAATCAATCTTGTGCATTAAATAATTGAGTTTATGTCATTGGATTAAAATTTAGGTCATTTTCATCCTCCCTATGCTTATTCTAACTCATTTAGCGTTTTTAATCAATCTTGTGCATCCAATAAGTGTGTTTGTGTCAATTGTTTAACATTTTGGGCATCTTCTTTCTCCCTTGGCTTATTCTAATTCATTTAAGGTTTTTAATCAATCTTGTGCATCCAATAAGTGTGTTTGTGTCATTGAATAAATATTTTGGTCATTTTCGTCCTCCCTAGGCTTATTCAAATCCATATATGGTTTTTAACCAATCTTGTTCATCCAAAAAGTGCGTTTGTGTCATTGGATTAACATTTAGGTCATTTTCGTCCTCCCTAGGCTTATTCTAATTCATTAAGGGTTTCTAGCCAATCTTGTGCATCCAGTTAGTGCGTTTGTGTCATTGTATTAACATTTAGGTCATTTTCGTCCTCCTTAGGCTAATTGTAATCAATCTAGGGTTTTTCACCAATCTTGTTCATGCAATAAGTGTGTTTGTGTCATTAGATTAAAATTTAAGTCATTTTCGACCTCCCTAGGCTTATTCAAACCCATCTACGGTTTTTAACCAATCTTGTTCATCCAGTAAGTGCGTTTGTATCATTGGATTAACATTTAGGTCATTTTCGTCCTCCTTAGGCTTATTCTAATTTATTGAGGGTTTTTAACCAATCTTGTGCATCCAATAACGGCGTTTGTGTCATTGGAATAACATTTAGCTCTTTTTCGTCCTCCCTGGGCATATTCGATTCCATTTAGGGTTCCTAACCAATCCTGTGCATCCAAAAAGAGTGTTAGTGTCATTAAATTAACATTTTGGTCATTTTTGTCCTCCCTAGGCTTATTCTAATCCATTAAGTGTTTCTAACCAATCTTGTGCATCCAATAAGTGCGTTTGTGTCATTGGATTAATATTTAGGTCATCTTTGTCCTCCCTTTCCTTATTCTAATCCATTTAGGGTTTTGAACCAATCGATGTGTATCCAATAAGTGCGTTTGTGTCGTTGGATTAACATTGAGGTCATTTTTGTCCTCCATAGGCTGATTCTAATCCATATAGGGTTTTTAACTAATCTTGTTCATCCAATATATGTGTTTTTGTCATTGGATTAACATTAAGGTCACTTTCGTCCTCCCTAGGCTTATTCAAATCCATTTATGGTTTTTAACCAATCTTGTGCATTCGATTGGTGCGTTTGCCTCATTAGATTAACGTTTAGGTCATTTTCGTCCTCCCTAGGCTTGTTCTAACCCATTAAGGGTTTCTAACAAATCTTTTGCATTTAATAAGTGCGTTTGTGTCATTGGATTAACGTTTAGGTCATTTTTTTCTACCCAACGATTATTCTAATCCATTTAGGGTTTCTAACCAATTTCGTGCATCCAATACAAGCGTTCGTCCTCTCCTAGGCTTATTATTATTCATTTACGGTTTTAAACCAATCTTTTGCATCCAATAAGTGCGTTTGTGTCATTGGAATAACATTTAGGTCATTTTAGTCATCCCTAGGCTTATTCTAATCCATTTAGGGTTATTAATCAATCTTGTGCATCCAATAAGTGCGTTTGTGTCATTGGATTAAAATTTAAGTCATTTTCGTCCTCCCTATGCTTATTCTAACTCATTTAAAAATTTTAACCAATCTTGTGCATCCAATAAGTGTGTTTGTGTCATTGGATTAACATTTTGGGCATGTTCTTCCTCCCTAGACATATTCTAATTCATTTAATGTTTTTAATCAATGTTGTCCATTCAATAAGTGTGTTTTTGTCATTGAATAAATATTTTGGTCATTTTCGTCCTCCCTAGGCTTATTCTAATCCATTTATGGTTTTTAACCAATCTTGTGAATCTAATAAGTGCGTTTCTGTCATTGGATTAGAATTTAGGTCATTTTCGTCCACCCTAGGCTTATTCAAATCCATATAGGGTTTTTAACCAATCTTGTGCATCCAATAAGTGTGTTTGTGTCATTGAATAAATATTTTTGTCATTTTCGTCCTCCCTAGGCTTATTCTAATCCATTTATGGTTTTTAACAAATCTTTTGAATCTAATAAGTGCGTTTCTGTCATTGGATTACAATTTTAATCATTTTCATCCTCCCTAGGCTTATTCAAATCCATATAGGGTTTTTAACTAATCTTGTGAATCCAATAAGTGTGTTTGTGTCATTCGATTAACATATAGGTCATTTTCGTACTCCCTAGGCTAATTCTAATCCATTAAGGGTTTATAACCAATCTTGTGCATACAGTTAGTGAGTTTGTGTCAATTGATTAACATATAGGTCATTTTCGTCCTCCGTAGGCTTATTCTAATCCATTTAGGGTGTTTAACCGATATTGGGCATCCAATAAGTGCGTTTGTGTGATTGGGCATTTTCTTCCTCCATAGACTTATTCTAATTCATTTAAGGTTTTTAATCAATCATGTGCATCCAATAACTGTGTTTGTGTCATTGAATAAATATTTTGGTCATTTTCGTCCTCCCTAGGGTTTTTCAAATCCATATATGGTTTTTAACCAATCTTGTGCATCCAATAAGTGCGTTTGTGTCATTGGATTAACATTTAGGTTATTTTTGTCCTCCCTAGGCTTATTCTAATTTATTTAGGGTTTCTAACCAATCTTGTGCATCTAGTTAGTGCGTTTGGGTCAATGGATTAACATTTAGGTCATTTTCATCCTCCCTAGGCTAATTCTAATCAATCTAGGGTTTTTCACCAATCTTGTTCATGCAATAAGTGTGTTTGTGTCATTGGATTAAAATTTAGGTCACTTTCGTCCTCCCTAGGCTTATTCATATCCATTTAGGGTTTCTAACCAATTTTGTGCATCCAATACAAGCGTTTGTGTCATTGTATTAACATTTAGGTCATTTTCGTCCTCTCCTAGGCTTATTATTATTCATTTAGGATTTTAAACCAATCTTGTGCATCCAATAAGTGCGTTTGTGTCATTGGAATAACATTTAGGTCATTTTCGTCCTCCCTAGGCTTATTCTAATCCATTTAGGGTTATTAATCAATCTTGTGCATTAAATAATTGCGTTTTTGTCATTGGATTAACATTTAGGTCATTTTTGTCCTCCCGATGCTTATTCTAACTCATTTAGGTTTTTTAATTAATCTTGTGCATCCAATAAGTGTGTTTGTGTCATTGGATTAACATTTTGGGCGTTTTCTTCCTCCATAGACTTATTCTAATTTATTTAAGGTTTTTAATCAATCTTGTGCATCCAATAAGTGTCTTTGTGTCATTGAATAAATATGTTGGTCATTTTCGTCCTCCCTAGGCTTATTCAAATCCATATATGGTTTTTAACCAATCTTGTGCATCCAATAAGTGCGTTTGTGTCATTGGATTAACATTTAGGTCATTTTCATCCTCCCTAGGCTTATTCTAATTCATTAAGGGTTTCTAACAAATCTTGTTCATCCAGTTAGTGCGTTTGTGTCATTGGATTAACATTTAGGTCATTTTCATCCTCCCTAGGCTAATTCTAATCAATCTTGGGTTTTTCACCAATCTTGTTCATGCAATAAGTGTGTTTGTGTCATTGGATTAAAATTTAAGTCATTTTCGTCCTCCTTAGGCTTATTCAAATCCATTTTATGGTTTTTAACCAATCTTGTTCATCCAATTGGTGCGTTTGCCTCATTCGATTAACGTTTTAGTCATTTTCGTCCTCCCTAGGCTTATTCTAACCCATTAAGGGTTTTTAACCAATCTTTTGCATCGAATAAGTGCGTTTGTGTCATTGGATTAACGTTTAGGTCATTTTTGTCCACCCTAGGCTTATTCTAATCCATTTAGGGTTTCTAACCAATTTTGTGCATTCAATACAAGCGTTGTTGTCATTGTATAAACATTTAGGTCATTTTCGTCATCTCTTAGGCTTATTATTATTCATTTAGGGTTTTAAACCAATCTTGTGCATCCAATAATTGCATTTTTGTCATTGGAATAACATTTAGGTCATTTTCGTCCTCGCTAGGCTTATTCTAATTTATTTATGGTTATTAATCAATCTTGTGCATTAAATAATTGCGTTTGTGTCATTGGATTAAAATGTAAGTCATTTTTGTCCTCCCTATGCTTATTCTAACTCATATAAAATTTTTATCCAATCTTGGGCATCCAATAAGTGTGTTTGTGTCATTGGATTAACATTTTGGGCATGTTCTTCCTTCCTAGACTTATTCTAATTCATTTAAGGTTTTTATTCAATCTTTTGCATCCAATAAGTGTGTTTGTGTCATTGAATTAATATTTTGGTCATTTTCGTCCTCCCTAGGCTTATTCTAATTCATTAAGGGTTTCTAGACAATCTTGTGCATCCAGTTAGTGCGTTTGTGTCATTGTATTAACATTTAGGTCATTTTCGTCCTCCTTAGGCTAATTCTAATACATTTAGGGTTTTTAACCAATCTTGTGCATCTAATATGTGCGTTTGTGCTATTCGATTAGAATTTAGGTCATTTTCGTCCTCCCTAGGCTTATTCAAATCCATATAGTGTTTTTAACCAATCTTGTGCATCCAATAAGTGTGTTTGTGTCGTTGAATAAATATTTTGGTCATTTTCGTCCTCCCTAGGCTTATTCTAATCCATTTATGGTTTTTAACCAATCTTGTGCATCTAATAAGTGCGTTTCTGTCATTGGATTAGAATTTAGGTCATTTTCGTCCTCCCTAGGCTTATTCAAATCCATATAGGGTTTTTAACCAATCTTGTGAATCCAATAAGTGCGTTTGTGTGATTGGATTAACATTTAGGTCATTTTCGTCCTCCCTAGGCTTATTCTAATCCATTTAGGGTTTCTAACCAATTTTGTGCATCCAATACAAGCGTTTGTGTCATTGTATTAACATTTAGGTCATCTTTGTCCCCTCCTAGGCTTATTATTACTCATTTAGGGTTTTTAACCAATCTTGTGCATCCAATAAGTGAGTTTGTGTCATAGGATAAACATTTTGGGCATTTTCTTCCTCCATAGACTTATTCTAATTCATTTAAGGTTTTTAGTCAAAGTTGTCCATCCAATAAGTGTGTTTGTGTCATTGAATGAATATTTTGGTCATTTTCGTCCTCCCTAGGCTTATTCTAATCAATTTATGGGTTTTAACCAATCTTGTGCATCTAATAAGTGCTTTTCTGTCATTGGATTGGAATTTAGGTCATTTTCGTCCTCCCTAGGCTTATTCTAATCCATTTAGGGTTTCTAACCGATTTCGTTCATCCAATACAAGCGTTTGTGTCATTGTATTAAGATTTAGGTCATTTTCGTCCTCTCTTAGGCTTATTATTATTCATTTAGGGTTTTAAACCAATCTTGTGCATCCAATAAGTGCGTTTGTTTCATTGGAATAACATTTAGGTCATTTTCGTCCTCCCTAGGCTTATTCTAATCCATTTAGGGTTATTAATCAATCTTGTGCATTAAATAATTTCGTTTTTGTCATTGCATTAACATTTAGGTCATTTTACTCCTCCCCATGCTTATTCTAACTCATTTAGGGTTTTTAACCAATCTTGTGCATCCAATAAGTGTGTTTGTGTCATTGGATTAACATTTAGGTCATTTTTCGTCCTCCCTAGGCTTATTCTAATTCATTAAGGGTTTCAAACAAATCTTGTTCATCCAGTTAGTGCGTTTGTGTCATTGGATTAACATTTAGGTCATTTTCATCCTCCCTAGGCTAATTCTAATCAATCTAGGGTTTTTCACCAATCTTGTTCATGCAATAAGTGTGTTTGTGTCATTAGATTAAAATTTAAGTCATTTTCGTCCTCCCTAGGCTTATTCAAACCCATCTACGGTTTTTAACCAATCTTGTTCATCCAGTAAGTGCGTTTGTGTCATTGGATTATCATTTAGGTCTTATTCGTCCTCCCTGGGCTTATTCTTATTTATTGAGGGTTTTTAGCCAATCTTGTGTATCCAATAAGGGTGTTTGTGTCATTGGAATAACATTTTGGTCATTTTTGTCCTCCCTAGGCTTATTCTAATCCATTAGGTGTTTCTAACCAATCTTGTGCATCCAATAAGTGCGTTTTTGTTATTGGATTAATACTTAGGTCATTTTCGTCCTCCTTTGGCTTATTCTAATCCATTTAGGGTTTTGAACCAATCGTGTGCATCCAATAAATGCGTTTGTGTCATTGGATTAACATTTAGGTCATTTTTTTCCTCCATAGGCTGATTCTAATCCATATAGGGTTTTTAACTAATCTTGTTCATCCAATAAGTATGTTTTTGTCATTGGATTAACATTAAGGTCACTTTCGTCGTCCCTAGGCTTATTCAAATCCATTTATGGTTTTTAACCAATCTTTTGCATCCAATTGGTGCGTTTGCCTCATTCGATTAACGTTTAGGTCATTTTCATCCTCCCTAGGCTTATTCTAACCCATTAAGGGTTTTTAACCAATCTTTTGCATCAAATAAGAGCGTTTGTGCCATTGGATTAACGTGTAGGTCATTTTTGTCCACCCTAGGCTTATTCTAATCCATTTAGGGTTTTTAACCAATTTTGTGCATCCAATACAAGCGTTTGTGTCATTGTATAAACATTTAGGTCATTTTCGTCCTCTCTTAGGCTTATTATTATTCAATTAGGGTTTTAAACCAATCTTGTGCATCCAATAATTGCATTTTTGTCATTGGAATAACATTTAGTTCATTTTCGTCCTCGCTAGGCTTATTCTAATAAATAATTACGTTTGTGTCATTGGATTAAAATTTAAGTCATTTTTGTCCTCCCGATGCTTATTCTAACTCATATAAAAAATTTAACCAATTTTGTGCATCCAATAAGTGTGTTTGTGTCATTGGATTAACATTTTGGGCCTGTTCTTCCTTCCTAGACTTATTCTAATTCATTTAAGGTTTTTGTTCAATCTTGTGCATCCAATAAGTGTGTTTGTGTCATTGAATTAATATTTTGGTCATTTTCGTTGTCCCTAGGCTAATTCTAATCCATTTAGGGTTTTTAACCAATCTTGTGCATCTAATAAGTGCGTTTGTGTTATTTGATTAGAATTTAGGTCATTTTCGTCCTCCCTAGGCTTATTCAAATCCATATAGGGTTTTTAACTAATCTTGTGCGTCCAAGAAGTGCGTTTGTGTAATTGGATTAACATTTAGGTCATTTTCCTCCTCCTTAGGCTTATTCTAATACATTAAGGGTTTCTATCCAGTCTTGTGCATCCAGTTACTGTGTTTGTGTCATTCGATTAACATATAGGTCATTTTCGTTGTCCGTTGGCTTATTCTTATCCGTTAAGGTGGTTTAACCGATATTGGGCATCCAATAAGTGCGTTTGTGTGATTGGATTAACATTTAGGTCATTTTCGTCCTCCCTAGGCTTATTCTAATCCATTTAGGGTTTCTAACCAATTTTGTGCATCCAATACAAGCGTTTGTGTCATTGTATTAACATTTAGGTCATTTTTGTCCCCTCCAAGGCTTATTATTATTATTCATTTAGGGTATTAAACCAATCTTTTCTGCATCCAATTAGTGTGTTTGTGTCAGTGGAATAACATTTAGGTCATTTTCGTCCTCCCTAGGCTTATTCTAATCCATTTAGGGTTATTAATCAATCTTGAGCATTAAATAATTGCGTTTTTGTCATTGGATTAACATTTTGGTCTTTTTAGTCCTCCCCATGCTTATTCTAACTCATTTAGGGTTTTTAACCAATCTTGTGCATCCAATAAGTGTGTTTGTGTCATTGGATAAACATTTTGGGCATTTTCTTCCTCCATAGACTTATTCTAATTCATTTAAGGTTTTTAGTCAATGTTGTCCATCCAATAAGTGTGTTTGTGTCATTGAATGAATATTTTGGTCATTTTCGTCCTCCCTAGGCTTATTCTAATCAATTTATGGTTTTTAACCAATCTTGTGCATCTAATAAGTGCTTTTTTGTCATTGGATTGGAATTTAGGTCATTTTCGTCCTCCTTAGGCTTATTCTAATCCATTTAGGGTTTCTAACCAATATCGTGCATCCAATACAAGCGTTTGTGTCATTGTATTAACATTTAGGTCATTTTCGTCCTCTCTTAGGCTTATTATTATTCATTTAGGGTTTTAAACCAATCTTGTGCATCCAATAAGTGCGTTTGTTTCATTGGAATAACATTTAGGTCATTTTTGTCCTCCCTAGGCTTATTCTAATCCATTTAGGGTTATTAATCAATCTTGTGCATTAAATAATTTCGTTTTTGTCATTGGATTAACATTTAGGTCATTTTAGTCCTCCCCATGCTTATTCTAACTCATTTAGGGTTTTTAACCAATCTTGTGCATCCAATAAGTGTGTTTGTGTCATTGGATTAACATTTAGGTCATTTTCGTCCTCCCTAGGCTTATTCTAATTCATTAAGGGTTTCAAACAAATCTTGTTCATCCAGTTAGTGTGTTTGTGTCATTGGATTAACATTTAGGTCATTTTCATCCTCCCTAGGCTAATTCTAATCAATCTAGGGTTTTTCACCAATCTTGTTCATGCAATAAGTGTGTTTGTGTCATTAGATTAAAATTTAAGTCATTTTCGTCCTCCCTAGGCTTATTCAAACCCATCTATGGTTTTTAACCAATCTTGTTCATCCAGTATGTGCGTTTGTGTCATTGGATTATCATTTAGGTCATATTCGTCCTCCCTGGGCTTATTCTAATTTATTGAGGGTTTTTAGCCAATCTTGTGTATCCAATAAGGGTGTTTGTGTTATTGGAATAACATTTAGGTCTTTTTCGTTCTCCCTAGGCTTATTCGAATCCATTTAGGGTTCCTATCCAATCCTGTGCATCCAAAAAGTGTGTTAGTGTCATTGGATTAACATTTTGGTCATTTTTGTCCTCCCTAGGCTTATTCTAATCCATTAGGTGTTTCTAACCAATCTTGTGCATCCAATAAGTGCGTTTTTGTTATTGGATTAATACTTAGGTCATTTTTGTCCTCCTTTGGCTTATTCTAATCCAATAAGTGCGTTTTTGTAATTGGATTAATATTAGATATTTGTTGGTTTGGTTTAATTATATATATATATATATATATATATATATATATAATATGATTGAAAGTATAAGTATATATATATATATAGTTAGGTGTGAACATATGTAGTATAAGTATATAGTATATATAAGTATATATATATATATATAGTAACGTGTGAAAGGGTAGAAGGAAAATAGAAGCAACACAGTGAGAGAAAGTAACATTCAAGCCTCCCTGTTCTTCTTCTTCTTTCAATTTTCAAAAAAAACAAAATCAAAACCCATCAATTTAAAACCTCCATTTTCTTCTAGATCTAAGCTTCCATTCGAGAAGTGACAGAAGGGAAAGTTGCTCACCTCCATGCTGCGGTGCTAGTGAGCTAACTTTGGAAGCGGCGTGCGAACAAAATATTTTACCGGAACTTATCGCGGTACTGTAATCGGTTGTTTAAGCTATCGTTAAGGTAAGGGCTCCTTCCAAACTTTTAGTTTGCATTTAGGACATTATATGTGATTTTATGGAAAAGAAATTTGGTGTATTTGATGTGTAAAATGACAAAAATTAATTTAATTCGTTTATGCGGGAATTAGCGGAATTTAAAATTGACGCGGTTGAGACGTAGTTTGATATGAATTGTGTGCGATTTGTTGACATTGAATTAATGTGATTAATGTAGTCGATTTTGTTAGTAATGGTTGACAAAAAAAAAAAAAGAAATTGATTTTGACGTGTTTGAGTTACGAAATGAGTTATTTTCAAATAAATGAGTTTGAACTTTAGTTGTGAACAAATTGTTATAAATATTCATGTTTATGTAGTTAGCTCCTTGAGTCTCGAAAAGGAATCGAGACTGTTGGCACCGAGTTAGCGGTGGGGAGAACTCTGAGATATTAATGTTGTTTTGGAGATTAAATTTGGTGTGGTTTATGTGTTCATAATTAATATTATGAATTTTTGAGATGTGATTTATGTGTGGATTATGGTTGAAATTTTTGGAGATTAAATTTGGTGTGAAATTTTGGAATTCGAATTGATTGAATTTGTCGTGTTTGACGTGTGAATTTGCAGAACATGAATTTAAGGTGTTTTATGTGAAATTGTTTTGATGTGTTTGAGGAGTGATTTGAGGAAATAAATTTGGTGTAAATGCATGTTTGCAATTATGGAATTTAATGGGTGTATTGTGGTTGAAATATGACGAGTTTTGAAAATGAGTAATTTGTAGTGATTTGGAGTGGATTTGTGGAATTTGGATTGTTGTATATAATGTGGTTTGTAGATTGAATTTGATGTGGATTTGTTGGATTTATGAACTAATATGTCTGAGTATGCTTTGTGAAAAGTTTTGAAAAATCATTAGTGTTAAATGAGTATTAAAAAAGGGGAATCTTTTAATAGCTGCATTTACTTAATGGTTGTGGTGAAAAGAGTTAGAGTATGCTCATGCATTTCATAGTACATGGTGACCGCGATGGGCCATAGTGATAGTGGTAACCGTGATGGGCCACGAGATGATGCCATGTGAATAGTTGGTTCATCTTATCCTTGCGGGGATTTTTGCGTCGTGCTGATCTGTGAGAGATTGCACTCTTGTAAGTCGTGTTGATCTGTGAGCGATTGCACGCTTAGAAAATTAGTACTGGTCTGTGAGAGGCTGTACGATAGTAAATTGTGCTGATCCGTGAGAGATTGCACCTTGATAATTAGTACTGGTCTGTGAGAGGCTGTACAATTATGATTTACGCCCTTCGAGGAGGGTTTTGGTTTGGAATTCTGGAATCATGTGCATTGGCATATACGCATTTCATTAGGGTGCTTGGCACGCGAGTCATGTTTGATATACTGTGATGGTTGTATATACATACTCGGTTGTGGTTTGTAATTGTGCCGTATTTGATGAGTGTTATTGATTGACTTTATGTGGTAAGCGTTGAATGATATCGAAACATTTTCAAAACTAGAAATTATGCCATTTTCACAATTGTATTCGGATACAAGGATGTGGTATTCGAATACGACAGTGCAGTTTGTTAAAAATTCCATTTTTCAACTTTGATTATGCATGTTTGGCATATGAAAATCCTTTCTAGATGTATGTTAAGTTGAAAGGTTATTTTGTGCATTTAAAATTTAAATGTTATGTGATATTTGTTAATTTCGGTTGGTGACCTTTACAATTATTGTGGAAATCTGGGCTTTTCCCTCAGATGAGAATCAGGATCGTCCTACCAGTTAGTACTCTGGAGATGGGTACGGAGTTAGACTTACCTGACCACTGCTGTGTCAGAAGGATTTCTGCGGGGCGCGTGGAGATCACTTCGGTTATAGTAGTTTTTTTTGTAGCATGATCAGATTAGATGGCTGTATAGGGGCTAGATGTCTATCTGTTGTGGTTGGATTTATTTCATTCTGGAAGACTGTACCTATACCATATATTGTCAGCCTAACTTTGATTTTGATGGGTCCTTGTACCACTTTTTGACGTGACGTGGGGAAGTTAAAATTCTTGGGGCAGTGCTTTTGTACAGGTGTCTGCCGAGAATACCCTAGGGGTATGAGCTACTTTGGATAGGTCTCATAGCCCCGGTGTATTTTTCTGTTTTAAATATTTTGGATTTTCATTTCAAAACCGTTTCCGCTGTTTGTAATTATTGTTGACTTTTGTCGTTGTGATAGGACTTAAATATTTTATCCAAAGGTATTTATCTCTTTATTATGAATTTGAATTTGTTTAAAAAAAAAAAATCGGGCTGTTACATTATGCATCTAATAAGTGCGTTTCTGTCATTGGATTAGAATTTAGGTCATTTTCCTCCTCCATAGGCTTATTCAAATCCATAAAGGGTTTTTAACCAATCTTGTGCATCCAATAAGTGCGTTTGTGTCATTGGATTAACATTTAGGTCATTTTCGACCTCCCTAGGCTAATTCTAATCAATCTAGGGTTTTTCACCAATCTTGATCATCCAATAAGTGTGTTTGTGTCATTGGATTAAAATTTAGGTCATTTTCGTCCTCACTAGGCTTATTCTAATTTATTTAGGGTTTTTAACCAATCTTGTGCATCCAATAAATGCGTTTGTGTCATTGGAATAACATTAAGGTCTTTTTTGCCTCACTGGGCTTATTCGAATCCATTTAGGGTTCCTAACCAATCATGTACATCCAATAAGTGCGTTTGTGTCATTAGATTAACATTTTGGTCATTTTTGTCCTCCCCAAGCTTATTCTAATCCGTTAAGGGTTTCTAACCAATCTTGTGCATCCAATAACTGCGTTAGTGTCATTGGATTATTATTTAGGTCATTTTCGTCCTCCTTAGGCTTAGTCTAATCCATTTAGGGTTTTGAACCAATTGTGTGCATCCAATTAGTGCGTTTGTATCATTGGATTATCAATTAGGTCATTTTTGTCCTCCATTGCTGATTCTAATCCATATAAGGTTGTTAACTAATCTTTTTCATCCAGTAAGTGTGTTACTGTCATTGGATTAACATTAAGGTCACTTTCGTCCTCCCTAGGCTTATTCAAATCCATTTATGGTTTTTAACCAATATTGTGCATCCAATTGGTGCGTTTGCGTCATTCGATCAACGTTTAGGTCATTTTCGCCCTCCCTAGGCATATTTTAATCCATTAAGGGTTTCTAACCAATCTTTTGCATTGGATAAGTGTGTTTGTGTTATTGGATTAACGTTTAGGTCATTTTTGTCCTCCCTAGGCTTATTCTAATCCATTTAGGGTTTCTAACCAATTTCGTGCATCCAATACAAGCGTCTGTGTCATTGTATTAACATTTAGGTCATTTTCGTCTTCTCTTAGGCTTATTATTATTCATTTAGGGTTTTAAACCAATCTTGTACATCCAATAAGTGCATTTGTTTTATTGGAATAACATTTAGGTCATTTTCGTCCTCCCTAGGCTTATTCTAATCCATTTAGGGCTATTAATCAATCTTGTGCATTAAATAATTGCGTTTTTGTCATTAGATTAACATTTAGGTCATTTTAGTCCTCCCCATGCTTATTATAACTCATTTAGGGTTTTTATCCAATCTTGTGCATCCAATAAGTGTGTTTGTGTCATTGGATTATCATTTTCGGAATGTTTTTCCTCCATAGACTTATTCTAATTCATTTAAGGTTCTTAATCAATGTTGTGAATCCAATAAGTGTGTTTGGGTCATTGAATAAATATTTTGGTCATTTTCGTCCTCCCTAGGCTTATTCTAATCCATTTATGGTTTTTAACCAATCTTGTGCATCTAATAAGTGCATTTATGTCATTGAATTAGAATTTAGGTCATTTTCGTCCTCCCGAGGCTTATAAAACCCATCTACGGTTTTTAACCAATCTTGTTCATCCAATAAGTGCGTTTGTGTCATTGGAATAACATTTAGGTCATTTTCGTCCTCCCTATGCTTATTCTAACTCATTTCGGGTTTTTAATCAATCTTGTGCATCCAATAAGTGTGTTTGTGTCGTTGGATTAGTATTTTGGGCATGTTCTTCCTCCCTAGACTTATTCTAATTCATTAAAGGTTTTCAATTAATCTTTTGCATCCAATAAGTGTGTTTGTGTCATTGAATTAATATTTTGGTCATTTTCGTCATACGTAGGCTAATTCTAGTCCATATAGGGTTTTAAACCAATCTTGTGCATCCAATAAGTGCGTTTGTGTCATTGGAATATTATTTAGGTCATTTTCGTCCTCCCTAGGCTTATCCTAATCCATTTAGGGTTTTTACCCAATCTTGTGCATCCAATAAGTGCGTTTGTGTCATTGGATTAACATTTAGGTCATTTTCGTCCTCCCTAGGCTTATTCTAATCCATTTAGGGTTTCTAAACAATTTTGTGCATCCAATACAAGCGTTTGTGTCATTGTATTAACATTTATGCCAGTTTCGTCCTCTCATAGGCTTATTATATTTCATTTAGGGTTTTAAACCAATCTTCTGCATCCATTAAGTGCGTTTGTGTCATTGGAATAACATTTAGGTCATTTTCGTCCTCCCTAGGCTTATTCCAATCCATTTAGGGTTTTTAATCAATCTTGTGCATTAAATAATTTCGTTTTTGTCATTGGATTAACATTTAGGTCATTTTAGTCCTCCCCATGCTTATTCCAACTCATTTAGCGTTTTTATCCAATCTTGTGCATCTAATAAGTATGTTTGTGTCATTGGATTATCATTTTGGACATTTTCTTCCTCCATAGACTTATTCTAATTCATTTAAGGTTTTTATTCAATGTTGTGCATCCAATAAGTGTGTATGTTTCATTGAATAATTGTTTTGGTCATTTTCGTCCTCCCTAGGCTTATTCTAATCCATTTATGGTTTTTAACCAATATTGTGCATCCAATAAGTGCATTTGTGTTATTGGATTAACATTTAAGTCATTTTCGTCCTCCCTAACAAAATTTCAATCAATCTATGGTTTTTCACCAATCTTGTTCATCCAATAAGTGTGTTTGTGTCATTGGATTAAAATGTAAGTGATTTTCGTCCTCCCTAGGCTTATTCAAACCCATCTACGGTTTTTAACAAATCTTGTTCATCCAATAAGAGCGTTTGTGTCATCGATTAACATTTAGGTCATTTTCGTCCTCTCCTAAGTTTATTATTATTCATTTTTTGTTTTAAACCAATCTTTTGCATCCAATAAGTGCGTTTGTGTCATTGGAATAACAATAATGTAATTTTCGTCCTCCATAGGCTTATTCTAATCCATTTAGCGTTATTAATCAATCTTGTGCATTAATAATTGCGTTTTTGTCATTAGATTAACATTTAGGTCATTTTAGTCCTCCCAATGCTTATTCTAACTCATTTAGGGTTTTTAACCAATCTTGTGCTTCCAATAAGTGTGTTTGTGTCATAGGATTAACATATTGGGCATGTTCTTCCTCCCTAGACTTATTCTAATTCATTTAAGGTTTTTAATCAATCTTGTGCATCCAATAAGTGTGTTTGAGTCATTCAATTTATAATATGGTCATTTCCGTCGTCCCTAGGCTAATTCTAATCCATTTAGGGTTTTTAACCAATCTTGTGCATCTAATAAGTGCGTTTGTGTCATTGGATTAGAATTTAGGTCATTTTCGTCCTCCCAAGGCTTATTCAAATTTATTTAGGGTTTTTAAAGAAGCTTGTGCATCCAATAAGTTCGTTTGTGTCATTGGATTAACATTTAGGTCATTTTTTTCCTCCCTAGGCTTATTCTAATCCAATAAGGGTTTCTAACCAATCTTGTGCATCTAGTTAGTGCGTTTGTGTCATTCGATTAACATATAGGGCATTTTCGTCCTCCCTAGGCTTATTCTAATCCATTAAGGGTGTTTAACCGATATTGGGCATCCAATAAGTGCGTTTGTGTCATTGGATTAACATTTAGGTCATTTTCACCAATGTTGTTCATCCAATAAGTGTGTTTGTGTCATTGGATTAAAAGTTAAGTCATTTTTCGTTCATCCAATAAGTGCAGTTGTTTCATTGGATTAACATTTAGTTCATTTTCGTCCTCCCTAGGCTTATTCTAATTTTTTTTGGGTTTCTAACCAATCTTGTGCATCCAATAAGTGCGTTTGTGTCATTCGATTAACATTTAGGTCATTTTCGTACTCCCTAGGCTAATTCTAATCCATTAAGGGTTTCTAGCCAATCTAGTGCATCTAGTTAGTGCGTTTGTGTCATTCAATTAACATATAGGTCATTTTCGTCCTTTGTAGGCTTATTCTAATCCATTAAGGGTGTTTAACCGATATTAAGCATCCAATAAGTGCGTTTGTGTCATTGGATTAACAGTTAGGTCATTTTTGCCTCCCTAGGCTTTTTTGAATCCATTTAGGGTTTCTAACCAATTTTGTGCATCCAATACAAGCGTTTGTGTCATTGTATTAACATTTAGGTCATTTTCGTCCTCTCCTAGGCTTATTATTATTCATTTAGGGTTTTAAGCCAATCTTGTGCATCCAATAAGTGCGTTTGTGTCATTGGAATAACATTTAGGTCATTTTCGACCTCCCTAGGCTTATTCTAACTTAGTTAGGGTTTTTAACCAATCTTGTGCATCCAATACCTATGTTTGTGTCGTTGGATTAACATTTTGGGCATGTTCTTCCTCCTTAGACTTATTCTAATTCATTTAAGGTTTTTAATCAATCTTGTGCATCCAATAAATGTGTTTGTGTCATTGAATTAATATTTTGGTCATTTTCGTCGTCCCTAATCTAATTCTAATCCATTTAGGGTTTTTAACCAATCTTGTGCATCTAATAAGTGCGTTAGTGTCATTGGATTAGAATTTAGGTCATTCTCGTCCTCCCTAGGCTTTTTCATAACTATATAGGGTTTTTAACCAATCTTGTGCATCCTATAAGTGCGTTTGTGTCATTGGATTAACATTTAGGTCATTTTCTACCTCCCTATGGTTATTCTAATCCATTTAGGGTTTTTAACCAATTTTGTGCATCTAATACAAGCGTTTGTGTCATTGTATTAACATTTATGCCAGTTTCGTCGTCTCATAGGCTTATTAAATTTCATTTAGGGTTTTAAACCAACCTTGTGCATCCAATAAGTGTGTTTGTGTCATTGGAATAACATTTAGGTCATTTTCGTCCTCCCTAGGCTTATTCCAATCCATTTAGGGTTTTTAATCAATCTTGTGCATTAAATAATTTCGTTTTTGTCATTGGATTGACATTTAGGTCATTTTAGTCCTCCCCATGCTTATTCCAACTCATTTAGGGTTCTTATCCAATCTTGTGCATCTAATAATTGTGTTTGTGTCATTGGATTATCATTTTGGGCATTTTCTTCCTCCATAGACTTATTCTAATTCATTTAAGGTTTTTATTCAATGTAGTGCATCCAATAAGTGTGTTTGTTTCATTGAATAATTGTTTTGGTCATATTCGTCCTCCCTAGGCTTATTCTAATCCATTTATGGTTTTTAACCAATATTGTGCATCCAATAAGTGCATTTGTGTTATTGGATTAACATTTAAGTCATTTTCGTCCTCCCTAACAAAATTTCAATCAATCTATGGTTTTTCACCAATCTTGTTCATCCAATAAGTGTGTTTGTGTCATTGGATTAAAATGTAAGTGATTTTCGTCCTCCCTAGGCTTATTCAAACCCATCTACGGTTTTTAACAAATCTTGTTCATCCAATAAG
>JBBPBP010009779.1:30247004-30261228 GCA_037974735.1 Cicer chorassanicum
GTTTGTGTCATTGGAATAACATTTAGGTCATTTTCGTCCTCCCTAGGCTTATTCCAATCCATTTAGGGTTTTTAATCAATCTTGTGCATTAAATAATTTCGTTTTTGTCATTGGATTGACATTTAGGTCATTTTAGTCCTCCCCATGCTTATTCCAACTCATTTAGGGTTCTTATCCAATCTTGTGCATCTAATAATTGTGTTTGTGTCATTGGATTATCATTTTGGGCATTTTCTTCCTCCATAGACTTATTCTAATTCATTTAAGGTTTTTATTCAATGTAGTGCATCCAATAAGTGTGTTTGTTTCATTGAATAATTGTTTTGGTCATATTCGTCCTCCCTAGGCTTATTCTAATCCATTTATGGTTTTTAACCAATATTGTGCATCCAATAAGTGCATTTGTGTTATTGGATTAACATTTAAGTCATTTTCGTCCTCCCTAACAAAATTTCAATCAATCTATGGTTTTTCACCAATCTTGTTCATCCGATAAGTGTGTTTGTGTCATTGGATTAAAATGTAAGTGATTTTCGTCCTCCCTAGGCTTATTCAAACCCATCTACGGTTTATAACAAATCTTGTTCATCCAATAAGTGTGTTTGTGTCATTGATTAACATTTAGGTCATTTTCGTCCTCTCCTAAGCTTATTATTATTCATTTTTGGTTTTAAACCAATCTTTTGCATCCAATAAGTGCGTTTGTGTCATTGGAATAACAATAATGTAATTTTCGTCCTCCATAGGCTTATTCTAATCCATTTAGCGTTATTAATCAATCTTGTGCATTAAATAATTGCGTTTTTGTCATTGGATTAACATTTAGGTCATTTTAGTCATCCCAATGCTTATTCTCACTCATTTAGGGTTTTTTACCAATCTTGTGCATCCAATAAGTGCGTTTGTGTCATTGGATTAACATTTAGGTCATTTTCTACCTCCCTATGCTTATTCTAATCCATTTATGGTTTTTAACCAATTTTGTGCATCTAATAAGTTCGTTTGTCTCATTGGATTAGAATTTAGCTCATTTTCGTCCTCCCTAGGCTTATTCAAATCCATATAGGGTTTTTAACCAATCTTGTGCATCCAATAAGTGCCTTTGTGTCATTGGATTAACATTTAGGTCATTTTCATCGTCCCAAGGCTAATATTAATCAATCTAGGGTTTTTCACCAATCTTGTTCTACCAATAAGTGTGTTTGTGTCATTGGATTAAAATTTAAGTCATTTTCGTCCTCCTAGGCTTATTCAAACCCATCTACAGTTATTAACCAATCTTGTTCATCCAATAAGTGCGTTTGTGTCATTGGATTAACATTTAGGTCATTTTCATCCTCCCTAGGCTTATTCTAATTTATTCAGGGTTTTTAACCAATCTTGTGCATCCAATAAGTGCATTTGTGTTATTGGATTAACATTTAAGTCATTTTCGTCCTCCCTAACCTAATTCCAATCAATCTATGGTTTTTCACCAATCTTGTTCATCCAATAAGTGTGTTTGTGTCATTGGATTAACATATAGGTCATTTTCATCCTCCGTAGGCTTATTCTAATCCATTAAGGGTGTTTAACCGATATTGGGCATCCAATAAGTGCGTTTGTGTCATTGGATTAACATTTAGGTCATTTTCGTCCTCCCTAGGCTTATTCTAATCCATTTAGGGTTTCTAACCAATTTTGTGCATCCAATACAAGCGTTTGTGTCATTGTATTAACATTTATGCCAGTTTCGTCCTCTCATAGGCTTATTATATTTCATTTAGGGTTTTAAACCAATCTTGTGCATCCAATAAGTGCGTTTGTGTCATTGGAATAACATTTAGGTCATTTTCGTCCTCCCTAGGCTTATTCCAATCCATTTAGGGTTTTTAATCAATCTTGTGCATTAAATAATTTCGTTTTTGTCATTGGATTGACATTTAGGTCATTTTAGTCCTCCCCATGCTTATTCCAACTCATTTAGGGTTTTTATCCAATCTTGTGCATCTAATAAGTGTGTTTGTGTCATTGGATTATCATTTTGGGCATTTTCTTCCTTCATAGACTTATTCTAATTCATTTAAGGTTTTTATTCAATGTTGTGCATCCAATAAGTGTGTTTGTTTCATTGAATAATTGTTTTGGTCATTTTCGTCCTGCCTAGGCTTATTCTAATCCATTTATGGTTTTTAACCAATATTGTGCATCCAATAAGTGCATTTGTGTTATTGGATTAACATTTAAGTCATTTTCGTCCTCCCTAACAAAATTTCAATCAATCTATGGTTTTTCACCAATCTTGTTCATCCAATAAGTGTGTTTGTGTCATTGGATTAAAATGTAAGTGATTTTCGTCCTCCCTAGGCTTATTCAAACCCATCTACGGTTTTTAACAAATCTTGTTCATCCAATAAGTGCGTTTGTGTCATTGATTAACATTTAGGTCATTTTCATCCTCTCCTAAGCTTATTATTATTCATTTTTGGTTTTAAACCAATCTTTTGCATCCAATAAGTGCGTTTGTGTCATTGGAATAACAATAATGTAATTTTCGTCCTCCATAGGCTTATTCTAATCCATTTAGCGTTATTAATCTATCTTGTGCATTAAATAATTGCGTTTTTGTCATTGGATTAACATTTAGGTCATTTTAGTCCTCCCAATGCTTATTCTAACTAATTTAGGGTTTTTAACCAATCTTGTGCTTCCAATAAGTGTGTTTGTGTCATAGGATTAACATATTGGGCATGTCCTTCCTCCCTAGACTTATTCTAATTCATTTAAGGTTTTTAATCAATCTTGTGCATCCAATAAGTGTGTTTGAGTCATTCAATTAATAATATGGTCTTTTCCGTCGTCCCTAGGCTAATTCTAATCCATTTAGGGTTTTTAACCAATCTTGTGCATCTAATAAGTGCGTTTGTGTCATTGGATTAGAATTTAGGTCATTTTCGTCCTCCCAAGGCTTATTCAAATTTATTTAGGGTTTTTAAAGAAGCTTGTGCATCCAATAAGTGCGTTTGTGTCGTTGGATTAACATTTAGGTCATTTTTTCCTCCCTAGGCTTATTCTAATCCACTATGGGTTTCTAACCAATCTTGTGCATCTAGTTAGTGCGTTTGTGTCATTCGATTAACATATAGGGCGTTTTCGTCCTCCCTAGGCTTATTCTAATCCATTAAGGGTGTTTAACCGATATTGGGCATCCAATAAGTGCGTTTGTGTCATTGGATTAACATTTAGGTCATTTTCACCAATGTTGTTCATCCAATAAGTGTGTTTGTGTCAATGGATTAAAAGTTAAGTCATTTTTCGTTCATCCAATAAGTGCAGTTGTTTCATTATATTAACATTTAGGTCATTTTCGTCCTCCCTAGGCTTATTCTAATTTATTTTGGGTTTCTAACCAATCTTGTGCATCCAATAAGTGCGTTTGTGTCATTCGATTAACATTTAGGTCATTTTCGTACTCCCTAGGCTAATTCTAATCCATTAAGGGTTTCTAGCCAATCTAGTGCATCTAGTTAGTGTGTTTGTGTCATTCAATTAACATATAGGTCATTTTCGTCCTTTGTAGGCTTATTCTAATCCATTAAGTGTGTTTAACCGATATTGGGCATCCAATAAGTGCGTTTGTGTCATTGGATTAACAGTTAGGTCATTTTTGCCTCCCTAGGCTTTTTTGAATCCATTTAGGGTTTCTAACCAATTTTGTGCATCCAATACAATCTTGTGCATCCAATAAGTGCGTTTGTGTCATTGGAATAACATTTAGGTCATTTTCGACCTCCCTAGGCTTATTCTAACTTAGTTAGGGTTTTTAACCAATCTTGTGCGTCCAATACCTATGTTTGTGTCGTTGGATTAACATTTTGGGCATGTTTTTCCTCCTTAGACTTATTCTAATTCATTTAAGGTTTTTAATCAATCTTGTGCATCCAATAAATGTGTTTGTGTCATTGAATTAATATTTTGGTCATTTTCGTCGTCCCTAGTCTAATTCTAATCCATTTAGAGTGTTTAACCAATCTTGTGCATCTAATAAGTGCGTTAGTGTCATTGGATTAGAATTTAGGTCATTCTCGTCCTCCCTAGGCTTTTTCATATCTATATAGGGTTTTTAACCAATCTTGTGCATCCAATAAGTGCGTTTGTGTCATTGGATTAACATTTAGATCATTTTCTACCTCCCTATGCTTATTCTAATCCATTTATGGTTTTTAACCAATTTTGTGCATCTAATATGTTCGTTTGTCTCATTGGATTAGAATTTAGGTCATTTTCGTCCTCCCTAGGCTTATTCAAATCCATATAGGGTTTTTAACCAATCTTGTGCATCCAATGAGTGCCTTTGTGTCATTGGATTAACATTTAGGTCATTTTCATCGTCCCTAGGCTAATTCCAATCAATCTAGGGTTTTTCACCAATTTTGTTCTACCAATAAGTGTGTTTGTGTCATTGGATTAAAATTTAAGTCATTTTCGTCCTCCCTAGGCTTATTCAAACCCATCTACAGTTATTAACCAATCTTGTTCATCCAATAAGTGCGTTTGTGTCATTGGATTAACATTTAGGTCATTTTCATCCTCCCTATGCTTATTCTAATTTATTCAGGGTTTTTAACCAATCTTGTGCATCCAATAAGTGCATTTGTGTTATTGGATTAACATTTAAGTCATTTTCGTCCTCCCTAACCTAATTCCAATCAATCTATGGTTTTTCACCAATCTTGTTCATTCAATAAGTGTGTTTGAGTCATTGGATTAACATATAGGTCATTTTCATCATCCGTAGGCTTATTCTAATCCATTAAGGGTGTTTAACCGATATTGGGCATCCAATAAGTGCGTTTGTGTCATTGGATTAACATTTAGGTCATTTTCGTCCTCCCTAAGCTTATTCGAATCCATTTAGGGTTTCTAACCAATTTTGTCAACCCAATACAAGCGTTTGTGTCATTGTATTAACATTTAGGTCATTTTCGTCCTCTCCTAGGCTTACTATTTTTCATTTTCGGTTTTAAAACAATCTTGTGCATCCAATAAGTGCGTTTGTGTCATTGGAATAACATTTATGTCATTTTCATCCTCCCTAGGCTTATTCTAATCCATTTAGGGTTATTAATCAATCTTGTGCATTAAATAATTGCATTTTTGTCATTGGATTAACATTTAGGTCATTTTAGTCCTCCCTATGCTGAATCTAACTCATTTAGCGTTTAAACCAATCTTGTGCATCCAATAAGTGTGTCTGTGTCATCGGATTAACATTTTGGGCATTTTCTTCCTCCATAGACTTATTCTAATTCATTTAAGGTTTTAAATCAATGTTGTGCATCCAACAAGTGCGTTAGTGTCATTGGATTAACATTTTGGTCATTTTCGTCCTCCTTAGGCTTATTCTAATCCATTTATGGTTTTTAACCAATATTGTGCATCCAATAAGTGCATTTGTGTAATTGGATTAACATTTAAGTGATTTTCGTCCTCCCTAACCAAATTCCAATCAATCTATGGTTTTTCACCAATCTTGTTCATCCAATAAGTGTGTTTGTGTCATTGGATTAAAATTTAAGTGATTTTCGTTCTCCCTAGGCTTATTCAAACCCATCTACGGTTTTTAACAAATCTTGTTCATCCAATAAGTGCGTTTGTGTCATTGATTAACATTTAGGTCATTTTCGTCCTCTCCTAAGCTTATTATTATTCATTTATGGTTTTAAACCAATCTTTTGCATCCAATAAGTGCGTTTGTGTCATTGGAATAACAATAATGTCATTTTCATCCTCCATAGGCTTATTCTAATCCATTTAGCGTTATTAATCAATCTTGTGCATTAAATAATTGCGTTTTTTCATTGGATTAACATTTAGGTCATTTTATTCCTCCCTATCCTTATTCTAATCCATTTACGATTTTTAACCAATCGTGTGCATCCAATAAGTGCGTTTGTGTCATTGGATTAACATTTAGGTCATTTTTGTCCCCTACACGCTGATTCTAATCCATATAGGGTTTTTAACTAATCTTGTTCATCCAATAATCATTTTCGTCCTCCCTAGGCTTATTCTAATCCATTTAGGGTTATTAATCAATCTTGTGCATCCAATAAGTGTGTTTGTGTCATTCGAATAACATTTAGGTCATTTTCTTCCTCCTGGGCTTAATCTAATCCATTTTAGGTTCCTAACTAATCATGTGCATCCAATAAGTGCGTTTGTGTCATTGGATTACCATTGATGTCGCCCTAGGCTTATTCTAATCCATTAAGGGTTTCTAACCAATCTTATGCATCCAGTTAGTGCGTTTGTGTCATTTGATTAACATTTAAGTCATTTTCGTCCACCCTAACCTAATTCCAATCAATCTAGGGTTTTTCACCAATCATGTTCATCCAATAAGTGTGTTTGTGTCATTGGATTAACATTTAGGTAATTTTCGTCCTCCCTAGGCTTATACTAATTTATTTAGGGTTTTTAACCAATCTAGTGCATCCAATAAGTGTGTTTGTGTCATTGGAATAACAATTAGGTCATTTTCTTCCTCCCTGGGCTTACTCTAATCCATTTAGGGTTCCTAACTAATCCTGTGCATCCAATAAGTGCGTTTGTGTCATTGGATTAACATTTATGTTGCCCTAGGCTTATTCTTATCAATTAAGGGTTTCTAACAATTTTCTGCATTTAATACAAGCGTTTGTGTCATTGTATTAACATTTAGGTCATTTTCGTCCTCTCCTAGGCTTATTATTATTATTCATTTGGGGTTTTAAACCAATCTTTTGCATCCAATAAGTGCGTTTGTTTCATTGGAATAACATTTATGTCATTTTCATCCTCCCTAGGCTAATTCCAATCCATTTAGCGTTATTAATCAATCTTGTGCATTAAATAATTGCGTTTTTGTCATTGGATTAACATTTAAGTCATTTTAGTCCTCCCTATGCTTATTCTTACCTATTTAGCGTTTTTAACCAATCTTGTGCATCCAATAAGTGTTATTGTGTCATTGGATTAACATTTCGAGCATTTTCTTCCTCCATAGACTTATTCTAATTCATATAAGGTTTTTAATCAATGTTGTGCATCCAATAAGTGTGTTTGTGTCATTGAATAAATATTTGTGTCATTTTCGTCCTCCCTAGGATTATTCTAATCCATTTATGGTTTTTAACCAATCTTGTGCATCTAACAAGTGCGTTTGTGTCATTGGATTAACATTAAGGTCACTTTCGTCCTCCCTAGGCATTTTCAAATCCATATAGGGTTTTTATCCAATCTTGTGCATCCAATAAGTGTGTTTGTGTCATTGGATTAACATTTAAGTCATTTTCGTCCTCCCTAGGCTAATTCCAATCAATCTAGGGTTTTTCACCAATCTTGTTCTTTCAAACCCATCTACAGTTATTAACCAATCTTGTTCATCCAATAAGTGCGTGATCATAGCACTTGGGCACATGTTTTTATCCTTTTGTTTAGTATTTTTAAAATCACTTTATAGCTTAGAATATTTTTTTAGCTTATTTCTAAACTTTGGGTTGAAATTGAATTACAATTTTATTATTTGCATTTTAACCCCTGCTCGCTTTGTAGGCCATAACTTGAGCTCTGGATATCCGATTGAGGCATGCGAGCAGTCGTTGGAAAGCTAAAAATCAGAGCTACAACTTTTGTGTTTGAAAAAAATCTGAATTCCGAATTCTACTGAGTCTAAATTACAGATTTCATATTCTGGACCTTTGTAATAACTTAAATAGCGGGCTCCTTGTTTTAAAGCCCAAAATCCCGATTACTATATATTTGGGATTGCTTTCTTTTTTAGAGGAGAGTATTTTCGGACAGAATAAAAGATATACGCGAATTTTTTTATTTTGAATTCATTGGAAGGCTAATTTCATCAGATTAATCCACGAATTCAGAGTTTCATCACACCTGGAGGTTCAGGTTATACCGTCGATTTTTAGTTCATGATTCTATTTACGTTCATCTGATTATATTGATTTTCTGATTGCTTAAACTGAATTTCAATAAAATCGATTAATTTTATTTGACAGAATTCGGTTTCAATCTATAATTTAATTGAATTATAATTTTGTGATGCTTAATCGTTAATTGTAATATTTTAATGATTGTGATGCTTAATCCAGTCAATGAAATCGAATTCACATAGGGTTGATTGTACGCTTGTTTGATCAATTCTGTAGTCAAATAAGAATAGAATCACGAATTAGAAATTAATTAAATTTCATTGATAGAATCTGTGATAGGTTCGAAACTCGAATAAGTGGATTAATCGTTTTGCTCATCTGTCCAAACCAAATCATTATCAAACCCCCAATTTTGAATTTCAACTCGGTTAATATCATTATATCAGGAGTCCTTGCGAAACGACTCGGGTTATTACCCCTTTCTGCACTAATTTTAAATCGTATTTGATCCGTATGCGACAGCGGATCAAATTGGCGCCGTTGCCGGGGACTCTCTGATAATAATATTAACCAGTTTTAGATTATTACTAACCTTCCTAATAAGGGACTTATTACGGGATTCCAGGCTCAAATTCCCAAATTCCTTCATCTGGACCACTTTTTTAATTTTTTGAATTTTCGATATTTTCAAAAAAATCCAAAAAAATTTGCGTGACCTTTATTTGATTTTTAGAGATTTTTGGTGGTATTTTTATATTTTTTGGATTTTATTTGATAGTGTTTTCGATTTTTCATCTCAATTTTAGCAATAGGGACATTGTTGGAATTTTCAGAATTGTGATTTTGCATTTTACTGTTATGATGATGCATGACTAGGGCTAGTTCTGTAAATCTGCACCCCCTTCACCCTGAAATAGATAGAACTTTTCATTTACGGCGTAGACTTAATAGAGCTGCTAGTGCTAACGTGTCAAATAGAGAGTCAGATAGTGATAGTGATAGTGAAAAAAGTGACATTTTGCTGCACAATATGGCTGATATGAATAATAGAACTTTAAGACAACTTGCTGCACCTGATGTTACCTATAATGCATTGTGTATTGAATATCCTGAAGTTACTGTACCATTTGAACTTAAATCTGGTTTAATACACTTGCTTCCAAAGTTTAATGGTCTTCCAGGTGAGGATCCCCACAAACACTTGAAGGAGTTCCATGTGGTGTGTTCTACCATGAAACCTCAAGGAGTCTCAGAAGATCATATCAAGCTGAGGGCCTTTCCATTTTCACTTCAAGATACTGCCAAGGATTGGCTATACTACCTTCAGCCAGGTTCTGTTACAAGTTGGAATAAATTGAAGAAATTGTTTTTAGAAAAATTCTTCCCTGCCTCAAGAGCTGCTTCAATCAGAAAAGAAATATGTGGCATTAGACAGATTGACAGAGAATCACTACATGAGTATTGGGAGAGATTCAAGAAATTGGTGTTTAGCTGTCCTTACCATCAGATTTCTGATCAATTGCTCATCCAGTATTTTTATGAAGGTTTGCTGCCTATGGATAGAAATATTTTGGATGCTGCTTGTGGGGGAGCACTTGTCGATAAGACACCAGAAGAGGCAAAAGCTTTGATTGAGAACATGTCCATTAATTCCCAACAGTTTACAACTAGAAGCAATTCAGCTGTTTTGACAAAGGGAGTGAATGAGATTCAAACTTCTTCACACAAGAATCTGAAAAGCAGACTTGATGAGCTTACATCTTTAGTAAAGAAATTGGCAGTAGGTAAAGCCCAAGCAGTAGTATGCGGTATTTGCACTTCTCTAGAACATGCTACAGATTCATGTCCTACCTTGCAAGACGATCCAGTTGCTGATGCTTCTCAAGCATATGCAGCAAACATATTCACCCCTCAAGCCAACTATGATTTGTCATCTAACAGGTACAATCCCGGTTGGAGAAACCATCCCAACTTGAGATGGGGGAATTCATCTGCACAACAACAACAGCAACAGCAACAGCAACAGCAGCCTAGGCAGCAAAACATTCCGCATCAACGACAAAACATTCCTCAGCAGCAAAACAGTACACCTTCATTAGAGGACCTTGTCAAGCAAATGGCTGTCCAAAATCTTCAATTCCAACAAAGAACAGATTCCACAATTCAGAATTTGGAGACAAAGATTGGTCAACTGGCCACTTCAATTAATCAGATGCAAACTCAGGGATCAAACCAACTACCTGCCCAATCGGTAGTAAATCCAAATGCCCCTAATGTTAGTGCAATTACATTGAGGTCTGGGAAAGCTGTTGAAACACCAAAGGTATCTGAAACTGTTGTGAAAAATAACAAGGTTGCTGAAAAAATTTTGATACCTGAAATTGTTGGTGATGACCAAAATATACCACTTCCTTTTCCTCAAAGGGCGGTGAAGACTAAGAAAATGGACGAGGCAGATAGGGACAGGGAGATCTTGGATACATTTAGGAAGGTGGAAGTGAACATTCCCCTCCTTGAAGCAATTAAACAGATTCCGAGATATGCCAAATTTTTAAAAGAGTTGTGCACACACAAGAGGAGGTTAAAAGGTAATGAAAGAGTAAACATGGGGCGTAATGTTTCAGCCCTCATTCAGCCAATGCCCCAAAAATGCAAAGATCCAGGAACTTTTTCCATTCCATGTACCATAGGCAGTAGTCAATTTGAAAATGCCATGTTAGATTTAGGAGCTTCTATTAATGTTATGCCCACATCTATTTTTAACTCTCTTGCTCTTGGACCTTTACAGAGTACAGGTGTTACCATTCAACTGGCGAACAGAAGCAATGCTCGCCCCGCTGGACTTGTGGAGGATGTACTTGTTCGAGTAAATGAATTAATATTTCTTGCAAATTTTTACATTCTGGACATGGAGGGAGAGAATAACTCCAATAGGGCGCCTATCATTTTAGGCAGACCATTTTTGAAAACTGCTCGAACTAAAATTGATGTACATGCTGGAACTCTATCCATGGAATTTGGTGATAACATTGTAAAATTTAACATCTTTGATGCTATGAAACATCCCATGGAAGAGCATTCTGTCTTTCAAATTGAATTTTTTGCTGATTTGGTTGATGACACTTACCCTGATATGTTTACTGCTGATTTTCCTTCACTGTCTGATTTTGATGATACTTTTATTTGTGAATTTTGCATAGATAATCAGTTGTGCTCTGTGTGTGCTGAGATTGAAGCTGCTTTGCAGATTGATCATTATGCTGTGTTGATACTTCTACTAATATAATTGATTTTGCAGACTTAGCTTCAGCGACTGGTATCATACCCTCCATTGAGCAGCCGCCGACTATAGACCTTAAACCACTTCCTGAACATTTGAAATATGCATATTTAGATGGAAGTGACAATTTACCTGTGATTATTTCAGCTAAACTTGAAGATGAACAGGAAGAGAAGCTGTTGCAGATTTTGAGAAAACACAAGAAGGCAATAGGATGGACCTTGGCTGATATTCCTTGTATTAGCCCATCTATGTGCATGCATAGGATACTATTAGAGGATGGAGCAAAATCAGTAAGGCAGCCCCAAAGGCGACTCAACCCATTAATTTTGGATGTTGTGAAAAAGGAAGTGACCAAGCTCTTGCAAGCAGGCATTATATACCCCATCTCTGATAGTCAATGGGTGAGTCTGGTGCAGGTAGTTCCTAAGAAAACTGGACTCACAGTGGTTAAAAATGAAAATAATGAACTTATCCCCACACGAGTGCAGAACAGCTGGAGGGTATGCATCGATTACAGGAGACTAAACCAGGCAACTAGAAAGGATCATTTTCCTTTACCATTCATTGATCAGATGCTTGAACGGTTGGCTGGTAAGTCACATTATTGTTTTCTTGATGGTTTTTCTGGTTATTTTCAGATCCATATTGCACCAGAGGACCAAGAAAAGACCACATTCACATGCCCTTTCGGCACATTTGCCTACAGGAGGATGCCCTTTGGCCTATGCAATGCTCCTGGAACTTTCCAACGCTGCATGATTAGTATTTTTGCTGATTTGATAGAAAGTTGTATAGAAGTTTTCATGGATGATTTTACTGTGTATGGTTCCTCATTTGATGTATGCTTGAACAATTTAGATAGAGTTTTGCATAGATGTATTGAAACTAACCTTGTACTGAATTATGAAAAATGTCATTTTATGGTTGAACAGGGCATAGTTTTGGGACATGTGATCTCTAAGAATGGGATGGAAGTGGATCCTGCCAAGATTGATGTGATTTCTAATTTACCTTACCCATCTTGCATCCGCGAGATTCGTTCTTTTCTTGGTCATGTAGGTTTTTACAGGCGCTTTATCAAGGATTTCAGCAAGATAGCTCTTCCACTGTCGAATTTGCTGCAAAAAGATGTTAGTTTCACATTTGATGACAAATGCAAGAAGGCGTTTGATTGCTTAAAGGCAGCACTGACCTCTACTCCCATCATTCAGCCACCCAATTGGACCCTCCCTTTTGAAATTATGGTGATGCGTCTAACTATGCAGTGGGAGCGGTTCTTGCACAAAGGGTCGGTAGGGCTGCCCAT
The DNA here is from genome assembly GCA_037974735.1 of Cicer chorassanicum. Taxonomy (NCBI): domain Eukaryota; kingdom Viridiplantae; phylum Streptophyta; class Magnoliopsida; order Fabales; family Fabaceae; genus Cicer; species Cicer chorassanicum. The sequence continues at coordinate 30,259,504 of JBBPBP010009779.1, forward strand.
GTTATTTATTATGCTTCTAGAACTTTAGATTCTGCACAAGCTAATTACACTACCACTGAAAAGGAACTCTTAGCTATTTTTTTTGCTCTTGATAAGTTTAGATCATATTTGCTAGGTTCGAAGGTAGTTGTTTTTACTGACCATGCAGCTTTGAAGTTCTTGCTGAAGAAACCAGAAGCAAAACCGAGATTGATCCGGTGGATGTTGTTACTCCAAGAATTTGATTTAGAGATTAAAGATAAGAGTGGAGCTGAAAATCTGGTGGCAGACCATTTGAGCAGAATAGAACTGGATGAGGATCCCATCCCCATTCAAGATGATTTCCCTGATGAGCAACTGCTACAGTTGCGTGAGGTAATTCCTTGGTTTGCTGATTTAGTTAATTATCTAGTTGCTGGAGTCTTTCCCGCAGATGCATCCAGAACACAAATTCATAAACTTAAAAGTGATGCTAAATATTATGTGTGGGATGATCCATATCTGTGGAAATTCTGTAGTGACCAGGTGATTAGGCGATGTGTTCCCCACCATGAGGCTCAATCCATTCTTAAATTCTGTCATGCCTCTCAAGCTGGGGGACATTTTGGTCCTCAACGGACAGCCAGAAAAGTCTTAGACTCGGGTTTCTTTTGGCCCACTCTATTTAAAGATGCTTTTGAGACTTACAAAACTTGTGAACAATGTCAAATAGTAGGAACAACAATCACTCGTCGGAGTGAGATGCCTCAACAACCTATGCTTTTCTGTGAAGTATTTGATGTGTGGGGCATTGACTTTATAGGCCCTTTTCCTGTATCTTTTGGTTTTGTCTACATTTTGCTTGCTGTTGATTATGTTTCGAAGTGGGTGGAAGCAATACCCACTAGGACTAATGATTCTAAAGTTGTTGCAGGTTTTATCAGATCAAATATTTTTTGCAGGTTTGGAATACCCCGGGCCATCATAAGTGATCAAGGCACTCATTTTTGCAACTGCACCATGGATGCTTTGCTTCGGAAGTATGGGGTTGTGCACAGAGTCTCTACACCTTATCATCCCCAGACTAATGGGCAAGCTGAAATCTCAAACAGGGAAATCAAACAGATCTTAGAAAAGATGGTGCAGCCAAACAGGAAAGACTGGAGCCGTCGGCTGGAAGATGCTCTTTGGGCTCACAGAACAGCCTACAAAACACCAATAGGAATGTCTCCTTATCGACTAGTGTTTGGTAAGGCATGCCACCTCCCAGTGGAAATAGAGCACCGTGCTTATTGGGCTGTTAAGAGCTGCAACCTTGAGATGGAGGAAGCAGGTTTGGAGAGAAAGCTTCAATTGCAACAACTTGAAGAGCTTAGACTAGAAGCTTATGAGAACTCTCGGATCTATAAAGATAACACTAAATACTATCATGATAAAATGATTTCTAGGAAGGAATTTTCCATTGGCCAAAAAGTTTTACTTTTTAACTCCCGTCTGAAAATTATGGCAGGTAAACTTCGATCCAAGTGGATTGGCCCTTTTGTTGTTACTAACACTTTTCCTCATGGTGCAGTTGAAATAAAAAGTGAAAACACCGACAAAGTGTTCAAAGTAAATGGACAACGCCTCAAGCTATTCCATGAGAGCTCTGTACTTGAAGATACTACCATAGAAGAACTCTCCTTGGAAAAGCCCACCTACACTGAAGATTGAACAGGGAGCTCCCTTTCCTTACTCTTAATTCATACTTGTTACTTTCATTGAGGA
>JBBPBP010009779.1:30261489-30282255 GCA_037974735.1 Cicer chorassanicum
AAAAAAAAAAAAAAAAAAAAAAAAAAAGAGAAAAAAATAATAAAAAAAAATTGAAAAAAAAAATGAGGAAAATGGTTATGTTGTGAGTAAAGAGAGTTGATAATAAAAGTTGATGATACTTTTTTGAGTTACTTCTCAATGTTATTTTTTCTCTCTTGATCATTACTCCTTTATCCTCTTTGATTTTTAGCCCTAGTCTCCTTAGGATTATCTCACCCTTACCTTGGCCATGTTACAACCTAAATAAAGACCTTTTGATCATTATGTGCATGTGTTTCAATTATAGATGTTAGAGGCTTGTCAAGCCTATGGTAGTGCTAGCTTTCATGATGTGTTTTGAGGGTAAACAGTAGCCCAAACACTTGAGTGATTGAGAGAATTTTATATCTTGTGAGGACTCTATCACTTATGATGCATTCTTTGGTTAATTTATCCTCTTGTTTGCCTTGGTTGTGAAAATTATTCATGAATGTCATATCCCTTGAAGTTTGAATTTTTTCTTTTGCTCACCACTTTGCATTCCTGAGAATATTTGGAATCGCATGCATTGCTTTGCACGGAGTGCAAAAGCTTAAGTGTGGGGGAATTTGATCATAGCACTTGGGCACATGTTTTTATCCTTTTGTTTAGTATTTTTAAAATCACTTTATAGCTTAGAATAATTTTTTAGCTTATTTCTAAACTTTGGGTTGAAATTGAATTACAATTTTATTATTTGCATTTTAACCCCTGCTCGCTTTGTAGGCCATAACTTGAGCTCTGGATATCCGATTGAGGCATGCGAGCAGTCGTTGGAAAGCTAAAAATCAGAGCTACAACTTTTGTGTTTGAAACAAATCTGAATTCCGAATTCTACTGAGTCTAAATTACAGATTTCATATTCTGGACCTTTGTAATAACTTAAATAGCGGGCTCCTTGTTTTAAAGCCCAAAATCCCGATTACTATATATTTGGGATTGCTTTCTTTTTTAGAGGAGAGTATTTTCGGACAGAATAAAAGATATACGCGAATTTTTTTATTTTGAATTCAATGGAAGGCTAATTTCATCAGATTAATCCACGAATTCAAAGTTTCATCACACCTGGAGGTTCAGGTTATACCGTCGATTTTTAGTTCATGATTCTATTTACGTTCATCTGATTATATTGATTTTCTGATTGCTTAAACTGAATTTCAATAAAATCGATTAATTTTATTTGACAGAATTCGATTTCAATCTATAATTTAATTGAATTATAATTTTGCGATGCTTAATCGTTAATTGTAATATTTTAATGATTGTGATGCTTAATCCAGTCAATGAAATCGAATTCACATAGGGTTGATTGTACGCTTGTTTGATCAATTCTGTAGTCAAATAAGAATAGAATCACGAATTAGAAATTAATTAAATTTCATTGATAGAATCTGTGATAGGTTCGAAACTCGAATAAGTGGATTAATCGTTTTGCTCATCTGTCCAAACCAAATCATTATCAAACCCCCAATTTTGAATTTCAACTCGGTTAATATCTTTATATCAGGAGTCCTTGCGAAACGACTCGGGTTATTACCCCTTTCTGCACTAATTTTAAATCGTATTTGATCCATATGCGACAGCGGATCAGTGCGTTTGTGTCATTGGATTAACATTTAGGTCATTTTCGTCCTCCCTAGAATTATTCTAATCCATTTACGGTTTCTAACCACTATTGTGCATCCAATTAGATCATTTGTGTCATTCGATTTACATTTAGCACATTTTCGTCCTCCTTAGGCTTATTCTCATCCATTAAGGGTTTCTAATTAATGTTGTGCATCCAAAAAGTGGGTTTATGCCATTGGATTAACATTTAGGTCATTTTCGTCCTCCCTAGGATTATTCTAATCCGTTTACGGTTTCTAACCAATATTGTGCATCCAATTAGTTCGTTTGTGTCATTCGATTTAGATTTAGCACATTTTCGTCCTCCTTAGGCTTATTCTCATCCATTAAGGGTTTCTAATCAATCTTAAGCATCCGAAAAGTGGGTTTGTGTCATTAGATTAATATTTAGGTCATTTTCATCCTCCTAAGAATTATTCTACTCCATTTAGGGTTTCTTACCAATTTTGTGCATCCAATAAGTGCGTTTGTGTCATTGTAATAACATTTAGGTCATTTTCGTCCTCTCTTAGGCTTATTATAATTCATTTAGGGTTTTTAACCAATCTTGTGCATCAAATAAGTGCATTTGTGTCATTGGATTAACGTTTAAGTCATTTTCGTCCTCCCTAGGCTTATTCTAATCCATTTAGGGTTATTAACCAATCTTGTGCATTGAATAATTACGTTTGTGTCATTGGATTAACATTTAGGTCAATTTCATCCTACCTAGGCTTATTCTATATCATTTAGGATTTTTAAATAATCTTGGCATCCAATAAGTGTGTTTATGTCATTGGATTAACATTTTGTTCCTTTTCTTCCTCGCTAGACTTATTCTAATGCATTTAGGGTTTTTTTACCAAATGTTGTGCATCCAATAAGTGTGTTTGTGTCATTGAATTAATATTTAGATCATTTTTGTCCTCCCAAGACTTATTCTAATTCATTTAAGGTTTTTAATCAATCTTATGCATCCATTAAGTGCGTTTGTGTCATTGGATTAACATTTAGGGCATTTTCATCCTCCTTAGGCTTATTCTTATCCATTTACGGTTTTTAATCAATCTTGTTCATCCAATAAGTGCGTTTGTGTCATTGGATTAACATTTCGGTCATTTTCGTCCTCCCTAGGCTTATTCTAATCGATTTAGGTTTTTTATCCAATCGTGTGCATCCAATAAGTTCGTTTGTGTCATTGGATTAACATTTAGGTCATTTTCGCCCTCTCTAGGATTATTCTAATTTATTTGGGGTTTTTAACCAATCTTGTGCATCCAATAAGTACGTTAGTGTCATTGAAATAACATTTAGGTCATTTTCGTCCTCTCTGGGCTTACTCTAATCCATTTAGGGTTTTTAACCAATCTTGTGCAACCCATAAGTGTGTTGGTGTCAATTGATTAACATTTATGTCATTTTCGTCCTCCCTTAGCTTATTCTAATCCATTTTAGGTTCCTAACTAATCGTGTGCATCCAATAAGTGCGTTTGTGTCATTGGATTACCATTGATGTCGCCCTAGGCTTATTCTAATCCATTTAAGGGTTTCTAACCAATCTTATGCATCCAGTTAGTGCGTTTGTGTCATTTGATTAACATTTAAGTCATTTTCGTCCACCCTAACCTAATTCCAATCAATCTAGAGTTTTTCACCAATCTTGTTCATCCAACAAGTGTGTTTGTGTCATTGGATTAACATTTAGGTAATTTTCGTCCTCCCTAGTCTTATACTAATTTATTTAGGGTTTTTAACCAATCTAGTGCATCCAATAAGTGTGTTTGTGTCATTGGAATAACAATTAGGTCATTTTCTTCCTCCCTGGGCTTACTCTAATCCATTTAGGGTTCCTAACTAATCATGTGCATCCAATAAGTGCGTTTGTGTCATTGGATTAACATTTATGTTGCCCTAGGCTTATTCTTATCAATTAAGGGTTTCTAACCAATCTTATGCATCCAGTTAGTGTGTTTGTGTCATTTGATTAACATATAGGTCATTTTCATTCTCCGTAGGCTTATTCTAATCCATTAAGGTTGTTTAACCGATATCGGGCATCCAATAAGTGCGTTTGTATCATAGGATTAACATTTAGGTCATTTTCATCCTCCCTAGGCTTATTCGAATCCATTTAGGGTTTCTAACCAATTTTCTGCATTTAATACAAGCGTTTGTGTCATTGTATTAACATTTAGGTCATTTTCGTCCTCTCCTAGGCTTATTATTATTCATTTAGGGTTTTAAACCAATCTTTTGCATCCAATAAGTGCGTTTGTTTCATTGGAATAACATTTATGTCATTTTCATCCTCCCTAGGCTTATTCTAATCCATTTAGCGTTATTAATCAATCTTGTGCATTAAATAATTGCGTTTTTGTCATTGGATTAACATTTAGGTCATTTTAGTCCTCCCTATGCTTATTCTTACTCATTTAGCGTTTTTAACCAATCTTGTGCATCCAATAAGTGTTATTGTGTCATTGGATTAACATTTCGAGCATTTTCTTCCTCCATAGACTTATTCTAATTTATATAAGGTTTTTAATCAATGTTGTGCATCCAATAAGTGTGTTTGTGTCATTGAATAAATATTTGTGTCATTTTCGTCCTCCCTAGGATTATTCTAATTCATTTATGGTTTTTAACCAATCTTGTGCATCTAACAAGTGCGTTTGTGTCATTGGATTAACATTAAGGTCACTTTCGTCCTCCCTAGGCTTATTCAAATCCATATAGGGTTTTTATCTAATCTTGTGCATCCAATAAGTGTGTTTGTGTCATTGGATTAACATTTAAGTCATTTTCGTCCTCCCTAGGCTAATTCCAATCAATCTAGGGTTTTTCACCAATCTTGTTCTTTCAAACCCATCTACAGTTATTAAGCAATCTTGTTCATCCAATAAGTGCGTTTGTGTCATTGGATTAACATTTAGGTCATTTTCGTCCTCCCTAGGCTTATTCTAATACATTTAAGGTTATTAATCAATCTTGTGCATTAAATAATTGTGTTTTTGTTATTGGATTAACATTTAGGTCATTTTAGTTATCCTTATGCTTATTCTTACTCATTTAGCGATTTTAACCAATCTTGTGCATCCAATAAGTGTTATTGTCTCATTGGATTAACATTTTGAGCATTTTCTTCCTCCATAGACTTATTCTAATTCATTTAAGGTTTTTAATCAATGTTGTGCATCCAATATGTGTGTTTGTGTCATTGAATAAATATTTGGGTCATTTTCGTCCTCCCTAGGCTTATTCTAATCCATTTAGGGTTTTTAACTAATCTTGTTCATCCAATAAGTGTGTTTCTGTCATTGGATTAACATTAAGGTCACTTTCGTCCTCCCAAGGCTTATTCAAATCCATTTATGGTTTTTAGCCAATCTTGAGCATTCAATTGGTGCGTTTGCGTCATTGATTAACATTTAGGTCATTTTTGTCCTCCCTAGGCTTATTCTAATTCATTTATGGTTTCTAACCAATTTTGTGCATCCAATATAAGCGTTTGTGTCATTGTATCAACATTTAGGTCATTTACTTCCTCTCCCAGGTTTATTATTATTCATTTAGAGTTTTCAACCAATCTTGTGCATTCAATTAGTGTGTTTGTGTCATTGGAATAACATTTAGGTCATTTTCGTCCTCCCAAGGCTTATTCTAATCCATTTAGGGTTATTAATCAATCTTATGCATTAAATAATTCTGTTTGTGTCATTGGATTAACATTTAGGTCATTTTCGTCCTCCCTATGCTTATTCAGACTCATTTAGGGTTTTTAACCAATCTTGTGCATCCAATAAAGTGTGTTTGTGTCATTTGATTAACATATAGGTCATTTTCATTCTCCGTAGGCTTATTCTAATCCATTAAGGTTGTTTAACCGATATCGGGCATCCAATAAGTGCGTTTGTATCATAGGATTAACATTTAGGTCATTTTCATCCTCCCTAGGCTTATTCGAATCCATTTAGGGTTTCTAACCAATTTTCTGCATTTAATACAAGCGTTTGTGTCATTGTATTAACATTTAGGTCATTTTCGTCCTCTCCTAGGCTTATTATTATTCATTTAGGGTTTTAAACCAATCTTTTGCATCCAATAAGTGCGTTTGTTTCATTGGAATAACATTTATGTCATTTTCATCCTCCCTAGGCTTATTCTAATCCATTTAGCGTTATTAATCAATCTTGTGCATTAAATAATTGCGTTTTTGTCATTGGATTAACATTTAGGTCATTTTAGTCCTCCCTATGCTTATTCTTACTCATTTAGCGTTTTTAACCAATCTTGTGCATCCAATAAGTGTTATTGTGTCATTGGATTAACATTTCGAGCATTTTCTTCCTCCATAGACTTATTCTAATTTATATAAGGTTTTTAATCAATGTTGTGCATCCAATAAGTGTGTTTGTGTCATTGAATAAATATTTGTGTCATTTTCGTCCTCCCTAGGATTATTCTAATTCATTTATGGTTTTTAACCAATCTTGTGCATCTAACAAGTGCGTTTGTGTCATTGGATTAACATTAAGGTCACTTTCGTCCTCCCTAGGCTTATTCAAATCCATATAGGGTTTTTATCTAATCTTGTGCATCCAATAAGTGTGTTTGTGTCATTGGATTAACATTTAAGTCATTTTCGTCCTCCCTAGGCTAATTCCAATCAATCTAGGGTTTTTCACCAATCTTGTTCTTTCAAACCCATCTACAGTTATTAAGCAATCTTGTTCATCCAATAAGTGCGTTTGTGTCATTGGATTAACATTTAGGTCATTTTCGTCCTCCCTAGGCTTATTCTAATACATTTAAGGTTATTAATCAATCTTGTGCATTAAATAATTGTGTTTTTGTTATTGGATTAACATTTAGGTCATTTTAGTTATCCTTATGCTTATTCTTACTCATTTAGCGATTTTAACCAATCTTGTGCATCCAATAAGTGTTATTGTCTCATTGGATTAACATTTTGAGCATTTTCTTCCTCCATAGACTTATTCTAATTCATTTAAGGTTTTTAATCAATGTTGTGCATCCAATATGTGTGTTTGTGTCATTGAATAAATATTTGGGTCATTTTCGTCCTCCCTAGGCTTATTCTAATCCATTTAGGGTTTTTAACTAATCTTGTTCATCCAATAAGTGTGTTTCTGTCATTGGATTAACATTAAGGTCACTTTCGTCCTCCCAAGGCTTATTCAAATCCATTTATGGTTTTTAGCCAATCTTGAGCATTCAATTGGTGCGTTTGCGTCATTGATTAACATTTAGGTCATTTTTGTCCTCCCTAGGCTTATTCTAATTCATTTATGGTTTCTAACCAATTTTGTGCATCCAATATAAGCGTTTGTGTCATTGTATCAACATTTAGGTCATTTACTTCCTCTTCCAGGTTTATTATTATTCATTTAGAGTTTTCAACCAATCTTATGCATTCAATTAGTGTGTTTGTGTCATTGGAATAACATTTAGGTCATTTTCGTCCTCCCAAGGCTTATTCTAATCCATTTAGGGTTATTAATCAATCTTATGCATTAAATAATTCTGTTTGTGTCATTGGATTAACATTTAGGTCATTTTCGTCCTCCCTATGCTTATTCAGACTCATTTAGGGTTTTTAACCAATCTTGTGCATCCAATAAAGTGTGTTTGTGTCATTGGATTAACATTTTGGGCATTTTCTTCCTCCCTAGACTTATTCTAATTCATTTAAGGTTTTTAATCAATCTTGTGCAACTAATAAGTGTGTTTGTGTCATTGAATTAAGATTTTGGTCATTTTCGTCGTCCTTAGGCTAATTCGAATCCATTTAGGGTTTTTAACCAATCTTCTGCATTTAATAAGTACGTTTGTGTCATTGGATTAGAATTTAGCTCATTTTTGTCCTCCCTAGGCTAATTCCAATCAATATAGGGTTTTTCACCAATCTTGTTCATCCAATAAGTGCGTTTGTGTCATTGGATTAACATTTATGTCTCCCTAGGCTTATTCTAATCCATTAAGGGTTTCTAACCAATCTTGTGCATCTAGTTAGTGCGTTTGTTTCATTTGATGAACATATAGGTTATTTTCATCCTCCGTAGGTTTATTGTAATCCATTAAGGGTGTTTAACCAATCTTGTGCATCCAATAAGTGCGTTCGTGTCATTGGATTAACATTTAGGTCATTTTCGCCCTCCCTAGGCTTTTTTGAATCCATTTAGGGTTTCTAACCAATTTTGTTCATCCAATAAGTGCGTTTGTGTCATTGGATTAACATTTCGGTCATTTTCGTCCTCCCTTGGCTTTTCCGATTCCATTTAGGGTTTCTAACCAAATTTTGTGCATCCAATACAAGCGTTTGTGTGATTGTATTAACATTTATGTCATTTTCGTTCCCTCCTAGGCTTATTATTATTCATTTAGGGTTTTAAACCAATCTTGTGCATCCAATAAGTGCGTTTGTGTCATTGGAATAACATTTATGTCATTTTCATCCTCCCTAGGCTTATTCTAATCCATTTAGGGTTATTAATCAATCTTGTGCATTAAATAATTGCGTTTTTGTCATTAGATTAACATTTAGGTCATTTTAGTCCTCCCTATGCTTATTCTTACTCATTTAGCGTTTTTAAAAAATTTTGTACATCCAATAAGTGTTATTGTGCCATTTGATTAACATTTTGTGCATTTTCTTCCTCCATAGACTTATTCTAAGTCATTTAAGGTTTTTAATCAATGTTGTGCATCCAATAAGTGTGTTCGTGTCATTGAATAAATATTTGGGTCATTTTCGTCCTCCCTAGGCTTATTCTTATCCATTTAGGGTTTTTAACCAATCGTGTGCATCCAATAAGTGCGTTTGTGTCATTGGATTAACATTTAAGTCATTTTTATCCTCCCTAGGCTAATTCCAATCAATCTAGGGTTTTTCACCAATCTTGTTTCTCCAATAAGTGTGTTTGTTTCATTGGATTAACATTAAGGTCACTTTCATCCTCCCTAGGCTTATTCAAATCCATTTATGGTTTTTAGCCAATCTTCAGCATCCAATTGGTGCGTTTGTGTTATTCGATGAACATTTAGGTCATTTTTGTCCTCCCTAGGCTTATTCTATTAACATTTAGGTGCATTTTCGTCCTGACCCAGGTTTATTATTCGATGAACGTTTGTGCATCCAATATAAGCGTTTGTGTCATTGTATTAACATTTAGGTCATTTTCGTCCTGACCCAGGTTTATTATTATTCATTTAGGGTTTTAAACCAATCTTGTGCATTCAATTAGTGCGTTTGTGTCATTGGACTAACATTTAGGTCATTTTCGTCCTCCCTAGCCTTATTCTAATCCATTTAGGGTTATTAATCAATCTTGTGCATTAAATAATTGCGTTTGTGTCATTGGATTAACATTTATGTCATTTTTGTCCTCTCTATGTTTATTCTGACTCATTTAGGGTTTTTAACCAATCTTGTGCATCCGATAAGTGTGTCTGTGTCATTGGATAAACATTTTGGGCATGTTCTTCCTCCTTAGACTTATTCTAAATCATATAAGGTTTTTAATCAATCTTGTGCATCCAATAAGTGTGGTTATGACATTTGAATTAATATTTTTGTCATTTTCGTTGTCCCTAGGCTAATTCTAATCCATTTAGGGTTTTTAACCAATCTTGTGCATTTAATAGGTGCGTTTGTGTCATTGGATTAGAGTTTAGTTCATTTTCGTCCTCCCTGGGCTTATTCAAATCCATATAGGGTTTTTAAGCAATCTTGTGCATCCAATAAGTGCGTTTTTGTTATTGGATTAACATTTAGGTCATTTTCATCCTCCTTAGGCTAATTCTAGTCCATCTAGGATTTTTAACCTTTCTTGTTCATCCAATAAGTACCTTTGTGTCATACGTTTAACATTTAAGTCATTTTCGTCCTCCTTAAGGTTATTCAAACCCATCTAGGGTTTTTTAACCAATCTTGTGCATCTGATAAGTGCGTTTTTGTGCGTTTGTGTCATTGGATTAACATTTAGGTCATTTTCATCCTCCCTAGGCTTATTCGATTCCATTAAGGGTTTCTAACCAATCTTGTGCATCCAATTAGTGCGTTTGTGTCATTCGATTAACATAAAGGTCATTTTCATCCTTTGTAGGCTTATTCTAATCCCTTAAGGGTGTTTATGCAATATTTGGCTCAAATAAGTGCGTTTGTGTCATTGGATTAACATTTAGGTCATTTTACCCCTCCCTATGCTTTTTCAAATTTATTTAGGGTTTTTAATAAATCTTTTGCATCTGATTAGTGCGTTTGTGTCATTGGATTAACATTTAGGTCATTTTCGTCCTCCCTAGAATTATTCTAATCCATTTACGGTTTCTAACCACTATTGTGCATCCAATTAGTTCATTTGTGTCATTCGATTTACATTTAGCACATTTTCGTCCTCCTTAGGCTTATTCTCATCCATTAAGGGTTTCTAATTAATGTTGTGCATCCAAAAAGTGGGTTTATGTCATTGGATTAACATTTAGGTCATTTTCGTCCTCCCTAGGATTATTCTAATCCGTTTACGGTTTCTAACCAATATTGTGCATCCAATTAGTTCGTTTGTGTCATTCGATTTAGATTTAGCACATTTTCGTCCTCCTTAGGCTTATTCTCATCCATTAAGGGTTTCTAATCAATCTTAAGCATCCGAAAAGTGGGTTTGTGTCATTAGATTAATATTTAGGTCATTTTCATCCTCCTAAGAATTATTCTACTCCATTTAGGGTTTCTTACCAATTTTGTGCATCCAATAAGTGCGTTTGTGTCATTGTAATAACATTTAGGTCATTTTCGTCCTCTCCCAGGCTTATTATAATTCATTTAGGGTTTTTAACCAATCTTGTGCATCAAATAAGTGCATTTGTGTCATTGGATTAACGTTTAAGTCATTTTCGTCCTCCCTAGGCTTATTCTAATCCATTTAGGGTTATTAACCAATCTTGTGCATTGAATAATTACGTTTGTGTCATTGGATTAACATTTAGGTCAATTTCATCCTACCTAGGCTTATTCTATATCATTTAGGATTTTTAAATAATCTTGGGCATCCAATAAGTGTGTTTGTGTCATTGGATTAACATTTTGTTCCTTTTCTTCCTCGCTAGACTTATTCTAATGCATTTAGGGTTTTTTTACCAATCTTGTGCATCCAATAAGTGTGTTTGTGTCATTGAATTAATATTTAGATCATTTTTGTCCTCCCAAGACTTATTCTAATTCATTTAAGGTTTTTAATCAATCTTATGCATCCAATAAGTGCGTTTGTGTCATTGGAATAACATTTAGGGCATTTTCATCCTCCTTAGGCTTATTCTTATCCATTTACGGTTTTTAATCAATCTTGTTCATCCAATAAGTGCGTTTGTGTCATTGGATTAACATTTCGGTCATTTTTGTCCTCCCTAGGCTTATTCTAATCAATTTAGGGTTTTTATCCAATCGTGTGCATCCAATAAGTTCGTTTGTGTCATTGGATTAACATTTTTGTCATTTTCTTCCTCCCTAGGCTTATTATAATTCATTTAGGGTTTTTAACCAATCTTGTGCATCCAACAAGTGCCTTTGTGTCATTGGATTAACATTTATGTCATTTTCATCCTCCCTAGGCTTATTCTAATCCATCTAGAGTTTTTAACCAATCTTGTTCATCCAAAAAGTGCGTATCTGTCATTGGATTAACATTTAGGTCATTTCTATCCTCCCTGGGCTTATTCTAATTTATTTAGGGTTTTTAACCAATCTTGTGCATCCAATAAGTGCGTTTGTATCATTGTAATAACATTTAGGTCTTTTTCGTCCTCCTAGGGCTTATTCTAATCGATTTAGGGTTCCTAACCAATCCTGTGAATCCAATAAGTTCATTAGTGTCATTTTCGTCCTCCCTAGGCTTATTCTAATCCATTAAGGGTTTCTAACCAATCTTGTACATCCAAAAAGTGCGTTTGTGGCATTGGATTAACATTTAGGTCATTTTACTCCTCCCTAGGTTTATTCATATTTATTTAGGGTTTTTAACCAATCTTCTGCATCTGATTAGTGCGTTTGTGTCATTGGATTAACATATAGGTCATTTTCGTCCTCCCTAGGATTATTTTAATCCATTTACGGTTTCTAACCAATCTTGTGCATCCAATTGGTTCGTTTATGTCATTCGATTAACATTTACGTCATTTTCGTCCTCATTGGGCTTATTCTAATCCATTAAGGGTTTCTAATCAATCTTGTCCATCCAATAAGTGTGTTTGTGTAAATCGATCAACATTTAAGTCATTTTTGTCATCCCTAGGCTTATTCAAACCCTTCTAGTGTTTTTGACAAATCTTTTTCATCCAATGAGTGCAATTGTGTCATTGGATTAACATTTAGGTCATTTTCGTCCTCCTTAGGCTTATTCTAATTTAGTTAGGGTTTTTAACCAATCTTGTGCATCCAACAAGTGTGTTTGTGTCATTGGAATAACATTTAGGTCATTTTCGTCCTCCCTGGGCTTATTCTAATCCATTTAGGGTTCCGAACCAATCATGTGCATCCAATACGTGCATTTGTGTCATTGGATTAACATTTAGGTCATTTTCGTCCTCCCTAGGCTTATTCTAATCCATTAAGGGTTTATAACCAATCTTGTGCATCAATATGTGCGTTTGTGTAATTGGATTAACATCTAGGGCATTTTAGTCCTCCTTAGGCTTGTTCTAATCCATTTACGGTTTTTAAGCAATCTTGTGCCTCGAATTAGTGTGTTTGTGTCATTCGATTAACATATAGGTCATTTTCGTCTGGCGTAGGCTTATTCTAATCCATTAAGCGTGTTTAACCGATATTGGGCAACAAATAAGTGCGTTTGTGTCATTGGATTAACATTTAGGTCATTTTCGTCCTCCCTAGGCTTATTCTAATTGATTTAGGGTTTTTAACCAATCGTGTGCATTCAATAAGTGCGTTTGTTTTATTGGACTAACATTTAGGTCATTTTTTACCTCCATAAGCTTATTCTAATCCATTTACGATTTCTAACCAATCTTGTGCATCCAGTTAGTTCGTTTGTGTCATTCGATTAACATTTAGGTCATTTTCGTCCTCCCTAGGCTTATTCTAATCCATTAAGGGTTTCTAATAAAACTTGTGCATCCAATAAGTGTGTTTGTGTCATTGAGTTAATATTTAGGTCATTTTCGTCCTCCCAATGCTTTTTCAAACTCATTTAGGGTTTTTAACCAATCTTGTGCATGCAATAAGTGTGTTTGTGTGATTGGATTAACATTTTGGGGATGTTCTTCCACCCTAGACTTATTCTAATTCATTTAAGGTTTTTAATCAATCTTGTGCATCCAATAAGTGTGTTTGTGTATTTGGATTGACATTTAAGTCAATTTCATCCTCCCTAGGCTTATTCAAACCCTTCTAGGGTGTTTAACCAATCTTGTTTATCAAATAAGTGCGTTTGTGTCATTGGATTACGTTTAGGTTAATTTCGTCCTCCCTAGGCTTATTCTAATTTATTTAGGGTTTTCAACCAATCTCGTGCATCCAATAAGTGCGTTTGTGTCATTGGAATAACATTTAGTTCATTTTGTTCTCCCTAGAGTTATTCTAATCCATTAATGGTTTCTAACCAATCTTTTGCATCCAATAAGTGCGTTTGTGTCATTGGATTAACATTTAGGTCATTTTCGTCCTCCTTAGGCTTATTCTAATCCATTTAGGGTTTTTAACCAATCTTGTGCATCCAATAAGTGGGTTTGTGTCATTGGATTAACATTTAGGGCATTTTCGTCCTCCCTAGGCTTATTTTAATCCATTTACGATTTTTAACCAATCTTGTGCATCCAATTAGTGCGTTTTTGTCATTCGATTAACATTTAGGTCATTTTTGTCCTCCGTGGGCTTATTATAATTCATTTAGGGTTTTTAATCGATCTTGTGCATCAAACAAGTGCCTTTGTCTCGTTGGATTAACATTTAGGTCATTTTTATCCTCCCTAGTCTTATTCAAATCCATCAAGGGTTTTTAACCAATCTTTTGCATCCAATAAGTGCGTTTGTGTCATTGGATTAACATTTAAGTCATTTTCGTCCTCCTTAAGCTTATTCAAACCCATCTAGGGTTTTTAACCAATCTTGTTCATCGAATAAGTGCGTAGGTGTCATTGGATTAACATTTAGGTCATTTTTGTCCTCCCTAGGCTTAATAAATTTATTTAGGGTTTTTAACCAATCTTGTGCATCCAATAACTACGTTTGTCTCATTGGAATAGCATTTAGGTCTTTTTCACCCTCCTTGGGCTTATTCTAATCCATTTAGGGTTCCTAACCATTCCTGTGCATCCATAAGTGCGTTAGTGTCACTGGATTAATATTTTGGTCATTTTCGTTTTCCGTAGGCTTATTCTAATCCATTAAAGGTTTCTAACCAATCTTTTACATCCAATAAGTGCGTTTGTTTCATTGGATTAACATTTAGGTTATTTTACTCCACCCTAGGTTTATTCAATTTTATTTAGGGTTTTTAACCATTCTTTTGCATTTGATTAGTGCGTTTGTGTCATTGGATTAACATTTAGGTCCTTTTCGTACTCCGTAGGATTATTCTAATCCATTTACAGTTTCTAACCAATCTTGTGCATCCAATTAGTTCGTTTGTGTTATTCGATTAATATTTAGGTCATTTTCGTCCTCCCTAGGCTTATTCTAATCCATTAAGGGTTTCTAATCAATCTTGTGCATCCAAAAAGTGTGTTTGTGTCATTGGATTATTATTTAGGTCATTCTTGTCCTCCCTAGGATTATTCTAATCATTTTAGGGTTTCTTACCAATTTTGTGCATCCAATAAGTGTGTTTGTGTCATTGTAATAACATTTAGGTCATTTTTGTCCTCTCCTAGGCTTATTATAATTCATTTAGGGTTTTTAACCAATCTTGTGAATCAAATAAGTGTGTTTGTGTCATTGGATTAACATTTAAGTCATTTTCGTCCTCCCTAGGCTAATTCTAATACATTTAGGGTTATTAACCAATCTTGTGCATTGAATAATTACGTTTGTGTCATCGGATTAACATTTAGGTCAATTTCGTCCTCCCAAGGATTATTCTATATCATTTAGGGTTTTTAACCAATCTTGTGCATGGAATATGTGTGTTTGTGTAATTGGATTAACATTTTGTTCATTCTTTTTCTCCCTAGACTTATTCTAATGCATTTAGGGTTTTTTTAACAATCTTGTGCATCCAATAAATGTGTTTGATTCACTGAATTAATATTTAGGTAATTTTCGTCCTCCCTATGCTTATTCAAACTCATTTAGCGTTTTTAACTAATCTTGTCCATCCAATAAGTGTGTTAGTGTCATTGGATCAACAATTTGGGGATGTTCTTCCACCCCTAGACTTATTCTAATTCATTTAAGGTTTTTAATCAATCTTGTGCATTCAATAAGTGCGCTTGTATAATTGGATTAACATTTAGGGCATTTTCGTCCTCCTAAGGCTTGTTCTAATCCATTTACGGTTTTTAACCAATCTTGTGCATCCAATTAGTGTGTTTGTGTCATTCGATTAACATATAGGTCATTTTCGTCCGGCGTAGGCTTATTCTAATCCATTAAGGGTGTTTAACCAATATTGGGCAACCAATAAGTGCGTTTGTGTCATTGGATTAACATTTAGGTCATTTTCGTCCTCCTTACGTTTATTCTAATCGATTTAGGGTTTTTAACCAATCGTGTGCATCCAATAAGTGCGATTGTTTTATTGGATTAACATTTAGGTCATTTTTTTACCTCCATAAGCTTATTCTAATCCATTTACGGTTTCTAACCAATCTTGTGCATCCTATTAGTTCGTTTGTGTTATTCGATTAACATTTAGGTCATTTTCGTCCTCCCTAGGCTTATTATTATCCATTAAGGGTTTCTAATCAATCTTGTGCATCCAATAAGTGTGTTTGTGTCATTGAGTTAATATTTAGGTCATTTTCGTCCTCCCAATGCTTATTCAAACTCATTTAGGGTTTTTAACCAATCTTGTGCATCCAATAAGTGTGTTTGTGTCATTGGATTAACATTTTGGGGATGTTCTTCCACCCTAGACTTATTCTAATTCATTTAAGGTTTTTAATCTATCTTGTGCATCCAATTAGTGCGCTTCTGTCATTGAATTATCATTTAGGTCATTTTCATCCTCCGTAGGCTTATTTTAATCCATTTACTGTTTGTAACCAGTCTTGTTCATCCAATAAGTGTGTTTGTGTAATTGGATTAACATTTAAGTCAATTTCATCCTCCCTAGGCTTATTCAAACCCTTCTAGGGTTTTTAACCAATCTTGTTCATCAAATAAGTGTGTTTGTGTCATTGGATTAACGTTTAGGTCAATTTCGTCCTCCCTAGGCTTATTCTAATTTATTTAGGGTTTTCAACCAATCTTGTGCATCCAATAAGTGCGTTGGTGTCATTGGAATAACATTTAGTTCATTTTCATCCTCCCTAGACTTATTCTAATCCATTAAGGGTTTCTAACCAATCTTTTGCATCCAATAAGTGCGTTTGTGTTATTGGATTAACATTTAGGTCATTTTCGTCCTCCTTAGGCTTATTCTAATCCATTTAGGGTTTTTAACCAATCTTGTAAATCCAATAAGTGCGTTTGTGTCATTGGATTAACATTTAGGGTATTTTCGTCCTCCCTAGGCTTATTTTAATCCATTTACGATTTTTAACCAATCTTGTGCATCCAATTAGTGCGTTTGTGTCGTTGGATTAACATTTAGGTCATTTTTATCCTCCCTAGACTTATTCAAATCCATCTAGGGTTTTTAACCAATCTTGTTCATCCAAAAAGTATGGTTGTGTCCTTGGATTAACATTTAAGTCATTTTCGTCCTCCCTAGGCTTATTCAAACCTATCTAGGGTTTTTAACCAAATCTTGTTCATCGAATAAGTGCGTATGTGTCATTGGATTAACATTTAGATCATTTTCGTCCTCCCTGGGCTTATTCTAATTTATTTAGGGTTTTTAACCAAACTTGTGCATCCAATAATTGCGTTTCTCTCATTGGAATAGCATTTAGGTCTTTTCGCCCTCCTTGGGCTTATTCTAATCCATTTAGGGTTCCTAACCATTCCTGTGCATCCATAAGTGCGTTAGAGTCACTGGATTAATATTTTGGTCATTTTTGTCCTCCCTAGGCTTATTCTAATCCATTAAAGGTTTCTAACCAATCTTTTACATCCAATAAGTGCGTTTGTTTCATTGGATTAACATTTAGGTTATTTTACTCCACCATAGGTTTATTCAATTTTATTTAGGTATTTAACCATTCTTTTGCATTTGATTAGTGTGTTTGTGTCATTGGATTAACATTTAGGTCCTTTTCGTCCTCCGTAGGATTATTCTAATCCATTTACAGTTTCTAACCAATCTTGTGCATTCAATTAGTTCGTTTTTGTTATTCGATTAACATTTAGGTCATTTTCGTCCTCCCTAGGCTTATTCTAATCCATTAAGGGTTTCTAATCAATCTTGTGCATCCAAAAAGTGTGTTTATGTCATTGGATTATTATTTAGGTCATTCTCGTCCTCCCTAGGATTATTCTAATCATTTTAGTGTTTCTTACCAATTTTGTGCATCCAATAAGTGTGTTTGTGTCATTGTAATAACATTTAGGTCATTTTTGTCCTCTCCTAGGCTTATTATAATTCATTTAGGGTTTTTAACCAATCTTGTGCATTGAATAATTACGTTTGTGTCATCAGATTAACATTTAGGTCACTTTCGTCCTCCCAATGATTATTCTATATCATTTAGGGTTTTTAACCAATCTTGTGCATGGAATATGTGTGTTTGTGTAATTGGATTAACATTTTGTTCATTATTTTTCTCCCTAGACTTATTCTAATGCATTTAGGGTTTTTTTAACAATCTTGTGCATCCAATAAGTGTGTTTGATTCACTGAATTAATATTTAGGTAATTTTCGTCCTCCCTGGGCTTATTCTAATCCATTTAGGGTTCCTAACCAATCATGTGCATCCAATACGTGCATTTGTGTCATTGGATTAACATTTAGGTCATTTTCGTCCTCCCTAGGCTTATTCTAATCCATTAAGGGTTTATAACCAATCTTGTGCATCAATAAGTGCGTTTGTGTAATTGGATTAACATCTCGGGCATTTTAGTCCTCCTTAGGCTTGTTCTAATCCATTTACGGATTTTAAGCAATCTTGGGCCTCGAATTAGTGTGTTTGTGTCATTCGATTAACATATAGGTCATTTTCGTCCGGCGTAGGCTTATTCTAATCCATTAAGGGTGTTTAACCAATATTGGGCAACCAATAAGTGCGTTTGTGTCATTGGATTAACATTTAGGTCATTTTCGTCCTCCTTACGTTTATTCTAATCGATTTAGGGTTTTTAACCAATCGTGTGCATCCAATAAGTGCGATTGTTTTATTGGATTAACATTTAGGTCATTCTTTTACCTCCATAAGCTTATTCTAATCCATTTACGGTTTCTAACCAATCTTGTGCATCCTATTAGTTCGTTTGTGTTATTCGATTAACATTTAGGTCATTTTCGTCCTCCCTAGGCTTATTATAATCCATTAAGGGTTTCTAATCAATCTTGTGCATCCAATAAGTGTGTTTGTGTCATTGAATTAATATTTAGGTCATTTTCGTCCTCCCAATGCTTATTCAAACTCATTTAGGGTTTTTAACCAATCTTGTGCATCCAATAAGTGTGTCTGTGTCATTGGATTAACATTTTGGGGATGTTCTTCCACCCTAGACTTATTCTAATTCATTTAAGGTTTTTAATCTATGTTGTGCATCCAATAAGTGCGCTTCTGTCATTGAATTATCATTTAGGTCATTTTCATCCTCCCTAGGCTTATTTTAATCCATTTACTGTTTGTAACCAGTCTTGTTCATCCAATAAGTGTGTTTGTGTAATTGGATTAACATTTAAGTCAATTTCATCCTCCCTAGGCTTATTCAAACCCTTCTAGGGTTTTTAACCAATCTTGTTCATCAAATAAGTGTGTTTGTGTCATTGGATTAACGTTTAGGTCAATTTCGTCCTCCCTAGGCTTATTCTAATTTATTTAGGGTTTTCAACCAATCTTGTGCATCCAATAAGTGCGTTGGTGTCATTGGAATAACATTTAGTTCATTTTCATCCTCCCTAGACTTATTCTAATCCATTAAGGGTTTCTAACCAATCTATTGCATCCAAAGTGTGCGTTTGTGTCATTGGATTAACATTTAGGTCATTTTCGTCCTCCTTAGGCTTATTCTAATCCATTTAGGGTTTTTAACCAATCTTGTAAATCCAATAAGTGCGTTTGTGTCATTGGATTAACATTTAGGGTATTTTCGTCCTCCCTAGGCTTATTTTAATCCATTTGCGATTTTTAACCAATCTTGTGCATCCAATTAGAACGTTTGTGTCGTTGGATTAATATTTAGGTCATTTTTGTCCTCCCTAGGCTTATTCAAATCCATCTAGGGTTTTTAACCAATCTTGTTCATCCAAAAAGTGTGGTTGTGTCCATGGATTAACATTTAAGTCATTTTCGTCCTCCCTAGGCTTATTCCAACCTATCTAGGGTTTTTGACCAATCTTGTTCATCGAATAAGTGCGTATGAGTCATTGGATTAACAGTTAGGTCATTTTCGTCCTCCCTGGGCTTATTCTAATTTATTTAGGGTTTTTAACCAAACTTGTGCATCCAATAATTGCGTTTCTCTCATTGGAATAGCATTTAGGTCTTTTCGCCCTCCTTGGGCTTATTCTAATCCATTTAGGGTTCCTAACCAATCCTGTGCATCCATAAGTGCGTTAGTGTCACTGGATTAATATTTTGGTCATTTTCGTCCTCCCTAGGCTTATTCTAATCCATTAAAGGTTTCTAACCAATCTTTTACATCCAATAAGTGCGTTTGTTTCATTGGATTAACATTTAGGTCATTTTCATCCTCCTTAGGCTAATTCTAGTCCATCTAGGATTTTTAACCTTTCTTGTTCATCCAATAAGTACCTTTGTGTCATACGTTTAACATTTAAGTCATTTTCGTCCTCCTTAAGGTTATTCAAACCCATCTAGGGTTTTTTAACCAATCTTGTGCATCTGATAAGTGCGTTTTTGTGCGTTTGTGTCATTGGATTAACATTTAGGTCATTTTCATCCTCCCTAGGCTTATTCGATTCCATTAAGGGTTTCTAACCAATCTTGTGCATCCAATTAGTGCGTTTGTGTCATTCGATTAACATAAAGGTCATTTTCGTCCTTTGTAGGCTTATTCTAATCCCTTAAGGGTGTTTATGCAATATTTGGCATCAAATAAGTGCGTTTGTGTCATTGGATTAACATTTAGGTCATTTTACCCCTCCCTAGGCTTTTTCAAATTTATTTAGGGTTTTTAATAAATCTTTTGCATCTGATTAGTGCGTTTGTGTCATTGGATTAACATTTAGGTCATTTTCGTTCTCCCTAGAATTATTCTAATCCATTTACGGTTTCTAACTACTATTGTACATCCAATTAGTTCATTTGTGTCATTCGATTTACATTTAGCACATTTTCGTCCTCCTTAGGCTTATTCTCATCCATTAAGGGTTTCTAATCAATCTTAAGCATCCGAAAAGTGGGTTTGTGTCATTAGATTAATATTTAGGTCATTTTCATCCTCCTAAGAATTATTCTACTCCATTTAGGGTTTCTTACCAATTTTGTGCATCCAATAAGTGCGTTTGTGTCATTGTAATAACATTTAGGTCATTTTCGTCCTCTCCTAGGCTTATTATAATTCATTTAGGGTTTTTAACCAATCTTGTGCATCAAATAAGTGCATTTGTGTCATTGGATTAACGTTTAAGTCATTTTCGTCCTCCCTATGCTTATTCTAATCCATTTAGGGTTATTAACCAATCTTGTGCATTGAATAATTACGTTTGTGTCATTGGATTAACATTTAGGTCAATTTCATCCTACCTAGGCTTATTCTATATCATTTAGGATTTTTAAATAATCTTGGGCATCCAATAAGTGTGTTTGTGTCATTGGATTAACATTTTGTTCCTTTTCTTCCTCGCTAGACTTATTCTAATGCATTTAGGGTT